>CM076086.1:130362-577862 GCA_038088235.1 Zacco platypus | reverse complement strand
TATGTGCAGTATTGCAGGAAACCATATCATGATGATATCTGAGACTTCTCCAACAACAAAGGACAAATCTCTAAAGTACATTATGACAGATATAGAAGTCGATTTGAGAAGACAATTCACGTTGCCAAAAGCATTTTGGTTGTATCCATCACATCCGTCCAATTCTTCTATTTAGAGAAATGGTATCATAGCAGAAATAGTTGTGAATGGGTTTCTTTGAGGATATGAGAGGTCAGAAATGTGCTTGTGGAGAGAGAGGCTTTCTCTGATGTCCTTTGTCTGGAAGTCTCTGATCCTCTGGCGATGTGTCCAGACATTAGTGCCGTGACCTCCCTCATCCTCTCTCGATCCTGTTGCTACGCGTCATTAAACTTGAGAGGCTGCCTGCAAACTCTGCAGCAAATCTGAACGCGCGTGGAGGGCATGATGTAGATGGTCGTTAGGGCAACTGTGTGTGTGTGTGTGTGTGTGTGTGTGTGTGCTGGGAATTTGAGTTTGGCTCTGTGTACATGACTGTGTGTGTGTTTGCTTGTAAAGCAGGAAGTAACATGATAGGCATGATAACTAGACATGATCTGGAGACTTTTGAAGAATAAAGGGGAGAAGTTGCAATATTCAACAGTATCACTGTAAAATAATTCAGACCTCTCCAACTCAAAACTTTCTAGTGACTGGTCACATCTAAATTTTTCATTAGGCCTTATTGCATTTCTATGAATTGAATTTAATCAACTGAGGGTCAGTCTGTTAACATGAACTCAATCAGAAATAATATGTTGAGCCAATGGAAAAATGTAGTTTATCAAACCATGTCGTTGAGCCAATTAAATATTTTAAATTGTAGTAGCAATTGATTATTTCAAAAGAAAAAAAATCTATGAAAAACATCAATGGATTAAGCAAAATACAGAACATAGACAGCAGGGTTGACATTTTATCACTTTATTAACAATTCCAATATTTGATGAGAATACTTTATTTTAAATAAGGAAAAACACTGAATACATTCGAGAAGTTTTCTGCTTAACAGGATGAAGAAAACTTTTAAAAGCAGGAACTAAAAACCTACACAGAAAAAAAAAAAAAAAAATGACAAAGTTCTCCTGCATCACATTTGGCCAATGACAGAACAGTATTTAATTTATTATAACGAGGATGAGACTTGTGTCAGTCGTTGTAGATTTTGCTTTACCGTTTATTTTGTAGTATGCAAATATATTCAGGACTGCTTAAAGTTACTAATATTAATAATAATGGATGAATAAGAAACTCAAAAGCTTGACGTGTTTGATATTAAAAGGCAATAAGCCCCGGAAGAGGCATGGATCTCTTTTGACAAACCTAAAACAAAAATAATGCATATTTTATGCATAGAATATAAACTTTAGTAGCAGATTAGGTACAATAACAGCAGGGATCCAAAAGTAAAAACTCATTCAGGTTTGCCAAGCCGATTATTAAGTCTTCTGACAATCTTAAACTTACAATTTGTACATATTTTAAAATTTTGCAATAAACTTCCTAGTAAGAAAATAAATAGAACCGATGTTTCTGAAAAAGTGGGTGGTCAATGCCGCGGTCGTACTGTCACTGACTGTCACTTACCCTTAAAGGATCAGTTCACCCCCAAATTAAAATGATGTCATTAATTATTTCATTAATCATCCCAAACTCATAAGACTTTCATTCATCTCTGAAACACAAATGAAGATCTTTTTGATGAAATCTGATAGATGTCTGTCACTGCTTTTGCAACGACCACTTTGATGCTTCAAAACGTTCATGAAGAGATCAGAAAACTAATCCACATGAATCCAGCAGTTTAGTCTTCATTTATGTTACAATGATGAACGAAATGACATGAGGGCGACATAGTTTTCAGTTCGGGGTGAACTAACCCTTTATATCATTACCCACTCATTGCTCTATTCCCAGAGTCTCTCCATCTACGTCTCTTTTGTGAACCACGACACAACTGCCATCTTCCTTTGCTGCTCAAGTCTGTTCCAGTCATATCCGCGCCTGCATCACCAGAACTTCCAAATACAGCAAACTGTGAACTGCTCACTGGATCTATTTCTTCATCTGCCTGAGTGGATGTCTTTCCTCCCAAACCCTCTGACCGCTTCCCCATATCCTCCTCCTGAGGAGGAAAAGCCTTGCTGTCAAATAAAACACAGCTGAAACTATCAATAATCGATTCCAAGGCACTGTAAAAACTGTCTCGCCCTCCAGACATGATAGAATCTGCCGTGTTGATGAGTTGGTGTGGGAAAACGAGGGTAAAATGTATCTACATGTGGAAAAAAAATGGAATATCACATAATTTAAACAGGATAGCCATGAGATATCTTTGGTGAAAATAACACATCCATCATTCTGATAGTTTTCATTTGACATGAACATTTAAGTACCAATTGCTTATTTATTCAAGTCAGATCTTTAAGACATCCTACTAATATTTCCCTCACCCAGAAAGAGAACATCGAACTATGCAGCAACATGAAGTGAAGTCAGTCTAATGTAATGACCCCCTCAGTTTGAGCCTTGATTTCGATTTCATGCCCACTTGATTAAGATATCCTTCCTAACATACAGTCCGCAGACATTGGACGCCTGCCTCGGCTCACCAGCATCAACCGTTAGGACAGCTCCACACGCCGACCAGTAAACAAGTCTGACACACACGTCTGTCAGCCAGATAGGGGACGACAGCTCCTTCAAATCGAGACCGAGCCGGCTCGTGAAAACTGCTGTGCAGTTTAGCAATCCACTTTGTACATCAGCGGTTCCTTTACATCACATTTGCATTAGGTTTGGCATGAATTAAAAGCAGTGAGTTGATAATAGGAACAGGGTTAAACCAAGAAAGTTTATTATAGATGGAGAAAGCCATCCATTCCCATTCCCATTCATCTCGATGGCAGCTTCCACCGGAAGTGTGTGACCTGCTCACTGCCATCGTTGCTCATGGGCAAATCACTCACAGGTGAATTACAATGTGAAAAGGCAGTTGTCAGGGAAATACTTCACACTATAAATAAAACCGATCACTGGCAAAACATCTAGCATAATGTAATAAAATAGTTCTGATTTATATCTTGCTTGGTAAAAAAAAAAAATCAGAATAATCAGGTATTTCAGGATGACTATCAATGAATTTTACACAGTGAGATGATGCAGATCTTTAGTTATTTACTTCTTAAATTTAGTGTGTGTGTGTGTGTGTGTGTGTGCTTTTATGGATTATTTCATTATTTATTTGGCTATTGGTGCAACTAGGAAGGCAAAAAAAAAATCATATTTGCTGTATTCTCCCATTCGCCCCTAGAAGAATCGATCAAGACTTCGTCTTCTGAGAACCCTAAAATATGGCAAGAGCTCATGAAATAACATGCTTTTATCCTCACGAATGGTGTAGTTCATCTTCCAGCAGAGACTAATTGGCCCCTCCAAACCCTCATCCCGCGGGTTGGGTTAAACTGGTTCCCAGTGTTCTCTTAAGTGTGCTCAAATACTCATCCAGGAAGGAATTGGGTAGATAAATAACTAAGTGAAATAATGATTGTGCTTTACCCAGCCAAATTTTAAGTCCCTTCTGATAAAAAAAAACAAAAAAAAACCATAATGTGAAATCAATTAAACAGCCTTTGGAATAATTCTGTCACCCCCAATTATCCGTACCAGAGACTTTCCCTCATCCATGCAAGGTGGCTTGTCCTTGAGAGTTTGCAAAAGCTGTTTTCCCTCCAGAACACTCCACAACTAAGAATAAACGAATAGGTTTTTTGCACTCAAGTGGAGAGGAAATGTTCAATTTCTTATGAAATTGAAAAGTAACCCTTGGCTCCACATTGTACGGTTCAGTTTGCCACATTTTGTGACTTGGCATCACATCCAACCAGACATTTCACTTCTCGGCACAATTGCAATATGCAGTATATCTGCGTAATCACAAGAACTCAGAATGCGCGAAAGCGGTACCCTTTCCACCAGATGCCTGGTTTTAATGTCTCATGGCACGCTCCGTTGTAAAAGGTCATCAGGCCCTTCAGCTGAATTCATTTCTGGAAAAGGTCTCGGTTAGGGCCAAACATGGTGGAGGAAATCCAAGGGATAAGGTTAGCGCAAAGGCAGCCAAAAGTGGAATGACATATCCTCAGTGTTATTCCTCCAGATCCATATTTGGAAGGGAATATAATAGAGCTTTGCTTATGAGGACATGAACTCAACCGGTGTGAGAGATCAAGCTTAATACAGCTTAGGAATATTTGTCCTGTAAATATATGCTACTCTATTTTAAGCCGTTTACTCAGAAGCAAGTATTATGAAGTTAATTCTAACTGCGCACAATTCCAGATTACCACTTCAAATGGTAGTACGTGTTTAAAGTTCATAATATGTCAATGAAATAAGTGAAATTTTTGAATGCATGAAAAATTCACATGTTGACCTCCTAAGGTAACAAGACTAGATTATGGACCAAACTATTTTCCCGGGGCCCAAGCCTTCCAGGGATATCAAAGGCTCATATCTTCAGCCCTGTGGCATATAAATGCAGGCTGGCCATTAGGATCCTTCGGCTCAAACCCCGAGTGCCCTAAAGCCCAGGAGCCTCAAGAAACCATGATCCAGTCCTGTGAGGAAAATATTTAGACAAGGGAAACCCAAATCTGTTGCTGGTTGGTCACCTGCTTACAGAGAGTTCAACCTGCTCCAACACACCTGGAGATAAGTTTCTAGCGTTGCCTCCAAAACTGCATATGGTCAGAATCAATCCTAGATTTGATGAAAAAAAGAATGTTCTCGAAAGTATGCATGTCTGTAAAATGAACATAATTCAGACAAACTACGTCTTTCATGTTATAATGACAGCTGAGTCGCTTGTCTTCGCTGTCAGAAAAAAGAAAAGAAAGTGCAAAAATATTACCTTCAGCATGTCACCCTTATTTACCCTAAATGTGTCCAAGGTTTCTAGTAGTACATTAAGGGTACGTATTACTACTCTACAGTACTATTCACCTTTTAGGCACAAATTGTGCCTTTAAGAGTCCAAGTGACAAGCTGTTGGACCCCTACAGGTATAATTTTTGCTATTTTTTTCTGACAGTGTATCTGACCTTTTGCTGGGTTGGGGTGGGGGTGGGGGGTTATGGGCAAGCCAGCATGGAATAGTAAGGTGGGTGCACACATCAACGGTTCAGTGGAAACATGAGGCCTTTCAGGTACTTTTCGCCTTTTATTTACAAAATCAGAATGCTGGCCATATTACACATTTCACACGCTGCCTTTTGTGTGCTATTTAAGAGAAGTAGACATTCGGATGTGGAGTAGTAATCCTGAAGACACTTATTATCTGGTTCACTCTGCTTAATTAGTATTGGGACTAATCTCTACAGGAAGATTGAACACTCGTGGGCTAAACTAAAGACACGGTGTAGTTTCACACCTTTCAGAGATACACGTTTTATTGTTTAAGGCACTGGACATTCCTTTATCTCAGTTCTGTCCACTGCCTCCTTCAAACTACACCCGGTTCAAGGATCAGAGTTATCAGATCAAGCCTCTGTGTAGAAGAAATGTTCAATATCAAATAGCAAGAAAGAGCAGAAAGATAAGGCGAGGTTAACTGCATCACATTCAGCTTCAACGGAGAGAGCTGTGGAAATTGTTCCGGTTTAGGGAGGGAGGGTTTTGGAGGGAAAAGCAGGATTTGGTATTGTTGTCCTTGATGGTCTTCCTATATGACATGCTACTTAGTCTGAGATGTACAACTTGCCCACTCAGGAACAGGGTAGACTGACGGACAGTTTGAACTATAACACTTCAGGGACTGTAATTAAAATAACGTTATCACAGACAAAACATCTGGAATCTCAGCACTTATGAATACACCGGGAGTCTGGATTCGGGATCAGAATTATTTCAAAGCTTATATTGTTGAAAGAAGCTGCCACTAATAACACACTACCCTTACTGTCAACAGTTTGGAGGTTTTCCTCATTTGAAGACAATGTTAAAGGTGTAGATGAAAAGTTTCTTTTGCTGTTAGAAACAGGAAATGCTTCACATAGCCTGTCTGTTGTTTTGTGCATTGGCGTAAGTCTACCTTCAAAGCTACTGTAAAACAAGACAGCCGCATGAAACAGGATTTTTTCTGTTTTGTACACAAATGGAGTAGTTTTGTGCCATTAAGTTCAAAGGAAAGCAAGCCCGGAGAAGAGAGTGCCATCAATCAGTTTAATGCATCTGGGAGAAAACGTGTATCCAGACAATGCACAAGATGCTAAATTTGATATGAAATGGTTGTCTTAGACTTTCGCTTTCTGAGATTTGCGAGGTATTTTATATGTTTCAGCAGTTTGTTGCAAGGGCTTTGTGCTGTAGGTTATTGTCCTTATTCTCAGAAAGCTTGCATATGTTGTTTCCCGTTAATTCGTGCCAGCTGCATGCATGTGGCTGTTTATATCTGCAAATATTCTGTGCATCCCATTGCATAATTCAGGGTTAATGTGTCGATTGCCATGTCATGCATGCCAGGTGCGTCTAGTCAATTTTCAATTCAACTCAGGCAGTTGTTGTGGAATATTCTGCATTACCGCAGAATAACATTTCAACAAGCGAGCAATTTACGGTGGTTAAAATATAAGCCACACATTGGAACGAACTGCCTCGCATGTCATCGAAGGCTATCACGTCACGTCGGAATAGTTTCGTCCAGATGGGTTGCTTGTGGATTCTTCTGGCACGGGGATGCATGGATGGCTGCCTATTTCCTGCCAAACACGGCGCTGCCATTGGTTCCATGGCTTCCCTTTCCAGAATGTTCTCTGTGACATTACTTCCTAATGAGCGTGTCAATTAGACTTAGGCGAAAGCTCCAGATGGCTGGTGTATGGTCAGGACTGTGTGTTGATACAATGGCGGTCCAGATGCATGGGCTCATGGAGCAAAGTACAGGAGATGAGAGATGCCAGGACTGTAAGTTGTTTTTATCCCAGTAGATGTATGTCTTGTGTGAAGTGTACCATCGTCACTATCAGCGAAGATATATACATTAAGTAATTAGAAGGGTTGGGAATCGAGAACACGTTCTTATTCGTGACGTGGTTAACGGCGCTTGAACATCTGCACACTTCGGCCGGTAAATGAAATGTTTTAGATGAGTTGTACTTGCCGTCTCGAATGCGACGAAAGAGAAAGACTGGCTGCCGTGAAATGACACAGAGACAATGGAAAGTCACACATCTGCACGCATCTTTCTGTTGCATTGACCTCGCCGGTCTCACGCTCACTGCCAAGTTTAGTTAGATGATTTTTACGAGTCAATTTGTTTTAATATACGACTCTCAATATAATCTGTCTAAAGCATTTCAGTCAAACCCAATGAATCAGTCAGAACAGTTAATGACTCACCTGACTTTGTCTGAGTCGTGACTTTTTCTTATTTCTAAATTTATACACACACATCTGGTGCTTCCACAAAAGTACTAAAATTGAAATCATTAATGGAATTGCACCGAAAATAAATCGTTAAACCGAATCAATTTCTTTTTGATTCTTACGATCCCTACCTAATTAGTTATTCAACTGATGTTTAACCAAATAACAGCTTATTGTTTATCAAAGGGACGGTCCCTGAGGAGTGATCTGAGGTTAAGTGTCTCGATCAAGGACACAGCGGTGATTCATTGATCGAAGTTTGAATCTTCTGCGTTTCAGTTACAGGGCCAGATTGTTTCTATACCGGATGTATATAATATTAATGCGGATGGCATGGGATCATTTTAACTGCTGATTTTGGTAACACTTTAGTATAGGGAACACATATAAACTATTAACTACAACATTTCCCTTAATAAATGCCTAATTTGCGGTTTATTTATAGCTAGTAAGGTAGTATTAAGAATGTAGAATACGGTCATGCAGAATAAGATATTAATATGTGCTACTAGTCAATATTCTAGTAATATGCATGCTAATAAGCTATAAGTTAAAGAACCCTAAAATAAAGTGTGACCCAGCTTTTCTTAAATAAAAAATATGACTTGTTATTGTTAGTGGGAGAGTTAATAAGTGTCATAGTCAGGTTGTGTTGGTAATTAAATGGTGGGAGATGCTAATGCACTATTGTGCTGTTAAGCTGACTAATTATCTAAGCCGAGCTCAAACAGCCATCAGTGAAAACGCATGAGCAGGTTTCATCTGGCCTGTGATTTGATTTGCCTCTCTGACAGACCGTGAAGACAATGCTCAAGGAAAAGACATTTTGCTGCTTGCCGCTTACTCTAATTTAACAAAACCGAGAGTAGTTTTTTTTTTACTCCTCTTCAGTGATATCTCAAATGACCCCAGATTAAACTACAGAACATGGCCTCCGGTTGCCAGAACAAAAACATTAGAAGACATCTGGGCTCGGTGTGCGTGTCGTGGTTTCAGTACAATTTCCCATAGCATTTAGTGAAATAGAAGAAGATAACTAAACCAAAACACACATATAAATGGAGAATATTTTGTGTTAATGGATAAAGAAATGAATGGCATTACTTGGAATGCTGTGATGACCTCATATAACAAGTTTTCAGGCACACGGGAAGATAAGAATAGCACATTATAGCAATGATGATGTTCTACATAAAACACTTCATTATAGCGGTATTCGTTTTCACTATATTTTGTATTATTATTATTATTATTTTTTAATTATCAGTAGAAATAAGCTCCATTTGAAAGCAGAGAACTCAAGTGGAATCAATACAGCCACACATGCCAATGTTTTGTGCGTCCATTAGAAGAATGACTGTATTGAATATGGGTCAATGATGTAATATTTAATGTTATCAAAAATATGTTTTATGAGGTTGTCAGGTTATATGACTTGTTTCCTTATGTGCTTGTTTGCAATAGAAACATGACTCATAGGAAATCCAATTTGTTTCTCACAAATGACTCTTTGCCATATTTTTTTGTTCTTCTGCTGGGATTCAGTTTGCTGGCTCTAGCATGAAATATCAGTGCTCTCTCTTTATTTCTCTTCACACAGTCTTGAAATGTTTAAAGCAATTTTTTTAACTTTTTTGTGACATAAAAAAATAAATCACATTGCTTTTCAAGAGCACCCAATTCCAGGAGCATAGCATTCCATGGAAGAATTGGTTGAATGGCTCTCAATTGAGTAATTTATTTACCCCCCACCACACACACACACACACACACACACACACACACACACAATTTTAACTTAATTAGTTTGGTCAAATGGTTTCCTTCCGAAGGCCTTTTTTCGCAGTTAATCCCCCACAGTTATTGTTCCAGACTGCTAGTCCCAACTGAAGTTTCTGTGCTCTTCACATCTTAAATTAATACAAGTCCCCCGTGTCTTTAATTCATTGCTTCCTATGCTTCTTTGTTGCATACATTTATTTAACGCCTCCCATTTCACTGCGGCCGGTAGAAGAGCGGTCCAGCCACAGTGGCTCTTTGGTTGTTTTGTAAATCTAGAGCACACGGGAGGCCAGCCGAAAACACGTTTCTTGTGCACCCTCGTCACGTGCTGCCTTCCATCGCAGGTCATCTTCCCTCACCTCACCCCCCAGCATTAACTTACAATGACTTGCAGAATATCAGGACTGTAAACCTGTAATTGCTTTCCTTGTCTCTGGTCCCAAGTGGTCCTTTATGCCGAAGGATCCATCTCACTCCCATTTAAAGGAGGGTTCCCTTTCATCCATGCCTGGGATGTGTAATGATAATATGAAACCGGATTTAGCCTCAGTCTCTCTGAGTGCTGTCTTGGCAGCGGTTGCCTCCCTTACTGTTTTTATTGATGATGCTCTCTATGTATCACGGGTCTCATATCACCCATGGGCTGTCCTCTAATATGCCTGAGTGTAAACCAAGCCTCTTGTGAGAGTAAAGGTCATAACTCAAAGGGTTATTTAATAATGCACCAAAGGGACATGCATTTACCAAAGCACAGCTATGAGAAAGTATCCTAGGCAACGTTCTGGGTAATTTCTTTGATGTGAACATACGCGTTGTTTGAGAATTCTGTTTAAAAAACAGATTTTTTTTTTTTTTTTGGACATTTGCTTCATTTTTGCATCATTGCATCTATTCCCTGTGAAAAAGAAGTAGGCTACACTTTAGCATACTTTTAAAAAGTTCTCATTATGGAAATAATATATTTTAATAGAAAAAGTGCGAACTGAATGTAATCAACACTTAACTGCATGTTATTTACAATTATACTAAAATGTATTTTCAGTATATATATATATATACATATATATTACATGCAATTAGTTAAACTTAAGAGTGCTTTTTGACCCACATAAGTACATTTTTATATGCAGTTTCATAAATACTTCTATTGCCTTTAAAATGTGGTTAAAGTGTACTGCTGAATGTACAGTATTGCCAAGTATTTATGCTCAATTAATGCTTAATATCTGCTTCCCAAATGAAGCTTCGTGAGATGATATCTGAGATATTTTAGAGAACTGGTTGATCATTGGTTGAATTCAGAATTCACCTCTGCAGTTCATCAATTCAGGACGCATTTACAAAACATCTAATAGAAATGTTTAGAAAATATGGTTGACAGTTTATGACAACTAGTTCAGCCATTGTGGATTTAATGACTTAATGCAAAATGCAAGGAACTAATGCCTAGATGTTAAGAGGGGTAAGACTATTCAACAGGAAATCATATATTATATTGTGATAAACATGACATATTGTACATAATCAACTGCATTTGCAATTTGTTCAATGAGAAATTGCTTTTATGATGTGCACAAATGACTAGATGATGTGGAGGTTGAACAAGAAGTTTTGAGAATTTCAGTTGTGATCTGAGAAATGATCCAAAGCGTCTGAGAAAAACTGTACGCAAAATGCTCTTTTATATTGTATTTAAGTGCATTTAAGTGGCATTTGATAGATAGATAGATAGATAGATAGATAGATAGATAGATAGATAGATAGATAGATAGATAGATAGATGATGGATGGATGGATGGATGGATGGATGGATGGATGGATGGATGGATGGATGGATGGATGGATGAATTGATGGATTGATGGATTGATTGATTGATTGATTGTTTGTTTTTTGTGTACGGGACATGTGAATGTATTTTTGTTATTCCACAAGTTTTGACGCGTTTCTTATCTTGTATTCACCAACCGTGTCCATAGTTTCCGTTAGAATGGTTTATTCTTCAAAGTTTCTCACATACAGCATAATCCTCTTATTCAGTGACACCTTCTAAACAACTTGTTTGTAGAGATACCATACTTATGAGCCGATTTACGCTATATCACACGACGAAACGGTCAAAAAGCTTTGTGTTCTCCAACGTTAATCTGAACACATTGCATGTGCGTCAACATCACGTGAGCAACAACAAAAATGACGTCACTGAATATGCGCAGTAAGAACAAGCACAAACTAAATGAACATATTCAACAGTAAATAACTATTGCACCAAATTTACATAATAAAAATGTGAAAATATAAATTCTTAAATATGGCTCTTACATTTTGAAGTACACTGCAATAGCACATTCAATACAATTAAACACACTTATTTTTCTTCCCTGATGCATGTTCTTGGACATATCGTGCTTTGGGGTACATTTTTTTTTGTGTTTTTCGTCGAAATCTTTAATCAAAACAACTTCCGCTTCTTATCCTTTTTGGCTTATGCTGTGAATTTTTTCTTGCTTTTCCACCCCTCTCCTCTGTCCATCTGGCTCCATTCTGGAAGCCCCTCCCAACATTCGTCTCATTTCATGCTTTGCTCTCCCTCAGTAAAATGGGTTGCAAACAGCATTCTGTGTTGACTCTAAACCAAAAGCCATCTTATAAACAATCGGGCTATTTCGAGGCAAGTTTCATTCATGCAAAGCTGTGTACCGTTGCACCACATTGAACTGATTTGTACGAATTAAAAATGACTCATGTGCCAAAAGAAGAAAATCATTCAGTTTTTAGTTTTGACAGGCAGACATCTTCGGCTCACAGGGTCTTAATTTGGTGTACATAGTAAAGGCCATTATTGCGTCTGCTCCAATATAATCTTCCATTTAACAAAGGAAACTTTGCAAGTGGAGACCTTTCTCTGAAACTTGTCAGAATGATGAATGGTGCGCGACATGATCTGAAAAAGATCAAGGGCTTCGTTTGTCTGAAAGGCAGGGATGCAAAAGGCAGGGGCTTGCTGTCTAATCCTCGAAAAGCCGCCATGAAATCTGGATCTCGATTGGCTTCGCCTGCCTTTATTCTGTATGCATGGAGGAAAGTTGACGGTTCCACCTTTATAATCCAGTCACCGATCACACAAGCAAGAATTTCCCTTGTCATTCATCAAATATAATTTTTTAAAGCAGCAACTGAGAATAAAAATCTGTTTCTTTTGCATAATTAGACTGTACATTAGTTGTTGTTATATGGGCAGAATTACTTATTTGGCTGCCTAATGAGTTGTATGCTAATCTTCCGTTGTGCATTATAGAATTCCGCTGAGTAAATAGAACAGGGACAGATTAATCTCAAATTGATTAAAATATCATTTAAATTCCTCATCATTTAGGCTTACATCTGAGCCAAGTTCAATCAAGTGTGCGTGAGAGATGTGTGTTTAAAACTTAATGTTGTAGATAGATCTACCTGTGTTGAAATTTATGTCGTACTTTGCCCAAAGTCCCTCAGGATGTCTGTGAAAGAGTAATTACAGACTGAATTAGCCACAAATCCCTCTTAAAGATTCTTCTTTTCCCTCTGTGATGGCTTTTTGTTTTTTGTTTGGCATAATGTATGATCTGTCTCTGATTTATTGTCTATTGTTGTCAGACTGAATCCAGCTATTTAAAGAGTTAGTTCACCCAAAAATAAAATTTTGGTCTTCTTTAACTCACCCTCATGCCGTTCCAAACCCGTAATACTTTCATTCATCTGCAAATCACAAATGAAGACGTTTAATTAAATCAGGGATATTTCCGTCCCTCCCAACTACAACTTTGATGCTTCAAAAAATTCATAAAGACACTATAAAACTAGAACGTACGAATTAAGTGGTTTAGTCCAAATTTTCTGAAGAGACATGATCTCTTTGTGTGATGAGCTGATTTTATTCAGGCTTTTATTCACCTATAAGTATTTATAAACGCACATATCAGATATAGTAAAATGAAGCTCAAGAAGCTATGCGCGCTTGATGTGCAAGAATGAGCTTCATTCTCATGTCTTACGCAGTACGTTTGAGCTTCTGTGAGAACCAAGTTTGTTCTCATGCATCAAGCAAGTACAGTTGAGCTTCTCGTTATATTCCTCTCAGACCAAACTTCATATGCAACAAGTCTCAACAGGCCAACATATAGTGAAAGTCAGGGTGAGAGACCTGTGCTCACCAATCTCTCTCTTTCGATTCCCTAAGCTCACGCCTTTTGGATCAATCCAGAATCCATGTGACAGGAGCATTCAATCCATTTTAGAGCAAGCACACCTTGACCTTAACAAAACACAACTTCCACCCTTATAAACCAGAAAGCAGGCTTCCTTATTTCCTTCACACCACAGTTTTAGCTTGTATTATATCGATCAGTTTCATGCCAAAGGTGTGGATCAGCCTATAAGGAACAACTTTTTTTTCATAATATTGTATTTATCTTTGCTACCTTTCTGGGCCTGAAAGGGGCAATGACATCACTGCCCATGTGTCGTTCAGAAACCTCTCGGATTTCATCAAAAATGTCTTAATTTGTGTTCCGAAGATGAACGAAGGTCTTACAGGTTTGGAACGACATGAGGGTGAGTAATTGACAAAAATTTTATTTTTGGGTGAACTAACCCTTTAATATATTTCCTTTCTCAGCGGATCACTTGCTGTGCATTACAGCGTCTACTTGGACAGTCGTGATTTACCAAATCACAAATTTAAAATAAGTCTCCGATTATATATGTTTAACAAATTTGTGCAACAGGGAGTAGGAAGTAATTTAATAATTACTTGACTAGACGTAAAAAGTATTGAATGAAAAGATTACTAGTTACTTCAGAACAAGCAATATTATGATGATGGTGAAGTTAATGAAGCATGTATTATAATAGGGATGTTTTCTCCCCATTACAGTATGTCCACAAATCTTGCTGTACTTTTTTAAACCGTTAATAATCATAATTTTGGCATTCTCTACAAATTATTATAAATGTATATATCCGAGATATTTGGTCATATTTTTAATTTACCTGATTTATAGTGTGAGCATCATAGACATGACAAAGAATGAACTGCCAATCAAATAAAAACACAGAGTTCCGGCTGCAGCTCTGCACTCACAGAAATTGCAATTTTCTGTATAACTAAATGTTTATAGTTATGTAATATAGCCACGAGTGACCAGCTTTAAGCCAGGACATGAGGCAAACTGCATGCATTCCCTCTTCTTCTCTCTGTAGCTGTAAACCATGTTCAGAGGGATCGATACGCTCTCCGATAGAGCAGCTAATGCACTGTGAGCTGATTTTGCTCAACATGACAGCAGCAGCTCTGCTTGTGCGGGGTGTTTATTACTGACCAAACAGGAAGAATGGGGAAAGGGGTTATTCGGATATTCTTGGCTTTCTGACAGTAATGGCTGAAATGTTAGACAATCGGGGTAAACAAATATAACAGAGCTGTCCGGCTATTATAATATTTACATACCTTGTAATCAATGTCATTTCCGCACGGTTGGTAATGGCATCAAAAAAGATATTTAAAAAACATTATTCAGAACTAAGTTATTCTGTGAATTGACCTTGTCGTACCTTAAGCGTCAGTCTTTTGCAGTGAACGATATAAGCGATACCTAATCTATGCCTCTTGGATTTCTCTTAAAGAAAGACTAATCCCCACCTCAAACCATCAAAATGCTAATATCCTTTCTGTTTGAAATGCTAGGAGCTTTCACACTCTCTAATTTTCCTATTCTGAAAAAGACCTTTCTGAGTAACATGAGAGAGCGAGAGAGATCAATAACTCACTGAAGCTCATTATTTATTATCCTACAGACTGAAGGCAGCCGAGGAGAGGTGGTGTAAGGATTAGCTAGCATGGCTATCCCTGCCAAACATAGTCAATAGATGCACAAAAGTGGCCCCAGAAATAAACTCCATTATCCTTCCCTATTAGCATGCTATTAGCAATTATAGATTTTGCTGAGTTGCATCCCTCTGGGTTGAATGCAAACATGCCAGGCTCCTTGTCTGAGTTCAATCATAATATGCATGGCAGAACGTGATCACAGAAGTGGCCTGAAACCCCCTAAAGTCACAGAGCGTTGTGGCAAAAATATCAATACTAACAATCTCGTTTGTTTGTGTCGTCATTTCGAATTTGGATCCCCAGAATGTCCGGAGCCACATCATGGACTGTTCCATTCCATGAAATGCACCCATGCAACCAGCTCGACTTTGAGAGCAATGACACTAAGAGTCAGCGGATCAATAACCTAATTCTAAGTTTTTTAGACAGACCTTCTCCAATATGTGTGAAATGTAATTGTCAATTGCACTCCGGTGAGCCAGAGCTCAGCTGGAGTGGGCATATTAAGTCAAACACCTGTCACTTGGGGAGGCTTTGTACTCAAAAGAGGGAGGTTATTATGCAGCATGACTGAGTCAAAGGGACAGAGGGACTGGGAGACATGATCTGGGTCTCTTTTTCTCAGAGGAAGAACTGTCAGTGTCTATTGAATCAACTTGTAATATGTGCCTGTGACTGAATTTAAGGTTCCTTTGTGCTGAAGTGCCCTTTACTTTCAGAATGTGTCTGCACTGTAGCCTCCTGTCTTCCGGAAGCGAGACTGCTCAATAAATTTTCAGCTTGCTTCAGACCCAGTGGTTGTTACAGCGACAGTTTCATTGAAGCCAGACTCTACTGTAACATCCAACACAGGAACGAGGTTTCTGACGAATATCATTGTGATGTCGAGTCAGGAGTCGCCCATCAAGGTGAAAAGACCCACAGCAGTTGCACTCAGTGATGTAAGAGAGATGTCTGTCTCTGTCAGCACAGATCGATGGACTCTGTCAGAGCGAAAAGTGCACACACACCGATTTCCAGGTTGGGGGTGTAATTGTGTTGAATTAGGAGGATGTTGTTTGTGGTCCCTGGACTGTGTGAAATGAAATCTGAAATGAAACTCAAAATGGCACCTAGAGAAGAAGACATTGTTCAATTACTGTTTGCGAAGACCAGACACAATGGCTTGAAAAACAATTTGTACTTATTTCGCTTCTGTAAGCTTTACCTCTGTGGTGACCTCGGCTCTTGTGGCCCTCAGTTGACTCCACACTGGAATGACGTAATGTTTCATGGGATGTTGGGATCACCGGGAAGTCTTCACCAGTGCTGTCTTCACAAAAGGGGTGCATCAAATGGCATTGCTGGGCACTCTTTTGAACCATAAAATGATAACTGGGACACTCAGTGATCTTGATGAGCTCATGGACAAACAAAAACAAAGGCCACAACATTGCAAATCCATCATTTATGTCCTGGCCTTTGTCTGAGGCTTAATAAACTGTTTCGCCGAACTTTTATCAACTAGTTGAAACCACAAGAGGGACATTTTATCTGAAAACAAATTGTCCTTTCCTCCATCTCATAAGGCGAAAAACATTTCAGAGCAAAGAGAAGTGACCAACTACCTCAGTGTAATATTCTCCCTATGTGTAATTTAGGTGTCTGGCAGGGAAAGACGATGTGAGCATGGACTGGCTTTAATTGATTGTATGACTAATGAGCACTGAGAGGAGAAGGAAGTTGGGAATAGAATCCTAATGACTCTGTCAGAGTGGTGATGAGAGGAGCACCTCACTAGGGTCCTGCCTTGCAGCTCATACAAGGCCCCTGGGCAAATTTCCAATGGTTTCAGATAGCTGCAGGACACACTGAGAATTTACCAAAAAGAGTCTAATGCGTACTAATAGAGTGGATACGGATACGGACACTAGAGTGTCCACACTGTCACCTGACATTCTAGCAACAACAATTACTAATTTGCTTTGTAGCACAGTTATACTCAACTGAGAGGTTGCTGCACATAAATATGTTGTAGAGTGGATACGGTGACATTAAAGTTGATGTTTCCAATCAAACTCTTGGAGCAAATTCATGTCACTTCAGGGAAACTTGCCAAAATAGGTAGAGCCAACATAGTCACTCTCTCCTCTTCTTGAGCAAACCTACACAAAGTCAAAGAAAATAAAACCCAGACTCCAACTGTGGGTTCGCTTGCAACACACATGGTTTGTGCTGACCACGATGTTGGGTCACCACTTGGTGTTCACTTTGTGGCTGATTCTGGCCTCTCTGATCGTCTGAAAGTAAGAACTTGATTGCCAGAAAAATGAGCAAGTGTTGAGGTTTCATGGTTGACGTCCACCAGGCCCATGGAAAGAAATGATCTGAGAAGGACAGAGCCACTGTGGTATTTTGGTTTGAAGGGCTCTCTGAAGCAAATACTTCTTTTGCGAGCAGGCAGAACAAATGGCCTGACTTGAGGGCTAACTACCTGTCTCTTGATATTCTTATTTCTACATTTCAATCTCCTGGTCTTTCTCGTCTTCTCATTGAAGACCAATTTTCTCATTCGCAGATCATTTTCCACATGTCTTGCTTGGTGCGTCACATCAGAAGAGCATAGTAAACAGTTGGCTATAGTTTCGGTAGTTTGTCTGAGGAACAGATGTTGCTTTTGCGCAGTGGTGGCAGAGGCAAACCCCCAGTACCACCACAGGGCATTCCGGACGTCAGTTGCCAGCTGGAACCTTTGAACCCGAACTATCTGAATGGCTGACTCTGTCAAACATCTGTTTCCCTCCCAAGCACTGTTATTTTTATTTATAGACCTTGCAACATTGACAAATTAAGCATTTTCACCTGCAGCCATGGGTGATATGGTGAGCATAAATACTATCCAATCACAACAACGACGTGCCATGGACAGGTGGAGCATTAAAAGGCATTCAGCTTTTTCGTGGACAGTCATTCGGGTGATAATAACTGATCCATGGATCTTCCAAAAGTCTTTGGAGATTGAAAGTGCTGCATTCGTCTCTGTTTCTGAGGGGAGGAATAGAGAACAGAGTGGGTTATACCATTAGCCCAGGCTCTGCAAGACAGATGTCCTCTTTCGGCCAGTAAACCAATAGAAAAAGGGTAATTACATCACAAGTCACAGATCACTGAGTCACTGTCAAGAGACCCTGTACCGCTCCTGCTTAGCTCAGACCAAGGCGTTTTGAGCCCACAAACATTAGTATCTGCAGAACTTAGTCATTCAAAAAAAAAAAAAATAGAAATTTATGACTTTACTTGATGATATCAAAATTATTTTCATAGTCAGTTCACTCGGAGATTACCTAGGTATTTAGTTATTTAGGTCTTACTGCTTTAAAGAGGAAGACAGATCTCCAAAGTTCATGTTTCAGTAACATACTGTATGTCCAGATCCCTATATTTGAAGTACTGAAACAACACTAAACTTATCCAGAACCTCACAAACACACACGATAAATTCAGTACACACACACACACACACACAAAGCTCTTACATAGGGTAAAAAGCATCCTGTGTGCATTCCGTTGTAGGGTGTCTGCTTATTCAGTCTCCCTGTAATGTCCCAGTTGGCTCAGTGCGGTTAGCACACAGGGTGGCCAGGGTAAGGACCGGGCCCAAAGCAGGAAGGGTCTATTCATGGGTGCTGCACTTTAAGGTTCTTGTGGGGAGAAAAAAAAAAAATGTAAATAGAGTGTTTTTAGCTCCCACATAAAGCTTGGTTTAGAGTCTTTCTTCAATAACTCATTTAGAATATGAACTACATATTTAGTGCAGAGTGGGATTGTGGGTAAATACCAGCAGCACGCTGTTTGCAGTGGGGCTTTCTACTTGCAGGGCTGATACATGTCATGCTTTTTAGTAATGGCAGAGCAGAATGGTGTAAAATCGCACTTAATAATCGGTATCACAGCCTATAAACCCATTCTGTTGATGGCCGGCGCATTCACATTGGATAATATAGTAATAAAGCACTTGTTTAATGGCAGTGACAGATGAATATTCACCGCATAGGTCCATCTGCACTATTTTATCATAAACTTGTTAAAGGTGCCATATGCATGATAAACTCTTTATGCTGCATGCTTTAAAATGCAGCTGTGTTAACTTGGCATGGGGAACACAATGGGTCCCTAATTGGGCTGCAAAAAGAGAGCGGCCCGGCAGAAATGAACATTAAGTGCTGTATACATTCTGTAAGTGTCCAGGAGTGTTTCGCTGTTCCTGTTCTGTTTTCAGTTGACCACGTGACTTTCTTTCTTCCTTTTTTTCTTTCTTTCTTTCTTTCTTTCTTCCTTTCCTTCCTTCCTTCCTTCCTTCTTTCCTTCCTTCTTTCCTTCCTTCCTTCCTTCCTTCCTTCCTTTCCTTGCTTCCTTCCTTCCTTTCTTTCTTTCTTTCTTTCTTTCTTTCATTAATAATCAGTGAGTATTTAGCATTAAGTATTTTGTTAGTATATTATTTGATTCAATAACTTCAAGAATTTAATTATTTTAATGAGGCCTTTTTTTCATTTTGATGTCAAGACAATTGCAAGCTGACATGTTTGACTTTATGCAAAAAAATATATAAAAACAAAACGACAAAAAAAAAATGTGTATGAAATGTATTGTTAATGTATTTTTTAAATATACTGGTCTATGTAACTGTTCATCTAAACACATTTGCACATTTTCAGTGAACACAGAGTCCAGCCCAGTAAACGGGATCTGTTGTAGCGCTGAAGCACTGATCCAGTATTGATCATTAATCTGTTTATTTATTTATTTAAATAACACCAGCACAGCAACACAACGATCACAGCCCCACAGGCTTTGACAGGATTGACATTGTATTTGGCATACGATTAGGGGTGATGTGACTGGTTTAAATGTCAGGGCTGTTGGCTCTATGTGTGCGTGGCCGTGTGCCATGTGCGCTGTAGCATGGGTGCTAATCTGAGAGATCTCTGATACGACTGGATTGATGGAGGGAATTAGTGTCAGGAGGGGTCTTGAATGCAAGACTTTAATTACAGGAAATGACCTCAGAGTTTGTGTGTGTCAGTAGGAAGACTGGAGCCTTTGTGGAAAATTGATTGAGATTTTATCTTTGGATGTTCAGTCACATTTAGGGCTAAGCGATATATTGAATATTCAAGATATATTTGTGACCATTTTGTTGGAAATATAAAATTAAGCATCATCATGAATATCACAATGATTTGAATGCAAGCTTTTTGTTTGGTCATTAAGATTCTTAAATGCCATGTCATTAGATTAATTTCACTCTGGCCTTGTGACTGTGATTATGACATGGTCTGGTTTGAACTGATTTGAAGTAGTAAAGGTTGGTCAGATCAAATCATTTTCATGAATCAACATATATAAATTTATGCACATCTAAAAATGCTTGTATTTTCTTTCTTGTGTTTTAGTAGCGATAAAAGCATATTGGACATTTTAAACTTTTTTTAAGTGTATTGTTCTCCTGTAATCCTGTAAAGATATAATCATCTCCAAACAATTCCACATGTTCAGGTCTTGGGCTAATGGGTTGCTCCCGGTCAGCATGAGCGAGAATTTACCAACAGTGGTCCGAGGAGGGAAAAACCATAAACTGGCGACAGGGTGTTTGATCCACGAGGGCAACAAAGGTCTGGTCTGAGCCAACAGAAGGTCCACTGTGGTCTAAGTCACACAAAATTTGAATGATGTTTACAGGAGGAATGTGTTCATCACACTCTGCTGCGTATGTGGCTGCGCTGGCTCAGATCAATCAGAGTGCCTGTGATGACCCGTCCACCATCAAAAGCAACTACAATGGGCAAGCGAGCGTCATAACTGACATTAGATCAATGGAAGAAAGTCACATGGTCTGATGAGTCCCATTTTATTTTCAATCACATGTATGGCTGTGTACATGTTTGCTGTTAACATTGGAAAGCGATGGCTCCAGGATGCACTGTGGGATGACATGCCATTGGAGGGAGTGAGATGTTCTGGAGAATGTTCTGCAGGGAAACCCTGAGTCTGGGCATTTACACGGATGCAAATATGCCACCTAAACCTTGTTGCAAACCAGGTACGCTCCTTCATGACAATGGTGTTCCCTGATGGTAGTGGCCTCTCTCAGCGGGGTAATGCAACATGCTACTCTGCATACATTGTTCAGGAACATGTTGAGGAACGTGATGAAGAGTTCAACGTGTTGCCCTGGCCTCCAAATCCCCCAGATCTTGCTGGACCAACATGTATTAGCCAGTATAACACTTGTTACACAACCTTTACTTCATACATGTAATGGTGAGCTATTTAAGGTAAACGCTTTATGTATCATCTGTGCAACTCCAGGGAGACAGCGTTCGCTGCTAGAAAGCATTGATATGCTACTGAAGATTTTCAGAGTTCACTGCCACTGGCACTGCTATTTGTATTCAGCATGTTGTAGACCAATCTCCATATCCTTTAAGCCACATTGATTCATATATGAGAATGCTTTGGCAAGTTGAGAGATTTTTCTGAAGGGTAAGTAAAAAAAAAAAAAATAGAATAAAAATTCTTTGTGATTTCCGTTCATCTGTCAGTCAAGGGTTTGGTGGGATTTTCCTGGCTGGTACTATTTTGTGATACTTCATACCTTCTTTGCAAGTATTCAGTTCAGGCCTTCCAATTTAAATGCAAATTTTACAGGACATCACAAGGAACCTGAGACGTTTGCAAAAATTCATTCAGCGCCAACGATAAATTATATATTTTAATTAACCAGTGAGAGAAATGCGTCTGTTCGGCTGCAATGGCCATAAGAAATGAATAAATAAATAAGACAGGAGATAAAGGCGGGCAAAATAAATCTCATTGAGCAACATTATTATAAAATCTGCAGTGCCATGGGATGTCATTAAGAGAAGGATCCTGAGCTGTCAGATATCAAATGTATTGTTCACGAGTTTGATGGGCTAAATGCTACTTATGGCCGCCAGAAAAAGGAGGAATTCTGAAGAACTGACAGAAAGATACAATTTTAATTTCACTCCTGTCAGTCCTTTTTTCTCTCTCTCTCTCGAGTGCTGGAATATATATGAAGTGTCAGTCAACAGACTACAGTATTTCTCTGCTTTACTCAAGAATTTCAATGGAATAGAGGAAAGGTTTGGTTTTATGAGGACTGGTATTTGAAAAACTGAAAAGTGCACTTCATTTTGGATATACTTTTAATTTAGGCATGCTTTAAGTTGAATGTAAAAGATTTGTCAACTATATTCTGTAATTATACTACTTCTGAAACTCCAAATGCAGCAACATTTGAGTAATATCGGGACATTTGTTTGATTTCACAAAGAGTTTATTGTCATCCATATGTAAATAATGACCTCATACTGTGTTTATGATGGATTTTTGATGAACGACAAACAAACGAGAAGATGCCGAATGTCCAATATTGACTTTAGAGTATGACATTGATCAAAAAATAAATAAATAGTTTGCTCTCTCGTCTTCACACTTGTGTGTATGTGAACCTTGTGTTTAGTGAGTGACTAAATGCTGGGTAAATACAGCATGTTGATAAAAGACACGCTAAGTATGCAGACCCATGAATCAGAACATAATAAGTAACTGACAAAAAGCTAAAATATCCACATCAATAATAGCAAATATTAAATCCACATCACTCCCACTTACGTCTTTGACGCCAGCCAAGACGAGCACGTTCGTGCCAGCAAAAACAATCAAGAACTTTTGCCACAAGTTAGCTAGGTTCTGCACAATTAGCAAGACGGTGTTGTGATAACAATGTTAAATATATAAATAAAGTGTGTACATTTCCTTTCGCAAGTTAACCATCCTGATAATGGGGTGTGTTATAATTTCCTGTTTGAATAACTACCGTTGGGATCATGGGAGACAATTAAACAAGTGAATGTACAAAAAAAAAACTTCTGCTTGCATCCATGGCTTTATGTGTGCATTAATCCAGGAAAATATATATATATTTGGTTATGAGTATTCCCTCTGTCTCACGCTGATGAATGTCTCTCTTTGTGTTTGCTTTAACTGTGGGTTCTTTTTAATGTTTCAAATGCTGATGTGCTTAGGGAGACAAATTGATATCCTGACCCCACAATGTGTTGGTTTTGGTCTGGATTTCAAATGTTTCACTGTGAAGTCTTCCCATAGGAAAGAAAATCACCAAAGGCATCCTGTTAATATCTCAATTAATTCTCATAGACATAAATGAGATAACATTGAGATCAAATTTTGTTTAAGTCTCTTGTTTCTCAGATTTTCCTAGACTCAAATTTCCAAATAATCTCACAAATGTCGCCTATACAGTTTCAGAATTGGTCTAAGCAATGTCTCAAACTGATTTTCTGGGATATTAAAGTCCTTCATCATATTAAACAGTGTAATTAACTTCCACTATTTTGTTTCCTTCAAACACATGGCCCTGCAAAGACGTACTAGCAGAAAAAACATGAACACTCAAAATGATTGATAGGCCAAGAGTATTTCTGATTGGATAAAGAAATGTACTGTTTTGCTGTTGGCAGAGTCTAGGGCTGTCACAGAGACGGTTGTGATTGATCAGGAGACCTGTTTCAGTGGGAAATATTATGCTGTTTTCTCCCCAAAAAGTCTTATGGCACTTTTAAAGGTGTGTTTTTGTGCCACTGTCGACACTACATAGAATTGAAGGCTCTTTGTTTAAATGACCCGGCATATCAACAGAGGCTCATCCGACGGCGTGAGTTTGGAGCAAGACTACCTGTCAGGTCTTAGAGGTCAACTCCAAGACGAGAAATGTGCGTGTCAGAGAAGGGAGACATTCAAAATGTGTACTTTTGGGTGTTCTCTAGGAAAAGGTTTGGGAAACACTGTCCTGAGTTATGAAATAGCAATCAATGATCAAACAACATTTCCCTTAGTTTTAAAAAAATGAGTTTTTGTATGGATAGAGTGAGAAAAAAGGGGACCAGATGAAGAGAAATTGAGAAGGTCTTTATGATGGTCAATCTTGGATCCAAACAGTCTGGCATTGTCTTTACTTCTTCCCCTTTCTCATCTAGGACTGTCTTATCCCACTGCCAGTTGGCCAAAGAGAATATCAGTCCCAGAGGACATTGATTCCACTGATGAGATAAAGTAGGAGAGAGAGAGAGAGAGAGAGAAGTGGGGCGGGGAATCAGCAGGCAGAGACATTGGAAGAAAGAAAACAAGCAAGAGAGAGAGAGAGAGAGAGAGAGAGGGAGGGAAGGAGGAAACTGTCCTCCTCATGCTGTCTTGGCATCGTTGCCACCCAGTTTCTCTCGGGCAGGCCAGAAGCCTCACGATCTACCTCTGTGTGTGTCTCTGCAGATGGCCAACATTGTGACGTCCTTCTGCTGTGTGGTGCTTGCAGCCGTGGTGGTGGTTTATGCCCAAAGGCGCAGCCAGCAAGGTAAGTCCACATTTTGAATACTTCCTCCATCTGTTGCGAGTCTCCGGTGTGTTTGTGTGTGTGTGTATTTGTTCAGGGACAAGACAATTTCTTAACAAAATCAGGTACATATTTTGTAGATTAGGGATCAGTTTGTTCTTTTCTGGTTATTTGTCTTGTCCTTCTTTTTAGTTGTCATTTTCTTTACTTCCCTCCTTCAGTCTGTCTGTCGGAGTGGAACAGAAAAGTCACATTGTGAGCAGAGGGTCAGTATCACCTGACTGTGGGGAGGGGTGTGTGTGTGTGTGTGTGTGTGTGTGAATGCTGTTTAACGCATGGCTTGGCTGCCCGGAGACACAGAGGCTAGCCTGTCGCTGGGTCAGAAACTATAGCTCCAGAACAAAGCAATCCTCCGAGTGTGTATGAATGTGTCTGTTTGGACCAGACATGTTATCTTGCTGACTTTGATGGGTTCTCTCATGCTTGGGTGAATAAGTAGTTATGTTGTTTCTGCATTCCAATTCAGTGTCATTTTGCAAGACAGCGGGGCGGAAGTGCTACTGAGGCGTCCTTGTTTTGTTGGAAGCTGCTATAAAGCTATTGTCAGTTATTATTCAAGCTGGATGTGACAGAATATAATGCCGTTTCCAAACCAGGTGCAACTCAAGTTGCCATCAACAAGTAATTTGTCTGTCCGCAGTGAAGGCGGCAACGCTACATAATCACAACCAATCAATTCCATGAAGAAAACTAAGGGTGTGATGGAAAGAAATGCATGTAATATATTTTTAGGGGTTTGGAAAGAATGACAGAGTTTGAAACGAAGAAGGAACAGCTAATTGAATGAACTGCTTACGTCAGAGTGTGTTGCAGCGAAAGCGTTTCACAACTTTTGATCACATGACATTGCATCACTTTTGCAAACCCTTTGAGTTTGAGTTTGCAGATGCAAGAGAAGTCATAGAATTGGCTTGTCCATGATGGAAAATTCAGGCACAAAACTTGACTCTAGCTTTCACTCTTAAAAATCAAGGTTCTTTATTGGCATCAATTGTCCTTTCAACATCCATGGAACCTTTCATTGATCAAAAGGTTCTTTATAGCAGAAATAGGTTATTTAGATTTAAAATGGCCTTAATAGACTTAAAATGTAAAGAATTGGGTTCTTCTGTGGCATCACTGCGAAAACCCCCTTTAGGGACATTTATTTTTATAAGTGTTTATAAGTAAAATGAGATTAGCAATAGATATACAGTGCATAACGTTTGGTTGGACTACTGTAGATCAACCTGTTTATTACTAGAGGATGAGGTGTAGTGGTTAAAGACCTTGGCTGATAACCCAGAGCTTGAAGGTTCAAAATATCACCATTGTGACTTTGATCTAGACCAGTGGTTCTTAACCTGGATTCGATCGAACCCCGGGGGTTCGGTGAGTCAGTCTCAGGGGTTCGGCGGAGGTCAAGACACACACCCGACTCATGATTCGTGATGACACGCCCCGCTTTTTCCTATTAAGAAGGATTCGGTGAATGCGCATATGAAACTGGTGGGGTTCAGTACCTCCAACAAGGTTAAGAACCACTGATCTAGACTAGGGGTGCAGTCCTGCTCCTGGAGAGCCAACGTCCTGCAGAATTTCGCTCCAACACCTGAACTAGCCAATCAAGGTCTGAAGTATTACTGGAAACTTTTAGCCCGGTTTATTGGCGCAAGTGTTTGATAAACTCTGCAACGATGCTGGATCTCCTGGAGGAGGTTTGGGCACCCTGATCTAGAACCTCAGCGTCAAATTGTTCCAGGGAGACTCATTTGTATTTTTCAAAGTACATTAATTCACTTATGATAAAATAACTTATTTCTAAATGATTACTTAAAGAGGAATCCTGACCCTATGCCAGCCAAAATTGCAGATGTAGCTTCAAGTTGGGAACACTGAGTGATAAAGCATCTTCTTGGATGTCTCATGCTGTTGTCATCCCCCCACACCACTGCGCCGGCCCACATTTTGTTGAATCGAGGCTCTCACTAAAGCTGATTACATCGCTATAGTGCCTAGTCATTGGCATATTTCTTTTGGAGGCCAGTAGCACTGATGCGATGATGTCATTGTGGGATGACATCACCACAGCACCCATCAGCAGTGTTGCTTATCTGTTGCCACACATGTTCTGATTGGTCTGCTGATCGTGTTTAATCTAGACAGCAGTCGTCACAAACACAGACCAAGTAATGCCAACTAAGCTTTTTGCGTACACACACACACACACACACGCACACACACACACACACAAAGTGAATGCCAGTACACAGACAGACTTATGTACAGATGGATTAAAAAAACAAATCTGATGCAGAACATTTCATTAAAATACACAAGTATAGAGAAATGTGTGTTAATGTGACAATTAACTTTCTATTCACACAGTCACACAAGATTTGTGTTCAATGCCTCATTAGGGTAGGTATAATTATTGACGAATATCTTTCAAAATCAACCATAACAAATGCAAAGAGTTTGTGACTTAATCAAAATATTTCTCATTGACTAATGATAACTAAACTCAATTTGACATCTTGGCAAGTCTTTATTAGGATCCGGGCATTCATTTATGGATGTAATACCATGCCACTTTTTCTCGGCAATATTTCCCTCGGGAATCTCTGTGTTTATATTTTAATTTTATTTTTTCCATTTGTCAATGCTTGATGTGCACCATATGTCTGTTCTAGTCATAGCGTCCTGATTCAGGTGCAGGAGCTCTTCTCATGACAATGCAAATGTGAGAAATTGCATTAGAGCTTTGATAAAAAAAACTTTGAAGATTGGTTAGTGTAAGTAGGGTGTTGCTAGCCGTGTCTTAAGTTGAAGACCAAACAAAGTTCCTAGCAATTATTTCAGGTCCATATAGTCCTGTCAGTCTCAAGGATAAGGGTGTAATTGATTTTGCCAAGAAGAAAGTGTTGCTGCATCAACATCTTTTGTTAGTCCATGAACTACATTCCAGGCTAACAAACAAAGGAAGTTTTTACCGTATCCATAATCCTGTTTCCAAACAATATCTACATAGCCTAAAAGCAGATTGAAATGATTGGGAAAAAGGGTTATTCATGCTCCATCTCCTCCTGCATTCCATCCAAAGTCAGATGTGGAATATTCACACTTACCCAAATTGCATAGGAAAAACAATGCCGTATAATGTTAACATATATTCTGCTGGTGTATGATTATAAACATAGATAATCATTTATAGTCTTTAACTCACCAGCCTCCGCAAATATTTGCTAAAGTCCTGCAGTCTAGGAGCTCATGGATTGGTGCCATATACATCCAATTAAATCTATATATTGTTGTTTCTTGGGGGTTTTTTTCTCCATCTATTTTGGCACCTTTATATTTTGACTACATTCAGAAATATTTACTTGATAAATCATCAATATTAATAGAGGTAATATGCAAATAAACATTTTGCACCTGTCTTTTGGCATAAAGGTATATTTATTTTGATCCAGCTGTCTCTTACATTTAACATCAGGAATAGGGTTTTATATCATATGGACATTTAAACTGATGAAACAGCAACAAATGCAGTGTTAACTAGGGCTGTTAAAAGCAATCTTTTTTTTTTTTAGATAAATTAATTACATGATGTGGTGATTAATTAATCTAATTAGTCTCAATTTAATCACACATTAATTTTGGCTGAGAAATTAACCCCAAAAAATTTTGTTAAGTCATTATTGTGTAAAACATCAAATATGCATTAAAAAAGTAGCTTCAGAAAGAAATATTTTATTTGATTCAACATAGAATTTATTATATATGAACTTTTGGACCATGAGGTTGAGTAAACGATGACTGAAATTTCATTTTTGTGAGAACTATACCTTTATTTGTTTATTTTTTTTAAATTAACATGGCAATATGGAATTTATTTTTAAATAAAAGTATCTAAATAAGAAACTAAAACTGCCAGTTGGTGGCGGTAATTGTTTTAATGATTAAATCGCTCATTCATTCAATTCATTCAAACTGATTCATTCAGAAGTGAAGTAAATGATTCAGACTTTTTGGACATGAAGTGCCGCTACACAGTCTGATCGCACCGTCATAAGACGTATGATATCAGTAGAGATCAGACGGCTCTGCATACTTTTGAATCGCTCTCGCTGTACTTTGATATCATACACCTGTGTAGCGACGCTTCATGCCCAACAAGTCTTCTATGAATGGTCCTGTGAATCATTGGTTTCACTTGGTTCGTTCAAAACACGCATTCAGAAAAGAAATGCCACTATCTGTTGCTCGGAGATGAACAGTTCTGGTTTGTCTTTAAATTTTCATTGGCAAAGTTGTACAAAACAGATGATATTTTGTCTAAAATAAATCAACTTCTTATTTACTGAGCTGTCGTATAAAATCAGGCTATTGCATTTGCACTCGTTATATTTGGGACAAAAACAGCACTCCTGTAATATTGCACTTATTCATGTGATATTACTTATAACTCGCATAAATCACATGGTCTAGATATGAGACAAAAACACAATCGAGGCATTTTTGCTCCAATATCTTGAATTTAGGGACATTCTAACTACATTTTGGCTTCATCACACAGTGAGTTGTTTCTCGACGTCATATTCATCATCAGTCAACTGTCTGAAATGTCAGATGAACTACGTCTGAATTAAGTTAAATCAACAGCCCTAGTTATTACACATTTTATGTAAATGGTATGTTTATATTATAATGTGAAGTAACTGGAAATAGTTTTAATTTTCACATGAAAGCTGTTGAAATGCTAATAAAATGATAAAATGAATTAGATTTTTTTTTCCTCCTGAATCTGACACCTCGGATGCCTTATAATTAGTTAATAACTGACCGTCCCACGTTAAATACACACTTTACACATGACATGAATGTAATTAAATGTTACACGTGTAAGCAATATGCATTTGAGCTGAAATAATAGACAAGTCTAGGGATATTTTTAACACTACCCGACCCCATTCTTCCATCAGAAAAAGACAGACAAAGCCTTGTTTTATGTCATCAGTCAGTGAGATTGAGTCCAGACAAGCCCATCTTTGACAATTTAATTATTCATGGTACCCTAAGTGAGAATGAGAGCAAATATATTTCAGAGCATCCATTGTCCTGGTCAGTTCCAATCCGGCTCAGCGTGGAGAGGCTGTTGAATTCAATCTATCACTTGTTAGTCTCTAGTGGCCTAAAGGGTCTCATAATACACAAGTACCCTGTTTGATGATGGCATCTTGATCGAGTACAGCAATGTGGAATGAATAATGTTGGTGAGTGATGCGTCTCATGTCCAGACTTGCTGGATTATAAAGCTGGCACGCAGATCTAAAGCAAATGGACAGCTTTCAGATATTTGCGTTTTGACATGCGTGATTTTAAAACCGGGATTAAGACTTTGTCTTTAGTTGGTAAGCTGTGATTGAATGAGGCATTTCTCTGCTGGTGCACTTTGGTAATGGATGAATAATTTTGAAGCTGTTTACTAGCTGGAAATAAAAAAAATAAAAAAAACAGCATCCCTTTGGGGTGCAAGTGTGAATTTTATCAACAATTCCAACTTTGGCTGTATTAGAGGTGCGAGAATATGTGCATATTGCCTCCCTAGAGAATTTGCATGGATTATGTGGCACAGTTGCACATTTATGTTTACTTCAGAGCGGTGACGCTGAAGCTAGAAAGTGTGAAGCGTCTCTCACGCTCGTACCTTGAAGCAGCAGGAGGTGAAGAGAGAATGAAAGCGATTGCTGTGGCGATTTTCAAGCACGTCCTTGTTCACAAAAAGAACGTGTGAAAGAAGTCAGGTGTATGAACCTCTCTCACTGTCAGCACCCTTCAAAATACAGATCTCTTTTACTACCATTGTCAAGGTTCTCTAGCACCGCTTCAAGGATTTATACTAAACACCGCTAACTTTGGGTGTTAGACGATAAAGCCTTCAGCCTGACCATGTGCTTGTTGAACGTCTGAAGGGTTGTTTACCTTCGAAGATGTGCACAAATAAACGTCTCACTACAATGTATAAATCATTCAAACTCTCTGCTGTCAATAAAGTTCCTTTTCCCGGCATCAATCAATGCTTAAGATGTTCTCCTTGGAAATCCCAACACGGAAAGCATAAAATTGGCATGGCTACACACAGCGCTGAGGAAACAGCTGTTTTGTGTGAAGCTACAGATGTAGGCCATGTACTTCCCTTCCGTAGTTGCAGTGTTATCCTCTTTTAATTAAACTGGAAATGTGTCAACAAAGGAGAATCTTATGAATCCTGATAATGTCCGGGACATATATATTTTACCTTAATATCACAAGAAAGAAAGAAAAACAAACAAAGAAAAAAACAACAAAACATGTATGAAGTATGTTTTTAATAATTGTATTTGGCTTTTTTTTACTGGTAAAATGTTAGACATTTTGTATTCTTTGTAAATTAATCTCACAAAAATATTCCTTAACAGAAAAGTTCAACAAAAAAATTAAATAGAATAATAAAATAAAATGTAGTTGTCATCCTTAACTCATCTTAATGTCATCCCAAAACTCTATGGATTTCTTTCTATAAGATATTTTATTTTAGTTTAATTTTATTTATTAATTGTTAAAGATTGTCCACACAGTAGAAGCCATTGGACACCAAATCTGTTTGATTACAGAGATTTTTCATGATTCTTTTTGTTGTTTGTTGTTGCTGTTGTTCTACATAAAAAGAAAAAAAGAAGAAGAAAAGAAAGTCCTACAGGTTTGGAATGAGTAAATGATGCCAGAAGGTTAAGTTTGGGATGAACTCCCCCTTTAAAGGAAAACTATTACAGTATATCCTTTTTCAAAGCCTTGATTTTGTTTTTGAGGTTCACTTGAATAGATTTTTATGCCTGAATGTTCAAAAAAACATTTATTTTTCTCAAATTATGTTTGACATATTTTGACATTGTTGTAGCTCCTCTCTATCTAGTCTGTCAGTAACTCTCTGGTTATTTCTCGTCTCATAACTCCTTCTGAAATGAGTAATGTGCTCCGATTGGTCAGCTTGATCAGGGTTTTGTGATTGGTCATCCGTGTTTTGGGGAAATATTACGCCTCTTACTTCAACCGCAAGTTACAACAAACTACTAACTAACTCAACCAGGCCTCGTCCCTTTATTTTTTGTATACCTTGAGTGTGAATGTGACAAATATTGTGACGTGTTCATTCCGAGAATCGAGGATCATTTCAGGGAAATAAAAAAGTGCTTAATGATTTAGAGAATAACTCCCTTTGGACTGACTTTGTAACTTTGCAAACTTTTTCATCCTCAAACAGCAACACTGAAGAAAGTTAATGTTATATATATCTGAAGGAGCTAAATCTTCTTTAAGTAGAAGAATCTATTTGATCTTCCTTATGTGAAGAGTACAGAAAATAGTCTCCATAACATGACACCGTCACATTAACTACGACCTTATCTCTGTGGGAGACAGGAAGTTGTTTATCTCCACTTCCTGTCTAATAGCATCTCTGCACCCTTGGGGCCTCGTATTTGCAAATCTCATTCTTCACCACAATGCAAAATATGAGCTCTTATTGATTATTGCACTCAAATAAAATGCACATTGTAAACACACACACTGAGTTTGTTGCAATGCATTGTGGGATCGTTTTACTCTGAACTGAAAGACGTGCCACCAACCTCCGTGTCTGGAGCATGTCTAAAGCGCCTTGAAGTTCAGTTTTGGTAGCTGCTCACACTAGGTTTGGAGCAGAGCTTTAGTTTCCATCCTCTTGGTCATGAGCCAAATCGCGTGGCCCTTCTAGGATTTTGCGAGCTCACTAATGGGGAATGTTTATACTCGGGGAGGTCAGCGCAGTTCTTAATATGTATACGGGCACTGGGCTGGAAGTCTTAATGGACTTGCACAATGCATTGCTCCACTGTGTGTAAATTCATCTAATTGGCAAGGCAGAGTTGAACTCGGGATCAGACTGCTGGATTTGTGTTTGTTCATGCATGCTTTTCTCGTTCAGGACAGTGAACACTGCTTAACAAGTCCGAGTCGTAGTTTTATTTCACCTTAGCGTTTCCTCAAGAGATGAGGTTCACTCTTGCAGCTTTCTGTAAATGATCTTGTGAAGACTTAAATCCATAAGTGTTTCTCCTAGTTATCTCGCTGGTTAGTGTGTGCAGAAGTCAGCTTCATCATTTAAACGTGCTCTTCAAAGACATTCTTGTTTCATTATCATTTCGGGTAGACTTTAAACTTTATTCAAAATTTAGAGTTCCCTGTGTTAAGGCCATCTAACTGCTCAGCTGGCAAAATGATCAAAGCTCTCGCAGATATAAAAAAAAAAAGCTCTAAAATGTTAATGAGCTACATAAAGTAAAGCACGTCTAATGCTGGGCGAGCGGTGGTCATGTTGGATTCACACAACTCTTAATGATCGTGCCTGGAGAATACGGCCTACAAATGTGCCTCGCCACGACTTGCTTGATTAGGCTGTACGATGATCTGCTAAATCATTCCAAGACCAAAAAGAATTATCTTCTAACTTGTGTATAGATGAAGAGTATTAACTCTATTTTCTTGTTCATTATTCTCCTACCCCCTATAAACTCTTGGCAGCTTCCTTCGGAGAGTCTCTATCCAGCGCTGCACGTCTTGGCATTGGAATTTCTGCCCATTCCTCTTGGCAAAATTGCTCAGCTGCCATCATGTTGGATGAAGACAGTTTGTGAACAGCAGTTTTTGAGTCATTGCACACATGCTCAATTGGACGAAGTCTGGGATTTTACTGGTTTTAAGCCACACCACTGCAGCTTTTGCCCAGTGTTTTGGGTCATCACCATGTTGGAGGATGAATCAACCCCAAAAGCTCTTGCAGATAGCGACACATTTTCCTTACAGGATTTTTCCATTAGTACCTTCATTCCATTTTTCTTGTCTTTACGGGTTTTCCAGCTCCTGCCGCGGAGTAGCATCACAAAAACACGGAGCTCCCACCAGCGTAATTCACGACTGTCATGCGCTGTCTTTGATTTGTACCACTGAGGTCCAGATGTTCTTACTTTGGTCTCAAAGAACATGTAGTCTTCCTCCAAATTGTCGAGGCTCTCGCATAAAGAACTTAAATTAAATTTCACATTGTTTATGATAGCTTGCATATTGAAAATATGCTGAGGTCTTGGCAATGAAAATGTGAAAATATGGTGGGTAGGTAGATGGATGGATAGGTGGAGATGGAGATGGAGATATAGAATATTTTGAACAGGGCATAATTGAGTTCAAATGGTCATCGCATCATCCTGCTGAGATCAAATTCAATCTTTATTGAATTTTAAAGGAGTGTCTGTGTAATTTTTCTATAGCAGCACATCGGTGAATCTCCCAAGGCTACTTCACGGACTGTCCAGACAGCTGTTTAAATCACACACGTTTCCACACAGATGTTTTTGTTTGTGAACAGAAACCTAATGTGGGATGAAAGTCTTGTGTAGAACATGAGCAATACATTTCTGGTGTGTACGGCTTTCCTCTGGTATTTCCCTATTGCTGGTTAACCGTGTGTGTTTGCACCTTTAGTGGCAAATCAAATGGATATATGAGATTTGAAAATCTGGGATCTGTATTGCAACTCTAAAAAGGTGTGTGAAGGTGAATATGCAGCATTTGAAATAGTTTATATATTGGGGCAATCTCATAATGTTGCAGCAATCCCTCTTGCCTTTGTATGTACAAATAAAACGGTGTGTGGTCCTGGTAAACCCTATTTTTTTTTTTTTTTAAATCTAAAAATGCAGAATGTTTTCTGTGATTAGGCTTAGTGGATAGAATATACAGTTTGTACAGTATAAAAAACATTGTCAATGGGAATTTACCATAAAACGTGTGTGTCTGTGTGTACTGTAGCCATTCCTTTGTCTTTTGTTGTCTTACCTGTTTCATCTTAAGAATATACAAATCTGGGCCCTTGGAAAAATGCAATAATAATAATAACATACTTTATATCAGTAAAAATATAAATTAAACAACTATAAAATTATCAATAAAAATTAGTGCATCACAGGTAGATGTCGTGGAGATCTAATGAAAGGTTGCTTTTTGTTTGAGTAAACTTTTTGACAACAGGTGCAGAAAATACTTCACTTTTAAATATAAATTGAATATTTAAGATTTAAAGTTAAAATGTGTTTTGTGTGAGTGTGTGTGTGTGTGTGTGGGTATTCCCTAGAATGTACAGTTTGTACAGTAGAAAAACCATTACGCCTATGGGATGTCCCCATAAAACATGAAAACACAACTGTGTGTGTGTGTGTGTGTGTGTGTGTATGTCTGTGTGTGTAGGTGTGTGTGTGTGTGTGTGTGTGTGCCAATAGCAGCACAAATATTGTAGAACAGTTAAAGTAGCTATTGTTTCTCAAATACAACCCCTTATGTTCTGCCCCACCTGCCCCACACTCACAAAAGTCTGTAAAAATATGGCTCAACATACTGTTTTAATATGAAGGTATTTTCCAAACTTAACATAACGGATATTGCTCTGGCAGTAAGGAAAATAACCTTTTCTGTTGTTTTTTTGTTTGTTTGTTTGTTTTTTCTGCATGCAAAAAGTTTTCACTCAGAAATTGCTTGTAAATTTAATCAATTTAATCACTTTTCATGATTCGTTAATTTCGACAGCTGTAAAGGTAAAAATGTAGTAAAAGTATTCGAGAGGGTTCCACATGTAATTCTTGTTACATATGCAAAGATGTCAGCCAATCACAGCAGTGGGACGTCTCCCAGCAGACACGCCCCTTCAAACAGAGAGGGTAGAAAAAAGCCATTTATTTCTAAATTATGACTTTTTGTGTTTTTTGTAAAAATCATATTAACATTATAAGTGCACCTCAGGGAACATTATAAACTAATTCCATGAATTTGAAATAAATAATTATTCACAGTATTTAAAAGTGCCCATGATAACGATACCACGCACGTTCACTATCGTGATATATTGTATTTGTCTTGTATCGGCGCATGTATAAAAGTCTTAAAGTGTATTACTGCTTCACTGCATGCACACATACCAAAACAAACCTGACAAAATATTATAAACAGGTCCACAGATGCCAACCAGAAGAGTATTAAAAAAGGATTTCAGAAATTTAATCCCTATAGTGTCCTGAATAATCCAGCAGGTATTTTTCAAGCCCTAGCCATACAGTCATTTTCCACATGCGTTTTTGTAATTGCATGATTAACTTTCCTCTGCCCTGCTCGAATATGAGTGTTTTTCCTGCTGTTATATTCAGAGCACCACTTTAAAATATGCAGATTAACTACCTGTCAGATGTCAAGTGGTAATACAGAAATGAAATATATGCAGAACAGGTCCACATTTACAGTTTCGCACTATAAATCTGAAGGTGCAATTCCAGTACATTTTGTGCACCATATGACTGAGGAGACACTGACTAGAATTTGAACCCAAGCCTTACACAAACAGAAATACTGCAAACCTATGAGAGTTGTGGCACAAGCAGTGGAGCTCTTTCAAGATTTTCTGCAATTGATTTGCTGTGATATTCTCTGTCCTCTATGTTAGCTATCAGAGTAAGAAAAACACCCTCATGTTCTGTCTGTAACCTTTTCAGCCAAACTGGCAAAAGTGATTCAAGCTAGGAAATTGGTTCAAAGAGAAGGTGGAATTGGATTTTCAAACTACAGCAGCCCGGATGGATGGATACTGCTGCCCTTAAACATGCTTGTTGGGCTAAAGAGGTTTTTGAGACATTCATGCAAGACCTCTTGCAGGTAAAGCCAGTTCAGCTCAACCATTTCTACAATAAGCCATCTGCTCTCAGAACAGCTAAAGTAAAAGAGTTTGAGTTCACCAACGAGACTTTCTTGGCCAATCAGCTTGTGATGCTGGTCAACAACTAAAATGTCTAATGTGCCAGTCTCAGGGCTCAACACTAAAGTTGTCCAGCGTGAGAGAGTTTGGGGCTAGATGATGGAACATCGACGCTCACCCGTGTTGGGCCAGTGATGCATTGTCAGTGAATCTTACATGTGTTGATCATGTACATGAGCGTTCAAGCGTTTGGGGTCAGTAAGAAATGGTTACATTTTATTTCGATTGTTATCCCTTTAGACACTGCACTAATAAGTAACTTTGCAACTACAAGTCAACTAACTGTCTTTGGAGTATTAGTAGACTTTTAGGTTCGGTGTTAAGGCCTGTTCTTTCAAGAATGATAACTACAACAATAACTATATTATGTATCATATTAGTATCCTCTTTGTTATAAGCTTGCGCTGCAGTTTTATTGTCTCTTAAAGCAGGTTGGATTCTGATTGGCTGCCCATGTTTTTACCGTTTATAAGCTAAAGTTTTTTTGATTTCAACGATATTGTTTCTCTGTGCCGTTATTGTTATAGTTGTGGTGTGGACTCCTTTTATATTTAGAATTATTATTGTTATAGCTATAGCTATCGTCTTTGGTGTGAATGGACCTTTAGTCTTCGGGTTAGTAGAATAAATTGACATGTAGTTGCAAAGTAATAGTCAGTAGAATGTCTAAAGTGGAAATAAAATATGTGTTGAAGTGTTTCCAAAGAAATTAATACTAAAGCATTGTTAAAAATTGACAGGAAGGAGACACACACACACACACACACACACACACACACAAACACACACACACATGTTGTGTTTTCATGTTTTATGGGGACATTCCATAGGCGTAATGGTTTTTATACTGTACAAACTGTACATTCTGCCCCCCCCCCCCTAAACCTACCCATCACAGAAAATGTTCTGCTATTTTACATTTTCAAAAAAGATAATTCTGTATGATTTATAAGCAACAAAACGTCCCCACAAGATCAAGATTTACTGGTTTTACTTGCGTTGTGGAGACATTTGGTCCCCACGATGTAAGGAATACAAGTACTCTCACACACACACACACACACACACACACACACACACTCACACACACACACACACTCACATAATTGCAGCATAACTGTTTTCTTAAGGAGCAAATCATCATATTAGAATTATTTCTGAAGGATCGTGTGAAACTGAAGACTGGAGTAATGATGCTCTAATTCCAGCTTTGATCACAAGAACTAGTTATTTAAAATAGTTTTTTCAGCAAAAGTTTTATGTTACAGCTATTTAATTTTCAACTATATATTTTCTTTGTAAATTAAAGAATTATGAAGGGGGAAAAATATGGAAAATCATTTATAGTCAGATCATTTAAATTTATAAATTACACGTTTAAAATTACAGTAATTGAAAATGTATACCTGAGTTAGAAACCCAAATCTGAGTTAGACCAGGACCAAACCAGCAACTTAAACATGGAAATTAATACTATTCCAACCTGACATTTACCAGAAGAATGATGACCATTATCTCACAGCATACCAGTATTATTTTATTCTAATGAACTAATTAATTCATGTCCTGAGGGGTTGCTTGTGTAGTTCATTCAATCAGCACACCATTCTCTTGATTTCTACCTTCAGGACAGGGTTTACTTCTGGACCCTTCTGACCGTGTGACCATCCCCATTCCAGCTCACTTGTCCTGTCTTGACCTGTCTTCAACTTTTCACCCATGTCTTCAAGCTCTCTGTCCATGCTTTTATAGAACGGGACCTTTAACTCCTCATGCACCTCCAGCTGTGCTACACCGTCTTGGTCTATTTGGGACTGTTGCTTTTCCAAGACCTTAATGACTTGAAGGTTAATGATGTGTCCATCATCTTACCAGAGCGGAGGCTCCTTTCCTTTAGGAGATTCTGCTTGTGTTTTCTTCCTTTCACGGCATTTTTGATTTGACCAATGATGTATCCCAAAACAATTTTCCCATGTACCTGTTGCCCTTGGTCTGCCCTTAAAGGTTTAAGCCCTGCGGTTTCTAGAAAACATAGATGTGATCATGTCATTGTTACAAGAATCGAATTGAACTGAAGAAATAATAATAAAACAAACTCTTTTGAGCGAGCAGAAAAACTTTCTGCATTTTGTTTTTTTTTTCCTGTACATATTTACAAATATGGATTCCAAAATGAGTTTTTGCAACAATGCTGAAGAAGAAACGTGTTCGGTTCCCCAAAGAACCTTTCAGTGGTTCAACATTTTTTTTCTTTTTCATTTGAAGACAGTTTTAATAATCAAAATAACTTTTTTACGCTGTAAAGTACCTTTTGTGCAATGGAAAGTTTCCGTGGATGAAATAAAAACAATTAAAATATAGAGCTTCAAGCATTAATTAAGGGGCTACGCACCACAAAGTCAGAATGAGGAGCTAAAAATCAAGACAGAGAGCATCAGATTAACTGCAAAATGAGAAACACAGTTGGAGACTATTTTAAATCAAATGTTTAAAGACCCATAAAGACACACACTTGTGGTGTGGTGGCTTGTGAGGTGGCGCTGACACCAAACGGATCAAGTTTGTGTCAAATGTCAAATCTTTCAAGAGATAAATCTGATTCGAATTTGTTGAAAATTGAACTTCTGGGAGTTTAAAAATGTAGGTTTTTTGGAAAACTAAAAATGAATTTGACAGCGTTTGAAACAGGAAACCAAGGAATCAAAATAATTTCATTTCTAACCCATATGGTTAAAAAATATTAGCATTAATGTGGCGCTAGAGGGATCGAAAATTGCTGTGATCAACGTTCAGACTGTCATCAACTGTGTGCTGAATTTCCCAACTTTCCCTCGGTTTCTATAGATGCCATAGACTCAAGAGCAGAAGAAGAATTATTTTAGATTAATAATCTTTTGTCATTTTTTTATTAATAGGTTTTTAAATTTACATTTTTATTCATTTAGCAGACGCTTTTATCCAAAGCGACTTACAGGGGTCAGGTGTCTTGCTCCAGGACACTTTAGTCATGGTTTGAAGGTGTAGAGAGAGCTGTTCATTCACAATCCCCACCTTCAATTCCTGCCGGCATGGGAATCGAACCTGCAACCTTCAGGTTACAAGCTCAACTTGTTGAAAAGTTGAAAATTTGAAGCATGAAGAAATGTTAGATTACAGGGATCTTTTAAGCAAAAGCCTCTCTGAAGTCTATTTACTGTCATTACTGTCTTAGTCAAACAACTGAGACATTAAAGAGTTGTCTTCCGTGATGAAGACTCGAACATGATTACACGAGAACACCAGTAACACACAGTTCCAACACGGATAAATCTTCACCTGCTGCAATCCGAGCGCAGGATGAGTTCAATGTGGAGTGGACTGTCTCCTGAAGTCCTGAGTGGATCTCATGTTCGGTGATTCAGTGTTTGATTTCAGGTGATGGGGACTTATTATCTGAAACAGTGCAGGTTGGCTGCTTATCCTCTGGGGTGTATCGATCCAGCAAGCTCTCTGGGACTGCTCGACCGTTCTATTCTTACTGATGCATTTACTCTATCTCTCTCTCTTCCTCTGTGCTTTCTTCATCCTTGAGAGCATTATGTTACCAACATTGACTGTAGAAAGCATCAGTGTGACAGCTCTTACTGTCAAGTCCTGAAGAACAATGCGTACATTTAGAGATGTGCTGCTGGACCGGCTGCCATTGATCAGAACCGGGCAGTTTTTGCCTCAAACACACGATTGGTCGTTTCAGTTTGTTTTGTGTTTTCTTTCACAAACTGCATTGCAATCATTTCCCAAAATGTAATTTGTGTGGAAACATTGCCAAGTCTGTAAACAGGACGTTAACACGGGCCAGAGACAGACGCGAAGAGGAGAGAAGAGCACAGAAGTGTCAGCAGAGCAAACACGGTACCAGACACAGCAAGTTTACTGTTCGCAATGCTGAAATATTGGAAGAAAAATATAAATATTGAATCGGGGATGAAGATCTAGTGCTTCTCTGAAATTAAATGGTCTTTTCTTTTCCTCTTACGGCTGTTTAAATGTGTTTCAGTGTAGAGTTTATAAGTGCAGTGTGTACAAGCGCCACCTACTGTCAAAGACGGAATTTGCATTTTCATTTCGCCTGTCTGCTGTTTGTTTTGTGCAGGTGTTTTATGAAGCATAATTTCACAAAGCTGAAGTCGGATCATTCAATTGTTGTTAAGTCTTGAAATTATACAATGTAATTTTTTAACATTTGTGTAACATCGTTGTGTGGATCGTGATAAAAATGTGGTTGGCTTTAATTTCAAATGGGTTATTTTTGGCCTGTAATAGAGTGAATAAACAAATAAATGAGCTTAATCAACGAGGGAAAACATTGGCCCATTTGTAAAAAGAAAAGAAAAAAAGCAATTAGAATCGGCCATAAAAGCTTCTACTGAGAATCTCTTTTTTGTTCTTTCAGATTATTATGGTATTATAAATGACTTAATGAAATCAGTTAGATGATAAATAATTAATCAAATGAATCTCATATATTAGTTTTTGCTGAGCAAAGCCTCCAAATTAAAATAGATCTAGAATCTTGAAATAATTCTTGATGTTGTAAATTATATAAATACATTTTATTTAATTAACACATGAAATGAATCGCCCAGATTATAAACGGTTGGAAGTGAGGCGTCGTGCTGACGAACATGTAAAAAGATGTTAAAAAAATGCCCAAATATTCTTAACCCCCGTTAATAAATTTGTGGTCTTTAATTTTAACTAGCGGCAAAACACATGGAAATTAGATTCATTAGCTAGCGAACTATAACACATTAAGCATAACATTTTTATGTCTCATGAAAAATGAATCATTTCTTAAAAATGCTCTGGTGTAAATTGAGCTTAACTCATAACAGATTCATGCTGTGGACTGCCAAGCTGATAATCATTTGATCAGACGAGGCAACAAACAGTCTCTGTAGAAAGCAGAGTCAATGAAATCCGTTAAATACAAATCCAGCTCTATACTGTAAATAAACTAAATCACATGTCGGTTTGATTACGAAATACATTTGATAAAATGGCTTCTCGGACCAAAAACAGTCATATTTTAGTTTTAAATGACCAGTTTCCACCCTTTCTCTGACATGTATTTTAGCTTAGTGAATTAAACAGCGTTTTCCTTCTGTACCTTACGACTGCTTTATGTAAATGGACTCTATGATTGGCTGATTGGTGTGTAATAATGTTTCAGGTTTGCCCAGGTAGTGTTTTAGCAGGTGTTAATGTATTCATGGACATCAGTACCATGACCTATATTTGCAACTTATAATAAAATAGTCTGGGTAGTGTCGGGCAAGGGTTTACAGTGCACTTTTTTGAATATATATTACATTTATTCAGTCACCCCTGACAAAGCTGTGATTCACAGTGTGATTGTGATTTCCTGAATTTTTAATTCACTTGTTCAACAAGTAATGTTCCACTCATTCTATCTGTGAATTACTAGAAAACAAAGAAGTTAAGACAGACAATATCTGTTACATTTTACAATAAGGTTAGCATTTGTTTATTTGTATGACATTTTTTTTTAGCATTTATGAATTTAATTTTAATTTGTTTTTGTACATTTCTATATACATATATAAATTAACATCACTTGACTTTATAAACAAACTTTAATAGTGAACAATATTATGTTCTTAATTGCATTAATCTTATTTAAAATGATGCAAAAAGGATGTTATTTTTTAGTTCAAGACATCTACTTTATTAACTAATGTTAGCGAATTGAACCTTATTGTAAAGTATTACTGAAAAGTTTCATTAATATTAATGACATGATTGTGCATGTCTGTGTGTGTTTGGTCATAAAAGCAAAGGACAAAAACATGAATAAAACAGTGAAGTTGGCCTCTTCCTGAATTGTAACTTTGATACAATGGTGATGTTAGTTAGGATGGTGCTCACAATGATGAGAGGACGGAAACAAACAATCACACCAAGTGTGAAAATAGCTGACGAGACCCTGTGAGTGACTCTAACTGTTCTTCACACATTTTCACTGCTTCCGTCTCTGCTGTTTACTCTCTGTGAGCTCATTAAGCCGACCACATTAAATGAAGCATTTGTGATCCGTCTGGTGATAGTTTCTATTTCTGCCCTTCATTAATCCTTCAAAAGATGTTGACGGCGACAAAAAACATTCCCCAAACAATTTTGAGCTTTGCGCTCTGTTCACCGAGTATATCGTCGAATTAGTTATGCAAGACAGGCATAACTCGATGCTGAACTTGATGAAAGTGCTAGACTTTCATTGTTTTATAATGCATTATTGAGGAAAAAATGCTATTTGTGGTCCATTGAGAATAAAAGCTGCTGACAAGTGGATTCATTGGAGAATTAAAAGTGGGTTGCAGATTGCAGGTTGTGCACGCGGTGTAAACGTGAGCATTCTTGCAGAGTTGATTCTGAAAGCGTTTGTTGGTGTGCTGATGTGTCAATGACAAAACGTCTCAATTGCCTTAATTCAAAAATGCATCAATTCAGTTTGTACATGTGACCTCAATACACCTTTTCTATGAAGTGCATGATTCTGGTTTTACAATTCAGCCTTAGAGGTACTTCTTTTCTTAAATATAGAAAACATGTTTGAATATAATTATTACAATTTGTGTGCTCACATATTCACACTTTGTTGTTACTTGTTACATATTAAACTTTAGTTGTCATTACATTTAAACATTTCGTTAAAATTGTATTTTATAATGTAAAATGTGATGGTTTGGGGCACTTTTGAGATTGTTGGGCCAAAAGACCAGTTTGACTAAGGCTGGAAAACCAGTTTGAACCAATTAAGACCATCAATCTGTCTGGAAGAGAGGTCTGAACATAAACTGTAAAATAAAATCCATTTTGTCAAAACAAACTTTTTATAAAGGTTGATTGGCGTATTGAATGTAGAAAAAGTTGACATTACACAAAAAGTAGAGTATGAGCAGCTCATCTAAACTCAGCAGTAAATTGACTTTATTATGTGAAGTTTGGGGGTGAGGTTGCTGAGCATGCTCAGTTTGATCACTAATGATGAAACATTCTGTTTTTGGTCAAAGCATGGGGAATTATGATGACACTTTTGTTATTCTGAATTAATAGGGGATTTTCCGTGAAGTTTCTTCCATTTCAATGTGTACTTGAGAACTTGTTTTGACGTACAGCAGTAACTATATAACCTTCTCGGTTTGCTGATAGTTGGTCTGTGCTAAAAGCCAACTTTAATTTTTTAAGACAGAGTTCACCCAAAAAATGTCATCACTTGGGACAACTTGAGTGTAAGCGATGACATTTTTGGGTGAACTAACCCTAAGAGGATACAACATTTTTCCATAACTGGTTGCCTCAAGTTTTTTGAGCGATCTTTTTCTTTTCTTACATCTTTTCTTTTTCTTTTTCTTTTTTTTTTAGTGTACAGCCAGAGCGTTCTTTCTCTATTCAACTGAATGCATCTGCTTGTTAGGCTTCAGCCGCCCCTATTCCAGTCACTAAGGCATTCAAATTGAGCCCAGTGACCCAAATGATGACAACAAAACTATGCATACCATCTGTTTCAGACTCCATTTGATGTATCATGCCCCATTCACTCCCCCCACAAGCACAAAAACTCATCGGATTCTGTGATGATAGCTGTATAATACACCCTCACTGTTTTTGTAACTCACTCACCTATCATTTGCAGTTATAGGTGCGTTCTCCTCTAAAGACACCAAAGAACAGTCCCTTACCTCAACGTTTCTGTTTTTCATTCCCATCTAGCCATGCTAATTCATCAAAGTGAAGCTAGCATTGTGTTCGCGTGAGGCCTAGCTGGAAAAGAGGGTATTGGCGTACGCGAAGGAAAAGAGAGCCCACATATGTCAAATGGCAAAGTCTGGACATTAATCTTCACGCCTCCATCTGCATGCACTCTCAGAGAGGTATATGTTGGAGAAATTGGGTCAGGAAATTCACGGTTGTTAGCATTAACCTTTGTTATCAGATCTCGCACCTCTTACAACTCGGAGTCAACTATATGCAACTAATAGCTTTTTTCAGTGCTTTGTTACCAATGTAAAACTTGTTTCACAGTGCAGCACAACTTTAGAGGTCAATAGCCGTCCTCCAGACTGATAGATGATACCGCTTTTGCTAAGTATACATAATTAGCAGCTTCTAAATTGGCCTTTGAAGGTCACATTCCGTGTCAAGTGCATATTAATATCTTTTGTGTTGTATTTATTAATGTCATCAATGAATGTTGCTCATCAGGAGATGTGCCATGCAAAAAAAAAAATGAGCCTGAGCCTCGAGCTGCAATTTGGTATGGAAATAAAGAATAGTTTGAGATAAATTGTGCAACAATAATTACGCTTTATTATCACCATAAATGGCTCGACCGTATATGTAGTCATAATATTAGTGCAATTACTGTACATGATCGAATGTCTCTGTTTGCATGTGTGGCAGAGGCAGTAAATCTGCTGATGCATTGCCCTCTTAGATCCCGAGCTTCTGTGAGTGTGCTCGGGTTGTGCACGATGAAGCAAACACTGAAGTGAAATGGTTGTTTCCAAAAACTAATGCTTACAATAAGTTTTAATTTCCTGTGTGGGTTAGCAGCTGTCTGGTGACCCCTACAAAAGAAGCTCGAAATGAAACTCTTAAAAAATAATGATTATTTCCTCAAAAGAAGAGACTAGTCAACTTAGACATTTGTGAACGTGTGAGAGACGATTCTTCCCAGATATAATGATTGTGTCTCTAGTTACATGTGTGTTGCACTTTGTCTGCAGAGTCCAATCTTGCTCATGAAGGGCGACTGTTCTAGGGAGTTCGAATTTCAAATAAACACATCTGATCCAGCCAATCAAGGTCGACAGTATGAGAAGAAACTTCCAGGCAGGTGTTTTAGAGCAAGTTGGAGCAAAACTCTGCCAGACATTGGACCCCCAAGAGCAATATTGGACACCTTTGCATCTGGTATTCCTCAAATTCTCCTGCTCGTGGCACACAGAAAGGACGAGGTGGAGATTGCAATGTCCTCTCTTGCAGAACCAATCAAGATCAGAGCTGAACGTGATGAACTCAAAACTTAGGTGTAATGAAGAGTGCAGGCTTCTATTGAGAAACGTGGTCAAACAGGTAATGGTCAAATATCAGCAAACAGGAATGTCCAAGGCTCGGCAGAATCATAAACGTAAACAGGCAGATATGTCGAGGCAGGCAGCAAACAAGCAGAGTCCAAAAACACTGAGATCTAAGTCCAGAGGGCAGGCAGATAAATGTCGACCACGAGGGAAACAGGCAGACTAGACAGTAAAGTAACGCTCAGAAATGTAAACACAAGGAATTACAAGACCTCGTACAGGTGTGTGTGTGTGTGTGTGTGTGTGTGTGTGTGTTGAGCTTAAATATTGTGTGTATAATGAGCCTCAGCTGGTGCGGTGATCAATGACAGGTACAGGGGATTCTGGGAAATGTAGTGAAGTCCAGGAGTGAATGTGCATGTGTGTGTGGGACAGTCCTAGATGGAGTGCCCTCTAGAGGCTGTCATGGGTATTCCAGCTGATAATCCTGACATTAGGAGAGCAATGCTTTACAGATGATGTGGTTGGACTGCTTGGCTGAAAGATTCTGTAAGGTAACATCTATCATCCAAATAATAATAAAAAAAAAACACTATGCCACTGGAAACATTCTCTGGTGTTATGTCACTCATAGTTGGAGAACCCACCCAAATGTTCTTTTCTTCAACCAGACCTGTTATTCCAGTGACGAACAGGCCCTCCCTTTCCGGACAGATTAAGTCCTGAGTGTTATCCAAACAAGACTTGCACGTTGTTTTCCTTGTGAGTGGCAGTGTCTGGCGAGTAGCGTGCCACCTGTGGGAGTAAGGAGAAGGGCCACTAAGCAGGGCAATCACGCCAGGATTACCCTGAGGTAACAGGAGTATTTGGATGAAGTCACGGCAGCTTTTGGTAACCCTGCAGTGAGAGGCTCCAACTCAGGGTGTGAGTTTAGGGGGGCTTGTTAGGAGAAAGGAATTGGGGAGATGAATACAACGGAGCAAAAGTAGATGGGAAAGGAGGTAGGAGAGATAAGGGAGAAGCACAGGAAAACACGAGCATAAGACTGTGTTATGAAAGGTTTTCTCATGGGGAGTAATAGTGTGGAATACAAAGCAGGCTTGTCACAGTAGAGCCTGTTGGCCTGCCAGAATGTGTACCCTTTGCAAACGAGAGCATCCCCTAGCAAACAGTTGCAGTTTCCTGTCTGCTGTCACTCGGTGAGCCTTGTTACCTCAACTGCTCTCCCTGGAGAATCTGGAGTAAAGAGTCTGTGAAGGTATGATACGGTCTTGATCAAATGGTTTTGCATCGCAGATGAGTTGTAAACTCACAATCATTAGACATCACAAACGATGAGAATTCAACAGGGAATCTGTCAAAACTGTGTATCAGCCAAAACCTCAAATTAACAAGAAATTGCTACCAGATTTTAAAGTAATCAAACAACTTACAATATGTTATTAAACATTTGTTTTTTTCTCCTTTTTTGTTGTCTTATTGCAAATATGTTTTATGACACTTTTTTTCTTGTGATCCATGAGGTATTACCGTAAATGACTATTGAAATGAATTTGAAATGTAGGGATGTGTGAACATGACTGACTAGTCTTCTGTTGGTCAGTGTGGTCCACTGTTAGATTTTATTGATGAATTTTGAGGTTTAGTTTCTCAGGGGGTGTGATGTTTGTTAGCATGCTAACAGCGCTGTGGAGGCTAACAACAATAGATATCTTAGATTATAAACAAAGATGCATTTTGTACTGCAAACATGCAACGTAAAACTTATCTTGCAGACAAGCTGTGAAACTGTCAGGATGTTAAATGTCCCTCCAAAGAAGTCTTTAATTTCATCCTCTTTCAAAGCTCCAGTTCTACATCATCAAAGCAGTACTTTAATTACGAATTCACTCCTTTCAAAATTCAAGACAATCACCGTTAGACTTCAGATCGCCTACTGTGAACAATGTTCTCATTATTATGCGTAATACATTTTTGAGAGGATTTTATTGCTGCAATAAAAAAAAAAAATTGGTTATATTGCCCTCAGTCCTGATACATCTGATTGGTGCCTAATAAACGAAATCTCTGAATCAGCCTAATTGTAGAGGTTTTCCTTAAAGGGACAGTTCACCCAAAAATGAAACTTTTGTCATCATTTACCCATAAACCCTGTGTAAACCCTGGTCCAATGGATTTTTCTCATTAGAAAAAATATTTATCCTTCTTTCAGAGACATGCCTAGGACTGACATGATAGATGATCCAAAAGTGTTCCACACTGAAATCCTCTCAGAAATGCTTTGTGTTCCCTTCAGCAGAGCAACGTTTTTAAATCGGAGTACATGCTTTGCACCAAGTCATCAAATTCCGGTCGCAAGAATTTCCCCTTTTGACATAAACACATCAACATCTCAAAAAGACCCTTTGCGTCAGGATTGATTGGGGAAATAATAACAACGGCTGAGCAAATGGAGACAAATTACGGCAAGCGTTGTTGGTGCTCTGAGTGGCTGTCAAAACAGACGTAAAAAACGAGCGTCAGGATTCTTTCTGACCCCTACCGGAGCTCGTTCCTTCCCTCTCCCTCCTGCTGCCACCCTGCGAGGAGAACGGGAACAGAGAAGGAGCGATTGTTGGTTTTAGGCCTCAGTGTACTTCCTGTAAACTATGGGAGTGCTTTGTAATGACATCCAGGTATGTTTGCTCTTCATTTTGCACGGCTCATCTGTGATCAGTGCTGGAGGACATGTGTGCCGGTGGAGATGGAGTAAGAGAGCGAGGCGTACAGCGAGCAGATTTCAATCCTTCCTGATGAGGAGGACAGGGGGCCGCAGACACAAGCCTGCCACGGGATGTTTACATTCCACCAGCAAGGCCACGCAATTCCCTCATTCAAAGCAGAGCGGAGGAATAAATGTGCAAGTAATCTGGGTATAAAGGAGTGTTTTCTCCAAGGGCCTGCAGCAGGTTCATGCCGTCTACTTCTTACTAAGAATGAATTAGATATTAGAAAATAATTGCCGAGTCGTCGGACAGCAAAGTGCTCTTGAAACTTAATTTTACAATCAGTTTATTTCGGCCCCAATATATTTTATGGGCCACATCAGTTGTTAGTCTGTGTTTACAAATATTTATAAGCTAGAGGACTTTATAATATGCCATCGGCTCTACAGGAATAGCCTCAGTGACTTGCTTGAAGAACATCATCAGTTGAATGCTTTTTGATTTGGCTGGTGACCAATGAACATTACACTCTGGAATATTTTGGCCCAAGGTCATCTGTCTAGTATGAATGGTTGTTGAATGTCTGTTTTTACCCTGTGAAATTACACTGTGCTTATTGAGTTGGACAGCACAATGTTTGGCTTGTAGGAAAGCACATTCCTCTGAAATTTTTGTTGTACCGTTCAGACTTTTTTTTTTACTTTCAAGCCATGATCTTTACAGGAATTAAATTTGAGTGCGGTGACATGAAACAGCATAAAAAAGCATCAGTCGATAATTACATTTCTCCAGGTGCATCTGCAACAAGCGGAATGTGTGGCATGCTTGTTTTTGTTCTCGTCTGCAGAGGATCTCATTGGTCCAAAATCCCCACAAAGATATCTGTGGAAGTCAATAGAATACAATACAAAATGCAATAGAAAATCACTTAAACTCAGACTTCCAACTTAGAAAGTGATTAGGAAATTCGCAACTCCAATTTGTCCCAGATGCATGAGTGTGACATCATGCAAACATGACAGCGCTCAGGTAGATGTGCACAGTTAATGATGCTTCATGTTTTAGCAAATCAGATGCATTCATTTGGACTCTTTTAGCAAATGTTTCAAAACTTTGTTTGCTAATAAGTGTTGTTAACTCAAAAAACATCATCCTTGAGCATCAGGCAATAGGACGTCTTAGGTATCATGCAAAAATAGCCGCATCCAGGTTGTACACAGTTAATGGCAAACATTCACTATTTAGCAAACCATATGTATCATTGAGACTGTTTAGCATTTATCATCTGCAATTTGATTATTTGGAAATCTTACACTTGCTAAGCTAACAATAGCTTTTTCTACTTTATTGCCTTGTGCATCATCTTTCAAGCGCTTATATTGGCCAGTGGAACATCTTAATGACTGGAAGTAAGTGAAGAGAAACAACCAACATTCAACTTTGAATGAAACTCAGCATTAAACATCATCTGTGATCTGATTGGCTGTTGCATAAAAGCATAAATTTTATAAAGCGTTCGCACAGATTTGATCTTTGAGTGTCAGATTACTGCAGGTGTTTGAAAATTAAACCTATTCTTGCAGCTCTCCATTCTAGATTAAAGGATTTGGACGGTGACCGGTGATCTTTTATATGTAAATCATCAATTAGGTGTCATTTACAAACATGGAGAGCCGAAACCATTCAGCTGCACGCAAGTTTAAGATTATTTGTGATTTGTAGATTTCACATCTGAAAGAGAGGCGTACGCTCATTTTATCTGTGTACGTTCATTCTATGAATCACTCGTACGCACATCTGAGAAATGTTCGTAAGATCACGTTTAGGATGGTTTGTGCGCAACAGTTTATGAATGAGGCCCCAGCTCCCTGCGTACTTTGAAATCATGATAATCGCAGCATAGCTCCAGCACCAGCGTGGTAACATATGGTCAAACTGCTGCAATCGTCTGATGCTGCCAGAGTCAAGCTCTTACAGAGTATGATAATGCTTCTGGCTCAGAGTCTGTAATTCACAATCTACCCCCTTGATAGGCTGTCTTTTAATACGTACGTGATTCCTGAAATTCCCAGACTTGCACCAAATCAATGACATGAGCACAGCAAGCACAGCCCCATATATCTGCACGGCCTGTCAGCAGCAGCTCGATTTTAGCTCCACATGTGGAATGCCAAGGATGTACGTTTCTGTGTATTAGCAAATGAAGAGGGGAGGACGGGAGGAGGAGGGGGGGTGCTATTGCTGTGGAGTGCATTTCTGAGATTATGATCCAGTTCAATCAGGGTTGCCTTTGTGTATTAGGGCTTTGGGTGCGAGTGGGATGGGGTGCTTTAATCTCCTCTGGTGCCGATTTGCATTGGAGCGTTGCCTCATGCTGCTCTCCATCACAAGGGGCTGTTGAGTTGCACATCCTGTTTCATCTCCTCTGGCAGGCTGCTCATGTGTCTGGGGAAACAAAGTGAGACTGAGTTTCTGTCAAAAGTTTCATTGTGCATTGAATTGGGACAATAATAAGCCATTATTTAAAAAAAAAAAAAAAAAAATCAGAACGATGCAAGGCCCACATCATTACATCCAACTATCTTTTTTTCTTCTGACTAGTGGAAATATTATGTAAAAAAAAAAATAATAATTGTGTCATCTCTGCAATATCTTTGAACAAATGAGATAATAGTAATATGTTTTATAGTTGAAGGAAATTGTTAGACGTGGCACTATGCAGAATAATGTGGCCAATGCAATGTTAAATAATCACATATATATATATATATATATACAGATATAAACATGACCAGAGGTCAGTAAAAAATAATTAGTTCATATTCGTGTTCCTCGGGTGAAATCTTGACCTTGAACAAAAGGTCAAGTAGTCCCTCTTATCAGCAGCCCTGTATGTATGTATTATAATATTCATTGTGGTCTATTTATGATTTGTTTCCCAAGAAATGCAACCATTAGAGACCAGTTTTTGATCTTTGCATAAAATTCAACTGGTGGGTGTAGATCAGTGATTTTACAATGACTTTGAACGTGGCTCCAGCAGTATTTTTGTAACTCATGGGTATGCATCAACCATTGGCTTTGAATAGTTCCATCTTTAAAATTTGACTGAATAATGATAGTTAGTATGCTTAGTATACACCCATTTAGGGGTTTTCGTAGGTCACGTGCTAAAGCGAAACTTGTAGAAGAGTGTTAGTCTTCAACTAGATAGTCTTTGAAGCATGTGGTGCATCACAGGAGGTCTGGGTGGAGAGAGAAAATAAGGAACAGCGCCAGTGGCGTTGGAGTAAGCAAGCAACCCCCCCGACAAGTGTAAGAAAATAAACCAAGTAGCCGATCCCACATTCCCAATGTAGAGCGTCTAAGCCCAGGAGCCCAATGATGAAGCTGTCTGAACCATGTAGTATCAATCCGATACTTTCTAATCCTATTGACCTTTGCAGACTATGTAGCATTTCATGACCTTTGTTTGTGTGTAAATCCCTCTGTGTTACAATACAATATCAGCCAGGGAGGGAAAACTTCCATATGCCGCAGAACACTCAGCCCACCCGCCACCCGGAGGCGTTAGTATGATGAGTCCCCGTAAACTCTGGCAGATCTGAAAGATCTGTCATGAAACCAAGGATGGAACAAAATATTCATGATTTGAATATTCATTGACATTTTTTAAATAATGGGGCTGATAAAAGTCTATTTTCAAGCTGATTAGTTCTGGTCAGTGATGGTTTGAATCTGGTCAGGTTAGTTAACAGCAGCATACCAGCATCCAGTATCCAAACTCCACACCTGTAGGTTTTCTGCTGTTTTCAGCAGGAACTGCCCTGCGTAAAACTTTTGGTTGCACTGTGTACATTCACAAAGCGATATTCTGAGAATGTGAGTTATAAATCGCAAGTTTCATTGATTCGCACTGGTAATATAGGTAAAAAATAATATGTAGGCCTACTGTACTCGCATATACTGTCTTTTCTCTGAGCGTTTGAGAACAAAGGGCACTCATTTACACAGACAGCTTCTGTTTGCACAGCCAATTAACTGCTTTGTGCTTCAGCCTCATGTTTCAGAAGGACAGCTGTTCCTCATCTAGCCAGGAGTTCTAGTTGTCCGTCCGGTCCTCTACTGGCCGGTCTAGAATTCCCTCCACAAGCAACACTGCATATGTCCTCCTCATAAACCTTTAGCACTTCCATGTGGGTGTAAAGTCCCTCTCCTCTCATCTCTACATGACGCCTCCGCTAACCTCTGCGGCCAGTTTACATCTACATTATCAAGTGTCAGTCTGACAACTACTTTAAACTCCAGCCATATTTTTCACTTCTATCCTAATCCTAATGGGAGCTTCAAACGCATTGGCCTTGAAACTCTATGCATCCCACATTCGCAACAAATGTGCATGTATCGGAAGTTATATAGACTTGTATAAAGTAATATGCAGCTTTTGACATGTTTAGCCATGATGTTGTCGTGGGTAGTGAAAGTTGGAGTGCTGTTCCTGGAATCAAATGTGATGCTTTTGGTACTAATTTCCTGTCTTTAAACATAAAATGAAGTTACGGTGTATTTACATTGAATGGCCAATTCTATCCCAAACCTGAGATCTGATATTGCCGTAAATGAAGTACCTTCTAATTGCATAATGGGAATTAGGGATTCTGAGCTATCGAAAGGTAGCAGATAGGAGGAATTGTTCCTGGGCTTTGTTGTGTCGTGCCAATGCGCCACCGTTTACGCGCCCTATCACCGCCTGCCCACCGCTTCAACAGATAAGCAGGCAGGAAACAAGAAATGGATTTATTTGATGCTCTGTAATAGCACGGTCTGGTAAAAGTGGGCAGGCAAGTCAGATGCAACCCCCTTAATGAGAATCCTCAAAGGGAACAAGGCAGAGGGCAAAGCAATGACTCTCGCACTAAAGATATTTAGAGAGGAGATATTTCACAAGCTTTGCACAACTGAGATTCCTCACAAAGCATTGTCTTCTGGGGGTTTCTAGAGCTATAAAATGAGCTTTTGAGAAGTTCAGGCATTTACCCTCCTTGCAATTATTCTTTTTTTGATATCTAACATATGTTTGAGAATGATAATAATGTTTGGTCAATGGACACAATTAAATCTGTTCAAAGAAATGATAATGTATGGGGGTGGGGGGAGAGATGTATTGAATATAAAACATTACAAATGCATGCAGTACATTAAATATTACTTTAGAGAGAAGAGAATACAATTACCCTTGTTTTTAAAGTTGAAAAAAAAAAAATCTATAGAATGATAATCAGGATGATGAAATCAGCAGACATTCAAGTTAGTTCAAAGTACAAGGTGACCGGAGATTTTTCTTTGAGCTAAGACTGAAGATAGTGATGCATAACTTATTCAGAAAGTTATTCTACTCCCATTCTGTCATTTTAAAATGATAGATCACATTATAAAATATCTTAAAAGTGTGTTTTTAAGTTTTTGGTTGCTTGGAAGATTGACTTACAGGATCTTATCATCTGCAAGGGAAGAGATTGGCATTGTATTGTGATCTCAAACATATCAATATAATTTTTTAAGATTTTGTCATTGCTCATAAGCTCGTAAGTTATTATCTGTAAAGATAGAAACGTTTTCTGTGAGCATGTCACGCTCTCAGTATGAACCAATCCTAATGTGTTTGCCTCTGTCGTGTCGCCATCCTCCTCTCCTGAACGCAACAGCCTTTCGTTTTCCATTCCAGTCAACACTGCTGTACCACAGGTTTTGACATCGGAGTAAATGTAAAATTCATGGATTTGGTTGGCCCAGAGCATGTGGATTAAGCTACAGGGGTAGTTAGTCAGGTCAGTGGAAGAAAGAGAGATTGCTTTTTCCGACCCCTGTGCATTGTGGGAGTCACGACGCCGTAATGAAAGTCAAAGAGGAGCATTGATGTGTTCTCCGAGTTCTGTTTGTTTGCCTGTTTGTGTATTCTGAAGCTTCTCTTTTTTAGGTTTCTTTCATTGTTGCAGCTGTCGCATGACGGCGGACATCTAGGGCATTACTCGTGGTTGCGACATGAAGAAATGTATTTTTGTTTGATGTCAAAGCCCATAACAGCACGCCTTAGGGTGTAAAAAGATTCTGTAGAAAAACAACCACATCTTCCTGTTCTTGTGAAAAACACAGTAATGACCGAACTGATTTTAAATTATAAACAGAAAAATAAGAAAAATAAACACAACTGCTATTTTCTCATCACAGGCAAACCAAAATCCAATTGTGTTCGATATTCTCACATGTTGTCATACGCCGCCTTTGTGTTTGAGACGAACACCAGCAAAATGTCCAATCTGTGTTGGACAGCACAACCGTCAAAGATGACCATCTAGCACACATTTACATAGAGAAAATTATGGAAATCAGCACAATAGAATATAAAACATGATCTGTATTGGGCTAAAAAGTTTGTCGCTGGGATGAATTTGCTACTAAAATAGATGTGTGCAAACTTAAACATGTATCAGGAGCATGTGTGCACCTAAAAAAACTACTACAACAAACAGTTCAAGGACATTCAAGGTCATAAAAAGTCTTAAATACATTAAATGGTATAACAAATTAATTATCTTGACAATCATTTTAAATTTGGCGATGGAAAAACTAGAGTTGCAACACAGCCTAATGTGATTGTTAAACCGCAAAAGGTTATGATTTCTTTAAATAAATTTCAATTAAAAATGCAGCACTGTTGCGGTTTCAGAGCAGTCTGCCATCTACTGTTGATTGTTTGTGGCAATGTTTACTTGGTGTTAATATTGTATTAGGTTGTAGATGGTTGTAAGAGTGCATATTTTATCTCCCTCATCTTTTTTAATGAGCATCTGACAACAGTAAAGCATAGACATTTCAAAATAAGAGTCCATAAAAGTCCTGCAATATGCATAAAGGGCTTTTTCCCCTTCATATTAGTTGATTATGCAATAATCTAAAAAATATAAACTAAATGTCTCCTTGAATCCCTTTACTGAGGAAAAACACATCTGATATATTTTCATCGCAATCCTTTTTTTTTTTTAATTGCGCTCCTACATTTTTCACCTTAGGAGCCTGTGCTTCTTGGAGAAAAGTAAATGTCAAGCCATGTGTTGCAGTCATGATGACCCTCTGCTGTGTTTCCTCAGGTGCCAGGATTCAGTATGAAAGGATAGGAAGCGACGTCACTATGCAGTGCGGCTCACTGGACAACGACGCGTCTGTAACGTGGAAGGTGAACGGCACGGATGTGAAGGCCCGTCGGCGAGAAGAAGGACCACGGCTCATCCTGATGGAGGTGAACATGAGTAGCAACGGCTTATACAGCTGCTTCCAGAACCCCGACGGCCAGCGCCGCGACCAGATCAATCTCCGGGTCGGACGTAAGTAGCGACTGTTTATCCCGATTTCTTCTTCCTCTTATCCACTACATCCTCTCCAGAACTTCGAATAACCCTGGACAGTGTTTACCCCGACACTTCTTTTTCTAAACAAGCACTGCACTCGTTTCCGCCAAATGCTACCCGGTCATCTCATAAAGGCCAGTGACCTCTTGTTTGGACGTCTCCTCTGTGTATTTGAAGAGTCTAATTATTAACAACAAACGTCATTGTTTGACCCTGATCGTTCCTCGGTTCTGCTCCGGCCCCTGATCCCAAGCCTTGTCTTCTCCAGCGAGCAGCTGCTTCTATCTGTGTGGGAGTCACTGGGGTGCAAGTTTTATGTCTTATCTATTTGTCGATTGGATTAATTTGTCTTTTTTTATGAGGATCCACAACATGATGTGAGAGAAGATAGTGGGCCTCGTCCAGATGTGTACAATACAACAAGGTCTTTTTGTGAGACTTCTCAGTGCCCCCCCCCCCCAAAAAAAAAAAAAAAAACTCTACGGACATTCAATATTCAATCACTCTAAGCTGTATATTAAATATATTAAACATGTTCCGATAGGCTGTGCATTTTATGAACATTTAGAACAAAGATGAGCAAGGTTCTTTTCTGCAAATCTCAGATAACCCCACGGCTAAATTATGAACTGTTATGCTGTAGCAAATGTGCAAAGCACTGTAATCAATATTATGTGACAAGATGCTACCCGTAACACCGCTTGACAGCAATTTCACTGACTAATCAAATTAGACGAATGAAGAGGGGAAAAGTGGAGATGAGTCCTCTTATGAGAACATGATGAGGAATGTGCTTCATCGCCCGCCTCTGCGTGCTTCCACTGCCCCTGAAAATGACTGAACAAGAGATCACATGATGAATAAAAATAGTCTAATTTCTCTAAAGCAATTTCATTTTAAATGCATTAATACTGTGACATTTCAAAAAGCGTGTTTTTACTTGGCAAATTTCTGTTTATTCTCTCTGTCTCTGCAAGAAAAAAAAAAGTGAACTTAATCTCACTGTTTCTCCTAAGATAAAACGGAGAGCAAATGAAGACTTATGTTAAGCGGATAGTTTACATAACCGCATGTCATTCCAAAAGAAAGAGATGGCGATGAATTAACGATTTTAATAATTAAAATTTTGGCGTAAACTATCCCTTTAAGACATTCATCTCACGTGTCTCCGCTGTTTACTTCTGGTGCTAAAATCTGTTCCAGGTGATCTAAACACAAGTGTTCAGCCGAGACAGATTGCCATTTACACCTGGTAGGAAGATCTTAAATGTGTCTCCTGTGACCTCTTGCGATCAGATTTCATATCCACATGCTTAGTGTGTTACTGCATTGTTGCTGAAGCACGAACAGTTAAAAAAAAAGAAAGTCCTGACACACGGTATGTTAAGTGGGCCACAGGGTGTTTTCTGTTCAGCAGATGCTGTTAAATTGGTCACGTCTTAAAATTCTTTAACCGAGCGAAGGTGAGAACAATATTTCATTATGTGGCTTTGCTCTGCAAAAACAGATTGTGAGCTCGTGGGCCAGTGGGCGTGTGGCCGCACTTCCTCTCTCACAGCGGCCGGGTCACGGGCAAGACGGCTCCGCTAACAAGATAAGTTCTGCAGCTAAGTGTCTGAATGAGAATGGCATGGTCCCAATCCCACAGACAGGGAGAGGCCCCTCCGCAACGACGTCAAACACCCTGCCTATCTGTGACAGGAACGCTTGCCAGGAATTAGAGGGGAAGAATCGGGTCTGGCCATTTAAAAGGATTCCTGGAGCTCCTCTAAACAGTCTTTAGTGGTCTGTCATAACCAAAACAGCTTGTAGGTCAACTTTCACTGAGAAACCATAGGAAATAAGTTATGGTTTCCTTGATAATTATGATGGTTTTGTTTGTGCCCTTGGATCGTTCAAGATAGCTAATAAAAAGTCCCCATTGGTAATATAATATAATATTATAATATTAAATATTATATATCTTCTTATTGCACTGCACAGCATTTCCACTTTCAACAAGTCATTTCCATGAACAAAGACAAGGAGTGAAATAAGTCAATTTCGCAATGATACAAACCCATATCCTCCACACCAGCACCGTGGCTCAACATCTCCAACCTATTTGAGTTATTTATTGTCCGTGACTCTGGATAGTCAGGCCCGAATCAAATCGAATCCAATCAAATCCTTTGATCCGAATCAGAGATTGCAGGCCATCTCTTCTTACCCACAAGTACTAGATCTCAGTGAAAAAGAAGTAGCAACGACTCTTTTTATTCTCATATTACGAAGTACATCCGAGTGTAACAGATTGCCGCAAAAAGAAAAAAGAGTGAATTATCTGCACGGTGTTAATTGGATTTTGAGATTAGAGCATTGCATTCAAAAATGAATGTGAGATCAACAAAAACATTTCTTAATTGTGGCCAAAATGTTCTTGATGTCTTTTTTTTTGCACAGTGTGCTAGATTGTAACTTTTGTAATGAGTGAGTATATGAAAGATTTTGGAATAAATAATGACCTCATCTATCATACTTTCATAAAGCTGTCTTGAAACACTCAGTAAGATTAATACAGTCCTCTGAAGTATTATTGGTTGGCAGGAAATATGATGCATAAGCATGGCAAAGTTTCCTAATAATGCTAAACTTTTGCAAGCGTGTTTGCTATTTAAATTTGGTCTTTCATTTACTCATGTCTCACCGGATGTTTCCATAAACTCAAATCACCAGCAGGTCGAATCCTCGCGTTACCTGCCAAGAAGTTATCTATTGAAAAGTTGAAAAATCAGACTGTGTTGGCCTTCACTGACAACTAAAGCATAAAATCACACAGTATGTAATGCCAGCCGGACAAGCATTTTCATAAAAAGTAAAAGGACATTAAAGAAAAAAAAGTTACCTCTTGTAAAGTTCAAAACTTGCACCATCCTCTTCCATGCTGTTGATTTTCTTCTTCTCCATTTAGCTGTAAGAAACAAGAGAAAGCCATTAAAGTGGCATGTTTTGTCTGCCCTGGGAAAAAGCAGCTTTCCTGCAGGACAAAGTGCTGGTCTACAGTAAGCAATGCTGAGGGTTCGGGCAGGACCACAAAGTATGCGAGGGGAAGCGAGCTGTGCCGTTGTCAGAGATAGCGTGCTCGTGTTAGGCTGCTTTGCGGTGGTTGTCAGGGAGGAGGTTGCGAGAAGACATGTGTCCGGGTCATCACGGCTTTACTTGAGTGCTCACGATGCCGTAACTATTAAACTTTTATTACTTTACTGCAGGCAGAGGCGAGCTTACGCATTGAACTAGTCTCTACAGCAACTGTGTGGTGTGAAACCTGGGGAAGATAACACAAGGGATCATCAAAAAGTGTGTAAAGTAAAAAATATTACATTCTTTTCTGGTATTTTCATTTCACTTTTCGTTCATTCACGCTTGTGCCATTCCAAAGCTTTCTTTCTTCGATAAAACACTAACGAGAAAAACAACAACAACAACAAACAACAACACCATAAAGGCGTTTGATTGATCGTTCTGATTCTATGACAATAGTCCACCACACCGCTGGAGCGATGACAGCAGAGAAATCATGTCACAACCAGAACTGAAGAACGATAAAAACATTGGTAGCCAATCAGAATCCACACAGCTTTAAAGAACTTAAACATTTAAAGTGGCAGATGACAAAACTGCAGTGCATGATTGTAATGAACATTATTGTATGTTGACGTGGATTCTAATATGGCTATTTTTATAGTTAAAGGTGTAATATGTAAAATTTTTGTATTAAAATATCCCAAAACCACTTGCACAGTGTTATATATTTCAGCTGTGTACTTACATTAAGTGTTTCCAAGATATTGTAAATTCAGAGAAATTCACAATTTTAAATATTCCCCCGTCCCTCTCTTGTCACTTGCGTCTGTAAATGACGTAATATCTGTGTTATCCCTGGTTTCTTGTGCTGCACAGTAACCATGGCAACAGACACGGACAGCTGCGCAACGCTGCTGGTGATTCGTTCAAACATTATGGACCAATATCAAGCAAACTTTGGGACAAAAGGAGAAATAAAACGAGGATCAATATCGGCATGGGGTTTCCGAGAGCTTTGAGACAAACTTTGACTCGACAGAGACGGCGCTCTCGCACGTTATTAGACAAGATGAGCAAATCTAGCTATAAGACTAATCAATGTTATACAGCTATAACACGACGAAGTGTTCGAATATCATCAGTGTGATCATCTAATCTACTGTTAAGTCTATTACAGCCAAGAAACTAATACTAAACATCACAACTCTCCACACACTCAGACACAGTTTAGTATGATAGTGTGACGGCGCTGCGTTTCCTCACAGTTTAATTCATCAGATAAACTGACCTGTATGAGGAGTATTTCAGCACTTGTGAGTAGTTCAGTTGAATGAAATGTCCTCGTTTCTTTATATCCGCCGGGACTGATATCTGATATCCGTCTCTCTGTGATTCTCGGCCACGTCCAGCTTCACACCACAGTCATGATAAAACATGCATTCACTCATCCATAAACATTATTAGATCCATCGGCATGACGACAAGATCCATGATTCCATATTCACTGCGTCATCAAACTACGCCTTTGTTTTTGTTTTGAATTGTTTAGTGATCCCCAGCGGACAAAACAAACTACATAATGCCACATTTTTATTTTGTTTCGTTGTTGTTGTTCTTTTTTTTACAACAGAACTGGTTGAGACAGAGACTGAACGTGTAGCATTTTAATATCCTAAAGAGCACATTGTGAATCTACTGCATGCGTTTCAAAAAGTGAAAATCAAATGCATTGCTAACCTGATACTGTATCTTCCAAATAATCAAAGTAGTTCCACACACAGTTTGTTTGTTTGTATGTTTTATTTATAGAGCACAATTAAAACAACACAAGGTTGACCAATGCGCTGTAGATATACGCTTTGGGTAAAGTAAAGTGATGACCCCGACATGTCTTCTCACAACCACCGCACAGTTTGAATTTCTTACATGCTTGCATATTTGTGCTCAACTAAAATTTTGACTATTAGGCAAATTCCATGTCATTAGTAAAACATGAAAAATGACTTTCCTCTTCCCCCTGAGGGACAGGAAAAGAAAATTGCTTTCAACTACCTGCCCTCGTTAGAAAGTCTGAATTACCAGGTGCTGACCACTTCTGATCAGTGCCATGGCCAAAACTTTTTTTGCTCAATTTCTATGAGAGATGGCCCCAGTTCGTAGTTGTATTTTGTCATGGCTATGCTCCTTTTCCTTGCCAGCTTTATTGTCTGTGATTGATATTTTGTTTACCATTGGGATCCTCCGGGATTGTGGAGAACGGGTCGGCCAAATGTAGCATACAGTAATTACATCAGTGCTGGAGAGAAAAGCTCTTTCAGAAAAACCTAGAGAAGACTCGCCAGCATCAGAGGAAAGGGTTTGTTTCTGTTTTTAAAGCTTTTGCTTACCTAGAATTCCGCCCGCAGAACTTCCTCATTAGAAGAAGAAGTTTTGTAAATTGTGCATCATAATGTGAAAAAACTTGCATTGTTATTAATAAAGAATTAGTATATTAGAATTATATCAATATTGATTATAAAAGATTAATTTACAAACTTTTTTTTTTTTGAAGACAGGTATTATAACAGTTTGAATTTGCTAAATGATGTCTATGATCTTATAAAAATATATCTGAATCTCAATCGTTTAAGTTTCTGGATAAATGGAGCACATTTCATTAGCAGATTTGCAGCTGAAATTTTCCATGCTGATCAATTATCCAGGGCTTTACACTAAGCAGGAGTGAGAGGAAAAAGAAAGAGAATTATAGAGATGTGACATGCTGAAGTTCTCTTCTGCAGCAGATTTATGCCGTTTAGCAGCTTGTCTCATCCTTCGGGAGGAAGGATTGCTGAACTTTAGCTGTAATTTACAAGCTTCTTTCTCCAGGATTTCCTCTCTAATCAAATTTTCCCCATTCCTTCCATACTGTCTGCATGTTCTCAAAGAGAAAGACAGATGCAGGAATAAAAGGCGAACATATTGCTAAATACTTACCCATTCTAGACCGTCGGTATATTTGAGCATTTTCCATGTTAGTCAGTGTGAATATGGTTACTGTCAAATATATTTTCAAACCTAAGATGGATGTGGGTCTAAAAAGCAAGGAAATCAATAAGTAATTTACATTTTTTTGTGGTTCATTTCCTCAGTCATAACCTTATTCCCTAGTAATATAATAGCTTTGTTATTTATAGCTGAAGTAGACAATGTCAATATGGCCATTGGATTTGTAGATTTCTAGATACATTGGAATTCGGAATCTATGTTTTTAATCTGAGTTTTGATTATACCGTGGAATTGCGGTAGTACGTCTAAGGAAATGAATAGAATACTGCATTGTAGAAGATGTAGCAGAAAAGCTAGTGTAAAATGTAACAAAATAGAAATCGACAACCATATGCAAAACCTCCACCAAAACATCTGCATCTACTCAAACCATCAGAACATTGTCGGGACAGGCTCGAAAACAGTAGCTGAGCTTTCGACATTACATAACACACCCTGTGTGCCACCAAGATGAACCATGTCAGATTAGCAACTGCTTTAAGAGGGTCTGTATATTCTTAGCCGAGAAAGAATGGAAGCCGATGGACTTATGCCCTCTTTTTCTTCAAACAAACAAGAAGAACTCGGCCCCTCAGAACCCACTCATAAGTACCCAGGCTAGATGAAATAAATCAAACATGACAAAACACAAGAGCTTCTTTTGGATGAGTCTGTTTTATTGCAGAATAACACAACACTATTGATTTTGGCTCGATTGGAATCCTAAATGGTGGGCGATCGTTTTTTTTTCCATCCACCGACAACATGGAGTGTGTCCCACATTGAGTTAGCTCATCACACTGAAAACCTGGTGAAGCTGTTTATCTGTGAAGGCTTAACTTCAAAAGACAGCCCACACACATGCATGCAAACACACTCAGGTTGGAATTGTGTGTGTGTGTGTTTATACTGTTTGTAGTGGAAAGTTCAGACACCTCAGGCACCTGCCACAGCTGAACATCTAGGAAATGCAAATAAACTTGCCACAGAACATCCAAAGCTGATGATGTTATAGTTACTTTTTCTTTTTTTTTTTAAGAAAAAAATTGATTTATAACTAAATGGCATCTCCAGTACAGATTTTCTGGATTCATTCTTAAATGAAAACTATTTCAGTTTTGACCTTTATTTATTTGTGTGACACTTTTCACAAAACTTGCAGCCTCACAGTTATCAGACCCTTACAAATCCCCAGAGAGCAAAGACGACTGTGGCACGAAGAAAAACAAAACAAACAACAAAAAAACCCTGCCAAACCTAAACTTAACAAACCCGTCCACAAATCTACCTATCCTATTTTCCACCCTACCAACCCACATTAAACCTAAACTAGAACTACACCTACCCGACCACCTACAGTATCTACCAACCCTACTACTTACCTGTTCACCCACTAACCTACTTAACCTAACTCCTATCCACCCACCTATTCATCCACCTTACCCACTGACCTACCTACACCATCCATGCAAAACGACCTACCAACTAAGTCACATTTCAATTTGTACCTGTACATTATAGTGTTCCTACCTAACCTTATCACTACCCTACCTGCCAACATACCTACCATACACAGAATTACCTACCCATTCTAATTCCTATAAATCTACCCTGCCTACCTGTTCCACACAAACCCCACCTACTAAATAAATTACCTGCTCTACCCCATCCGTTTCTACCCACCCTATCCACTCACCTACCAACCTGCCTAACCTATAATTTAATCCTCCTTAAACCTACCCTGCCCGCCAATGTACATATCCTGGACACACACTGAACCTAACCTAACTTCCACCCATGCACATTTACCTACCTTGTCCACTCTACATGAAAGCACCCACCTAGCCAACCTACTTAACCACCCACCTAACTGTCTAACTTCCAACCACCTTTCCTCCTACCCTACCCCTCTCCCACATTTTCCTTCCCTAACTTACCAATCTAACGTACCTACCTGAAGTTACCAATCTACCTATCAACAAGCCTACCCTATTGCACCAACCCTCATGCCTGATCGACCTAACACCGTATCTATTGAATAGCTCCAGCCACCTAACTTACCCCCACCCTCAAAAAACTCTCAGAACAGAAAATATGATATATTCCCAAAGTTGAAAAGGCAGCTGTACAATCGTGGCTTGTTCAGCCATAGCAAATGGGCACCAGACACAACAGAACCTTGAAGCAAATTTAAAAGATAAATTCCTTACAAACATAACTTTAAAAACCCTTTCATTATTCATCCGCCTCTTCCTCGATCATATGTTCTGTAAGACTGCCTCCAGTTAACATTTTAGCTCTGATTAATTACCAATTTCAGAAAGAGCCTGAACAAAAGCCACCTGCTTGCATCTAAATCGACAACAGAATGCGGCTTCCACAGAGGAAACATCTCACTCTGAGCGAGACAGAAGTGTCAGCACTCGTTTCCTGTTCCCTGCAGTACGTGGCACATGCCTTGGGTGTGCCCTCTGCTCAAATAGGGAATTAAACAGTTGTAAAGTGTGTGAAGAGTAAGTTTGATAATAAGATATGGAAGGTCTAACAACTCCCACGCTGTGAAACACTCTTGAAATTCTTTTGAAGTTCAACAAGATAAAAGCAAGCTGTGTGAACTGTTTTCTCTGTGTAGCACTTTCTGTTTTATTCTTTTTTAATTGAAATCTTTAAAGACCCCATGCAATGCCTCAGTGAGCAAAGGGTCAATAAACAATGAGTATATATGTTTACTTTTATGATGTAAATTCTATTAAAACAGTTTGAGGTTGGTCATACGGCCTTTTCGTTTACATTACATTCGTGAATCATAATTTACTAGTAGATATAGTTTATTGGAGACAAGTGGCATTATTGAAGGCTTTTTATTGGACAGAAGTGAGTGACCAGTTCATCAGTATTTTTGTCATTTTTTTATCTGTATACTAGCTTATAGATGACTTCACAGCTAGCAGACAGTTCAGAGGTTTTCTGTTAGTAACATCTGAAATGGTTCCAAAATGGGTTCCCTTTCACTGAATATGGAGAACAGCTGGATTAAATTATGAATAATTCAATTATTGAAGCTGCCCACCAAAAAACCCGTACAGGTGTAACAGCTAAGGCTCTTAGTGCTATTGCGTTTTCAAAAGGAAAAATGATTTCAGAGCATTTCCACTGGGAATCGCTCTCGTCTCGCCTCACTACCTCATCAGAGATGGAATAATGGAACACGGTGTCACACTCTGGCAACTAGCTATACAACACCTCATTCACACACAAGAGATGAATCGTGCAGCATACTAAACCGTTAAACAAATATAGTCTCTACAAACCCTAAATCTGGATTTAGACCATTTTTTCAGTGGCCCTCATTGTAATCATAACCTAGTAGTCATTACATTACTTCTCTCTAGCGTTTTGAATGCCGTTTGAGCCTTTCATTCCGTTAAAAGGGGCCTTCATTTAGAGATGAAAAATAAACAGTGTTCATTATGATTAGGATTTTAGCCAAGTGCATAAATAATGTAGGAATAATGCTGTACAGTCTATCTCCACTCCCCCTAGAGGTCTTTCACCTCAGTTATAATGAGGGCAGTGCTCGGCTCATACTGTGAATTATTAAAACCCTGAGCAATTGCAAAAATTACACTATATGCCATAGAAAGGCTATTAACATGATTTCTATTCGCACTGGCTTCATCTGATTGTGTTTGAAATGTGCCAAGGTTGAGCATTTTCTCCACTTAAAGTGGCTCGCCAGTTAACTTTTAATTTCTTATCATGAATTATTGTTGTTCGCTGAGTTTTAGACTTGAACTCATCAAAAGAACTGTATTTTGAGCTTCATGTTAATCATATCGAATGAGGATCTCTGTTTGTGTGGATCACCTGAGGTGTATGTCTAGGCAAGAATAGCTCACTGGGGTTTTTAACAGTGCAATTGTATATATGAAGAGAATCTATACACATTTTTAAGTGCAAGAAGAGGTCAACTTGATGTTTTTCTCAATGGTTGCTATTTTCCTATGTCAAGACTTCCGTGCTTCGTAGCTAGATTTGCACATTCTGTGGTTTGACCTAACAGGTCTGAGTTAGTTTGTTGGAGTCGGATTTCCAATGAAATTCTTGGTAGAGGGTTGCAAAATGAGGAAAGAATGTGTCTGTAATTTGTGTACAGTAACGGCATAAGGTTAGAGTTCCCTCTCTTCTGACACACAAACACACACAATCTCACTTTATGGTTTGGGAAAGCTTTAACGCAAGAGTGGCAATTTTGATGAATTGATTCGACCTGATGCCCAAAATGAGTGCTCAGAATTGGCCAAGCTCTTAAAATGCAGAGTTCAAAGTACAGACACACTCTTCAACTTTTGAGAGAATTACCCTAACATCCCACTCGGTTGTTAAACTTCTTCAGCTTGTTATTTTTCTTGCTAAACACCAGTATGCAGCTCAGAACAAGCAGTAATAAGTAGTTAGACATTTCCTGCGTCTGTCTGGCTCCATGTGATCCAACCTCATAAACCAGCATGGAAGTCAAATCAGGTCCGGATGAAAGATGATAAACGCAGAGCAGCGCATGACTGAGCCAACATGTAAGTGATCTATCTGAAATCTCGCCATATCCACAGAGCGTGTGCAGAAATCCACCGCCGTACGAGAGCAAGACTGCTTATTTTCAGAGCGGAGCTGCTGAACTATTATAATTGATATTTTTAGGGCTCACTGTCATGGTCCGTCATTTTCACAATCATGTTCATAAAACAAGGGCTGTCAATTGATTTGTTAATTAACTGCTTATTAGTAAAAACATTGCCTATTTGTGGCACACAAAAACATTGAATAGACATTATAAAACTTTAGTCTCTATGAGTCTTTCACTGACCAACTGCCCACAGCAATCCATTCAGCCACAATTGAACAAAAAAAAAAGTGATTAGAGACGCTCGTGTCCTTGTTCCGGATTCAACAGACATGACTAATTACGTTAATGCTTTATCACTTTTAACTAATTGCTCTAAAGTAATTCTACCCTGTTTTACAGCCCTATTTAAACTGTCTATATGGCTTTCTAAAACATCCAGGTTATAAAATGTTCAAACAAACTATTTAAAAATCACTGGACTACATAAATAGAAGTGATGAATACCATCAACGTGAACCTGGTGACGTGTGCGGATCATGTGACTTATATTTGCCAGAGTTACTTCCTGTGTTTTTACAACTTCGAAACATCTTGTCATTTCTTTTTATGTAGTCGAGTGATTTTCACATAAAGAGTTTGTTTGAACCACCCTATTTAAAGCACTTTATGTTGACAAAATGTGGTTGGGATGTTTAAATGAAGGAATGTTTGGCAAATAAATAAATAAAATATGTTGCTGAACTGGAAACAATTTAATTTTGATTGTCAAGTTGAATATTCGTTCATATGTCACAATATAGCTACAGATTGTATGTTTCGAAAGATATCAAAGATATGATTTGTTACTGAGTATTTTTGTGTGTGCTTTAATTACTCTAAATTTTAGCTGTATATTCAGTACAGCTAACTGTAAATTAGATATGTGAGGTTACAAGGGAGACAAATTGGCTCAGTCTAAACAAACAGGGCTGGCAGGTTTGATTGGCAGCGGAGAACATAATTATGTGAAGGAGAAAAAAAACGAGGAGCAATCGGCTGTCCTCTGCACACAAGCAATTCAATTAGTGGCCTTGTAACCAGAAGACAATCCTAGAGTGTGAAGCCGTGAATGAATATTCATTATGTGAAAGTTCATTACGAATACAATTATGAGGCATGGACCTTGAAATAGAGTCTTTGTTTACCTGAATTATCAAATATACTGTACTGGGGGGCAAAAAAAATCCTGTTAGGTTAAGTGGAAACAAGTTTTGTTTACCTATTATACACAGTAAAATGCAGAAAATGAGGATTTGTTTTGAATGCATTAATGTGCCGCACGTTTTGATTATTGACCAACGCAGTAATTGTTGGGACTGACTAGTCAATGCAATGTTGTTGCCACTTGGTAACAATTTAGAAAGAAATCAAATGGAAGTTCACTGAGATTCCATCGCAAATTGCTTTGACTGCCCCTTGATTGATCCTAATTTAGTTTCACAATTTCAGTGAGTTCTGTGTTAACTGAACTCTTAGATGAAGCTTGACTTCACTTCACAGTTTATAGGCTACGGTTTGACATGTTGATTCAATGACAAGTTTAGAAACAAAAGATTGAATCAGTTTCTCAGACTGTAAAGATTTAGGGTGGGTTCACGCTGGTCAGGTTTGGTTCGATTAAAACGAACTCTGATGCGTTTGCTCAGTTAGTGCGTTTCATTCGAATATGTGTGAATGCTGTTGTCTGAACTCTGATGGGCACCAAAGAAGTGGACCGAGACCACTGAAAAGATGGGTCTCAGCCTCCTTAATGAATGAACTTTGGTGCGGTTCGACTGAATGCAACATGGACCAAAGACGAACCAAAACAGGACATGATGTCACAAGATGCCACCTTAAAAAGGATAGATTGCTTAAGCACACCTGTTTTTTCTTGTCATAGTTGCGAGGTTGCCCATCACAGGACAGGCATCAGAACTGCGTTTCCTCGCAGCAGATCTTCATTTGTGAGTGACGGAGGGTTTCCTGTCGCTGTTTTGACTCTTTTACACATTTTATAAGCCCTTAACGAGTTCTCAGCTCCATCATATATCATCATATGTACCAGCATACAGCGAGCAGCATTGTTTTGGATGTTTGACAAGTTCCTTGGCAAAATATACGTATACATATATATATTTTTTATTGTATCTTTAGATTTGGTGTTAAAAATGAGTGTGAATGCTAAGTGAATCAGGAATAAATGTATTAGTTTCTCTTTTTGGTCCAGCGTTCTGTCAGTTTGCCCTACCTTGTCAGATTTTCTACCTCTCATTAAAACAGTAGGTCGCATTGGCCCTTCGCAAACAGTTTGATTGACAGGCGATCTGACCAATCATTGCCATTTTCGTTGGTGAACTTGAACTTGAAACAACATTCCTTCTGATGTTCATTCATGTTTATTTGATGCTATAAATGAACAAGTATGAAGAGATGATCGGTTCACGAGGAGCTACAGCGATCTTAAAGAGCCACGGTATTTTTAAAAAATTACGATATATTAAATATGAAACTGTTTCATATGTCTGCTGATATTTTCTTACAACGTCCATACTATTACATATGTCTGCTTCGATGTGGTTTCCATTTGAAGATTCGCACTTTTAGGGTGAATTGTCAAGTTGTACCACTTTATAAATGATTAAAATGATTAAATGATTTTTGATATGAAATCATATAATAATTTGATGAATAAATTAATATTGATGTATAAATCAATTCTCTTGGAAGCACTGACGTGCTAATTATATCTTATACAAAAACACATGGCCATTAAAAAAAAGCTAATATTTCTTCGTTTATCCTAATTAAAAATACTATTTGTCAGACTAATGTTTATTCAGATGTAACCCCTCACTTTGCCGTATATTCTGCTTCTCATTAGGCTTTGGCAGTGATCTAGCAGGGGAGTGATGATTATGTGGTCAGATTGTTTTCTCAATAGATCCTTGATGGTCCTTTAATGGGGAAATTGTTCTGTGTGCTCATAATGTCTGTGATTAGGGAAATAGCCATAGACCCTTGACAATGGAGGAAGGAGGAAGTCATTGAAGTATTGGTCATATTGATGACATCATCGTGCACAATACAAAGCACAGGCACATGCAAACATTAATCGGTCAGAGACCTTGGATCTTGCTATTTAGCAAATGCTGTTCATACGAAATGACAGTAAAATCTATTAAGAAATGTTTCCCGGGGTTAAGTGGCTGCTCACTGATAATAAAGCAGAATTGCCATCTCAATAATTCTTCACTGTGCAATCATGTAATTGTTGATAACTATTTCACTATTAGCTTATAACCTTCCCTTGACCTTTAGACAGTAACAAAAACACTTAACTTTGCTTTTAAATCGTTTTCTTTACCAGTATATATATATCAAAACATCATGAACATTTTAGTAGACATTTTTTACAAGATATCAGAGTTATTCCTTTAAAGTATGTTTTGAAGTAAACATGTTTTTATTATTTTATATATTTTTAAATACAAATATAATGAAAATGATTCATCAATTCAATTCAATTCAATTGATTTCATGCTTAAAAAATGAACTTAATATATTATTTTCTCTGAAAACAACTTGATATTTTATTCAGTTGCTGCTCTAATAATTTTATTTTGGAAGAACATTCAAACATTTATAGTGTAAAAGAAGACAAACATAATTATTAAGAATATGACAGTCTAATTTTATTATATGTACTTTATTAAACTACTTTCTGCATGCATGTATAAATCTTCAAAGGATTTGCTTGGGCGTTTAGGAAAATATGAACATGTGGACAGCACACAGTGTATATCATGAGGCAAACACATGATGAATATTTCATGAGAAGCAGTTTTCCGTTTTCACTCTATCTTTTTTTTTAGATACTAGTAGATAGAAACATCTGCATGAAAGATGACTCAACTCCCTATGGTTTGTTGTATTTTATCAGTGATACATTTAAGACCTTAATTGAAGCTTTAATTTAAAAGTGGGATGACTTAATTAGTATAATGACTAGGGAACTAGATTATCTTAGAAACACCAATTGGCAAACCAAAGTATTTGATGACACAACCCTGTTTAATTAAACAAGTCTATGCGAAACTGAGCCGCTGCCTTTCCTGTGCTCAGCATTCACAATCAGCCATCAGTACATCATCATAGAAAACATGAAAAGGAATAGTTTTAATTTTAATTTTTTTTTGTTGTTCTAAACCTATATGTTGTTATTTATTCATGCATTTACATATTTATTTATTTTCTATGCAAAAAAACAGCAGCATACTGGTTTGGAATGACATTGGGTTTAGTAAGTAATGCCAGAATTTTCTTTTGACTATTTGGCTGTTCTTTTTACTTGACATAAATCATTTCATGTTTGAACACACGCAGATCTCTGAAGTCTGTCGTCTTTCCGAGACGTTCGTGGTCATTGTAGCCAACTATGTGGCAAAACCTGTCCTTTCAGACTCAGGGCTCTGACAAATCATGACGATTCCTGGCTGCGGCGCACATTCATGTCCTTTGATTGCGCTCCACAAAGGCTTGGTGATGTGCGCTGAAAGGCTTCAGTCAGTGGCTGTCTTTTAGTGTCCGGAGAAAAGAAGAGCAACCAGAGGAACCGCAGCGTGGCAGAGCAGCGAGTGAATAAACCCGGCTCCGCAGGACAGCATTCATGACTTCATCCCAACAGAACAGTACGCTCCATGTCGAGCTTCTCCAACATGTTGGTGATCATCTCCCTCTGGTTTTGTACCTCATTTCTCTCTGTTTGTTGCTCTTTGAATATATGGCAGCATTGATGCGGCTCTTTCTGTTGTATCTTTCTGTATGTTCCAACTGTGAAGCCTTCAAAAAACTTTTATTCTTTTAGAGGGGTGTTTATGTCTTTCATTTGCCCTTTCTCTTGCTGTTTCTTTTGCTTAAAATCCAACCTAGCTTCAAAAAAAACGTGCCTCTATCTACTTCTACAGTGAACATGAGTAATGGATCCAGTATAAGAGTTTCACACAGATCATGACTACAGGGGCAGAGGTTAATAAAGATTGATTTGCTATTTTATGAGCTGAAATAACTTTTACCATAGTGCATGATTAGTAAACTGATACATTTTTACATTTGCATCACAAAACCTGCTCCACATGGCTTTTCTACCTTAGTAAACTTGCTTTGACCTTGTACATCAACGCACTTGCCATGTGCTTCGTTTCGAGTCCTGCAGAACAAAAGTCATGATAAAAGAGCTGAAAACTTGTAGAAACAAGATAAAATTAAATGTTTGCTTGTGCAATTCTGTCTTTTTGTAATGCTTTTCTTTGTCAAAACTATTAGTATGGTGTACATTATAATATATAAAGGATTAGTGCAGGTGAATGTTCCAAATTAACCTTTTGACGACACTCACCTGTATATACAGCTCTGGAAAAAATTAAGAGACCACTGCATATTTTTTGCTATTTTGACCAGTTGTTGCTTTTGGCAAATAAATGCTCTAAATTACAATATTTTTATTTGGAATTTGGGAAAAATGTCAGTAGTTTATAGAATAAAACAAAAATGTTAATTTTACCCAAAGACATACCTATAAATAGTAAACCCAGAGAAACTGATAATTTTGCAGTGGTCTCTTAATTTTTTCTAGAGCTGTATATATATATATATATATAATTTATAATATTATTATTATTTTCTCTCCAATGAGCCTGGGATATTAATATTTCTCCATTTGCCTTTACAATTGTTTTATAAATTAATCATATTTGCAATTATCTTTAAATGTGCCTACCAGCGTGACAGACGTTTTAAAGTTGTCTTTTTATTGTTGGTTTGACATTGATTTAACAATTTTGCTTCAAGATCGAAGTAAAAGGTTGCTTAAGAAGTATCGAACAACAAGAATGTGGGAGTAATTTTCACACGCGTGACTCTAGAATGAGTTTTTGAAAGGAAAAGGCTTCCATTATCAGGTGGAATTGTGGTTTTTCTAGCTTTGCACGCAATAATTAGCGTTGTCACATTCCATCGCCGTCCACAGACCGGCGCGGCGTCTTTTGATTTCCCCTGCACCCTCCCTCCATTCCCTGGCCAAAATTAGAATTGTAACACACATTGAGAAGTTGCTTTTATGTGTGTGGAAAAGTAACAGAAGAAATGTGGTGAGGTAATCCCTTTTGTGCCTCGTTCATTTAAGAGATGTCCAGCAATGTTTAGTGCTTTCAGACAGACTTTTCCCCTGGTTCTCTGCCTATTAGCATTTTAGCGCATAACGCAACGACAAGCTGGCATTTTTATGACTGATTTTTTTTTCTTTTTTAACATTCTTGCATTTGAGAGTTGTCTGCATTGATTAAAACTTATCAGTAATAGCACAAGTGTTTAGTTTAATTAGATTAGGAAAACTGTGTTATTGTATTCATTTGGTTGACCTTTAACAGTTGGTCTACCACATTATTATAATCTGTGCAGTAACATTGGGGTCAGCAAAAATCTTGCTGAAAAACATTGTTGAAAGACATTTCTTATGCTCACCGAGACTGCATATATTTGATAAAAAAAATGACAGTGAAAAGAATAATATTGAAAGTTTGAGTTTATTGCTGCAATCAAAGCTGAATTTTCATCATCATCATCACTCCTGTCTTACTGAAATACTTCAGAAATCATTTGAATATGCCGAGTTAGTATTTAAGAAATATTTCTTATTATCCGTTTAAAACAGATGTGCTGCTATTTGTGGAAATGTGTGTGACTGTTCAGGATTCTTTGAACAAAAAGTTAATAAAAAGCTTTTATGCCTTTGGAAAAAAAGAAAGAAAAAAAAACGGGTGTGATATAATCACTTTTACAAATATTTTCTGTCATGGTCAACTCCCTCCTCCGGATTATTATTATTATTTCCATCTCGTTTTCTCGAGAGCTCGACTAAATTTTCTCGCCATCTCGAAATGAGGTGAACTAACACTGAAACCGCTATGATTAAAATGGCGTCCTGAAGCACAATAAGAATACGACACAGTGACACGAGAATTGTTTTTAATAAGCGATATGTTTAGAATCGCACCGAACGCTACTGCGGGAGTGAAACTCTGATGACGAATCGTGCATCTAGGAGTCAGAACGTAACGATAACAGATACACTTTCAAGCAAATTTATCATATTCAAACGTTTAACATCAGTTAAGTAAATTACAATACTGCACAAATTAAAGCAGAAGAATGTGTTCACTCTCTCTGTCCCAAACGCGTACAGTCTGGACCAATATGAACGAACACGGTAAGGTGGATATATACCGCACCCAGTTCAGTTATATTTGGCTCTGTACTGCCACCTGTTGGCACATTTGTCTAACTTAGAGAAAATTAAGTCATGATCACGGGAAAACAAGAAAGAAAAATGATTATAATTCATTAGGCCTTCCGTACCATGACTATGTAAAACCAGAAACTTTAACATGATTTGTGGACACCAGAAAACATATTTTTACAAGGAAATAAATAAACAGAAATACTTTCACTGATGAACAACTAGAAGTTCAGATTGCCCAGAACTGTATCGCTAAATTTGGATAATTTTATACAATTTAGTCATTTTGACAGTTCACAGCTCTAATAATATTCACCTGTAAGAATTCAAGTGCTTCAACTAAAATGCAAGCTGCACTTTTTAAATGCAATTTTTGCTTTTCTTTTTTTTTTCTGATTTTCTGTGGTAATTGACTTTTTGCCTGTCGATAAATCTGAACTTGCACTAAACCCCGAACATTCATTTATAATAGTACAGAATTGGTTTCTAGATGGTGCTCTTGTCTTGGCTATTTCCGTGTCCTTAATGGGTTTTGTGTCAGAGTACAGAACTAAATTCTAGTTTTGATTATGCTAGTTTATAGTATTGTCCTACATATTTTTGAACTTCACACATTTGGGAATTCTTGTATCATGTTCATAATCATTAACTTCTGATTAGCTATTGCACTAATGAAACACAAACTGGCCCAATATCAATGATCTGTTTACTTATCGGTCTACTTAAGGTCAAGCAAACAGCAGCAATGATTTCTGCTGAATTGCTTATGCCTTGATTCCTGTCTGTTTGCATTGAGTCCTCGTATCTGAAGACTGACCCCTGTTGCCCAGAGTAAGACGTTGCTCAAACACGGTGGCACACAGCGGCGAGATCGTGCCATCAGATAAATGTGGAGATAGCACAGGCAGGACGGCCCTGGGCCCAGATTGGAAGAGCGCAATGTAATCTCCTAATCCCATTAATTATTACATACTGTCATTATGGCGTACGACGTAATCCCCCCCACAAGACTCAATCCTTTCTGAGACATGACAGCACTGAAACGGAAGCAAGCCCTTAGTTCTTTTTCTTTTTGTGATCTCGTTCAAAAAGCTTCAGTGTCTTAAACAACCGTGAAGCCGTTTCTTGTTGTATCAACATCTTAAAACTGAAAAAAAAAGTTCTATTTTTGCTAGTCTGACCTTTTAGGAACCTCAAGATCAGTAAAGATCAATGAACTAATGTTCATAGCCTGAGGGCAACAGAGCAGTTGAAGTGAGTGTTCTCAAACATAAAGAACCGTTTCGATGGGAGATGTAACATTTAGGTGGAACACAAGAACATTTTCATACTATTAAAGTGTTGTTTGGATCCAAATGTCCTTCGAAATATCTTCTCTTGTGCTTTGACAGAAATTCACACAGATTTCTCTCTTTATTAATATCTGTCTAAAGGTATTAAGAACCCTAATGCAGATTAAAAAAAGTGCATGAACAAAAAACATGTTGGCAAATATTGGGTGAATCTATAAAACTTAAATTACGGTGTTACAGATGGTTTTGTCTTCTCTCCAGAGCCTTAATTAATTTAAAACTTTATGGCTCCGCTTTATGTGGAAAGCTGTTTTATTTACTCCAGGATTAAATGCAGGTCTTTGAAAAGAGCTTTGTTATGTGGGGATAGGGTAATTGAAATAGCAATACAGCATTTAATAAAAGAAGCAAAACTTTGCTCAAAATAACACGCTTGAATTTTATAGATTGTTTCCTACTGTCTCTCCGTCTCCTGCTTCTGGTAAACAATATTAATTTTGGGCCAGACACACAGAAGTGCAGAGGGGAATTCGGTTTGATTCCGACAGAATCTTCAGTCTGCACAGAATTCTCTCTTGATGTTTCCTTTTTTTTCTTCCTTAAATTGCATTTTCCAATTTGTAAATGGACCAGATGTCTGCAAGTGAATCTGTCCGACGAGATGGAAGCCGACTGTCTGGAGAACCCAGGTGATTTGTTCTCATTGTGGACGTCGTTGCCATTAATTGAGACAGAGGACTATGGGTCTGGCGAGCCCATAACTCCAGACCCTAATGAGAATTGCATATTTTGCTCAAATCGCATGCTGCCTTGCTGATCCAGACAGTCCATAGCTGTGTGTGGGGTGAGGCGGACTGCAGTGGCTTTAGTGAAATATGTTAGCACGAGTATTAAGATAATGAGCGTTTGGTTAAAGCATTTAAGGACAACAGTTGTGCTTGTATATGTCTGTCTGGATTCAGGGTTTCAAGTTTCCTTATTGCAAAATATAATACATAATAAAGTTTTTAGATTGTAGTGTTGACGATAAAAATTACTACACAATTAACATTGTATCACAAATACAATTTTCATGTGGAGATAAAACAGAAAGTTTATTGCATGTGTGTTTACGACTATGTCCATGTATGTTTTTGTGTTTGCTGTATGTATTGTTACGCTGTAACCATTTGGACTGAAACATCCTGTTTTTCTTAAGATCCCCGGCAACCTCTTGATCTCATCAGGATAGTAATGCCTGTATTTGTGAGGATAACATGCCTTGAATACAGAGACAAGATGCCATAATCCATTCTTAACTTCTTTATAATGTTCCCACATTTCAAGTTCAGCTTCTGAACGTCACTGGTGGTTGGCTGCCTTGCATTCTGAAAGAGTTTTAAGCCCCCGTAGAAATTACTTTTCATAATATTTTCAATAATTTTAGTGGTCATATCAGTTGTGTTGGCTGCCATTACTTAAACTCCTTCCAAAATCGCATCTTGTCAAATTCCCTGCAAAAACGGCAACAAAGTGGATTGTACGGTGCATTTAAGAGAGTGTGCTTAGCTCAAAGGGAAATTTGGGTGCAAGACGGCTGTGGGTCGGGGTGAATCTCTCTGAAGTCCATTCATGGTCCAGTGAATAAGTGGAATTCATTCTTTCTTACGTTTGGAGCACCCCGTGCAACCCTGGTACACATTCTCCAATGGCCACTGTCATCCGGCTAAGTGTATGATTTGTCATTTGGGATGAAGACCAGAATTCTTTGCAATCTGGAATGTAGACTAAGCACATCATCCTCCGCTTCTTGCCCTTTGTGGGAGGGAATGTTTATGTTGGGTTTGAAGCTGGCTTGAAAACCTTTACTTAACTTCATATCCTTTTTACAGAAATTACAGACATCTGTTGAACTGTGACTAATTTTCACTTGGCCAGAGCGTGTTCCAAAGTTACAACAGAGTCCCGATATCTAATTATAAGCAGAGGGATCATTTATGCCGTCGTTGTGGTGCAGAAATTAAGTCCCCGATGTGATTCCTGCAGGGATTCTTGGCTTACCCATCAGAAATGTTAATCTGCCTGATATTTTCACTAGAACACCACAGAGGAAAATGTCAGGAGAAACGGTAAATATTAAGGGGAACCATTCAACTTAACCTGTCATTTTCCTCTCAAAGAAAATTAGACTGAAATTAGAGAGCACTTTGTGCTCCTGCTGCCCCCATTAGAACTATTTCCAGCCATTTTTTTTAACCCTTGTATCACTTTTCATCTGGCAAGTGTTTCTCGGATGAAGCCGTCTTTCTTAGGCAAACCACAACTCTGGGGTTGCCCTTGTAGTAATAGAATCTTTATCCCACAGGTCAAAAGCCCTGGAGCAGTCAGACCTATTAAAATTCTAAGTGAAATCAAGGCATTCCATCTTTGGGGAGAAGTGTCCATCTAACAGATTGATAAATTAAGTTGTCAGGCATTGCTTATGTCAGGAATATGCCTGACAAACACAACCGAGCAGGTTTGCAATCCATTTGCGCACCAACATCCGTAAGAACCACCCATCCATAACTGATTGCCTGAAATAGCACCTTTCTGGGCTTCTTTTTCCACATCGAGATGAACTCTGCCATGCATTTAAAGCCTTGAATCTATTTCCAAACCCAGGCTGGTATTTTGGACTAATCCTCTCAGTCAGACTTCTAATCCTTGGTTTAAACTTTAAACTTTTAACAGTCACTAATTAAACACTGAGTGGTAAGTCCTGAGACCAACTTTGTGCTAGGATTAAATTTGCCAGACAGGAACTGAGCCGTCTACAAATTCCAACATGTCATTGGGCTTTTTTTTTTTTTTTGGCCAAATGGTTTTCCTTACACGCATATTAGAAGCCATTACTTCACCTCACCTCACTGAAGATACATCTTAAACTCTTAGAAACCTTCTCCATTATCTAGCGGACTGATGGTCCAAAACAGGGTGAAAACAATCCGAATACCCATGGGTTTCTGAAGCACCCATGTGTCGTTAAATTCCAATTGCGTTTGGGCCTGTCAGAGTAGATTACCTTGGTATTTTAAGCTGATTCACTCTCATCCCTGCTCGACCCACATGGCTTTAGACTGTCTTGGCGTACCAATTTTCAGCTCAATTGCTCAGGCTGTTCGCATAATAAGGAGGCTGCAGCCACAATTTACACATCTGCAGGTGTCTAGAGTTGACCTAGGTGGCTAAAAATCTGTAGCTTCATTGCCCTATAGCCAGAGTGAGTCTAAGAAATATATATTTTCAATGGATCAAATCCATTGACACATTCCATCCATTTGTCTACAGTCTGTGGTTACCCTGCCTTCTACAACCAGTCCTCAGCACACATTTTAAACTCTCTTCCTTTTTTCAGTCAAACAAGGCTTTGCATGAGCAAATTCCTGACTGTTCAGAAACAATGGCTGGTGATCAGCAGGGGTAGAGTGAATGTGGGCCAGCATATGAGCTTAGTGGTCTCAGGCAGAAACCCGCCATCCTCCCCCTCACAACACCAGTTTTCTCAGTCTTTAACCCCCAAACCACTGCCCCTCCTAACTTAAACCCTAATAGCTGGGAAGGCTGTATGACAAAGGGAACAAACAGGCATGTAATGCTGCCCGTTCCTTGCGGATGACACGGGGGACAGGAATGTGAAGGGGCTGGAGGTAGAGGGGGGACGCCAGAAAAGGCAAGGAGTAAAGAGCCGACTGCCAGAGCCCACTGTCAGATTAGAGCCATTAGCATGACTGTGAAATGACAGGGAACTCTGTCCACACAATGGACACCATTTATCCCCTGCCTCTCTGTGGAATATTAGACTTGCTGTCCACCATTACCCACCCTACTGTAGACTGGACCAAACTGTGTGTGTGTGTGGGGGGGGGGGCTGTGATGGGTTATGGGGGGGTTATTGGATTTTTGAATAGCTTGATATTTCATTGAGGTCCATCCTCACTTCTAGATAATCCTTGACTAATTGGAGAGCTGTGAGACATTGGAGATGATATGGTCTGTGAGCTACTGCCTGACGCTTACCTCTATCCTTATTTATTATTATTCCATATATCAAACAAATTTAAATATTAGTCAAAGATATCATACATAAACACAAAATGCAGTTTTTAAATGAAGGTTGTTATTATTAAGTGAATACAAAAGCCAAACCTACAAGGCCCTGTGTGAAAAAGTGATTATCCCCTAAACCTAATAACTGGTTGGGCTACCCTTAGCAGCAACAACTGCAATCAAGCATTTGCAATAACTTGCAACAAGTCTTTTACAGCACTGTGGCTCACTCATCTTTGCAGAATTGTTGTCTTCATTTTGTTTTTCTTCAGCCATTCAGAGGTGGACTTGTTGGTGTGTTTTGGATCATTGTCCTGCTGCAGAACCCAAGTTCGCTTCAGCTTGAGGTCACGAACAGATGGCCGGCCATTCTCCTACAAATTTTTGTGTAGACCGAAGAATTCATGGTTCCGTTTATCACAGCAAGTCTTCCAGGTCCTGAAGCAGCAAAACAGCCCCAGACCATCAGACTACCAGCACCATATTTTACTGTTGGTATGATGTTCTTTTTCTGAAATGCAGTGTTACTTTTATGCCAGATGTAATGGGGCACACACCTTGCAAAAAGTTCAACTTTTGTCTCGTCAGTCCACAGAGTATTTTCCCAAAAGTCTTGGGGATCATCAAGATGTTTTCTGGCAAACATGAGATGCCATGCAGGCAATTTTTGCCTACTCTCTTTTTTATGGTGGAGTCGTGAACACTGATCTTAACTGAGGCAAGTGAGGCCTGCAGTTCTTTGGATGTTGTTGTTGGGTCTTTTGTGACCTCTTGGTTGAGTCGTCGCTGCGCTCTTGGGGTAATTTTGGTCGGCTGGTCATTTGTTCCTGAATTTCTTTGGATCTCAGCATGATGTCTAGCTTATGAAGAACTTTTGGTCTACTTCACTTTGTCAGGCAGGTCCTATTTAAGTGATTTCTTTATTGAGAACAGGCATGACAGTAATCAGGCCTGGGTGTGGCTAGAGAAATTGAACTCCGGTGTGATAAACCACAGTTAAGTTATGTTTTAACAGGTGGGGCAAACTTTTTCACACAGGGCCATGTAGGTCTGGATTTTTTTCCCTTAATAATAACAACCTTTATTTAAAAACTGCAATTTATGTTTACTTATGATATCTTCAAGTAATATCTTGTTTGATAAAGTTGTTTGATGATCTGAAACAGTTAAGTGAGAAAATCATGCAAAAAAAAAAAATATATATATATATATATATATATATATATATATATATATATATATACACACACAGGTGCTGGTCATATAATTAGAATATCATCAAAAAGTTGATGTATTTCACTAATTCCATTCAAAAAGTGAGAAGTGAAAAAATTTAATTACACACAGACTGATATATTTCAAATGTTTATTTCTTATAATTTTGATGATTATAACTAACAACTAAGGAAAATCCCAAATTCAGTATCTCAGAAAATTATAATATTACTTAATACCAATACAAAGAAAGAATTTTTAGAAATCTTGGCCAAGTTAAAAGTATGAACATTAAAAGTATGAGCTTGTACAGTTCTCAATACTTAGTTGGGGCTACTTTTGCCTGAATTACTGCAACAATGCGGCGTGGCATGGAGTCGATCAGTCTGTGGCACTGCTCAGGTGTTATGAGAGCCCAGGTTGCTCTGATATTGGCGTTCAGCTCTTCTGCATTGTTGGGTCTGGAATATTGCATCTTCCTCTTCACAATACCCCATAGATTTTCTATGAGGTTAAGGTCAGGCAAGTTTGCTGGCCAATTAAGAACAGGGATACCATGGTCCTTAAACCAGATACTGGTTGCTTTGGCACTGTGTGCAGGTGCCAAGTCCTGTTGAAAATGAAATCTGCATCTCCATAAAGTTGGTCAGCACGCTTCTGACGCTGTCTGTTGTTCAAGAGTGCCTTGACACAAGGAATGCGATAGCTGAAACCAATGTCTTATATACGTCTGGGCGTGGTGGCTCTTGAAGCACTGACTCCAGCTGCAGTCCACTCTTTGTGAATCCCCCCCCCCACATTTTTGAATGGGGTTTGTTTCACAATCCTCTCCAGTGTTATCCCTATTGCTTGTATACTTTTTTCTATCACATCTTTTCCTTCCCTTCGCCTCTCTATTAATGTTTGGACACAGAGCTCTGTGAACAGCCAGCCTCTTTTGCAATGACCTTTTGAGTCTTGACCTCCTTGTGCAAGGTGTCAATGGCCGTCTTTTGGACAACTGTCAAGTCAGCAATCTTCCCCATGATGGTGTAGCCTACAAAACTAGACTGAGAGACCATTTAAAGGCCTTTGCAGGTGTTTTGAGTTCATTAGCTGATTAGAGTGTGGCACCAGGTGTCTTCAATATTGAACCTTTTCACAATATTCTAATTTTCTGAGATACTAAATTTGGGATTTTCCTTAGTTGTCAGTTATAATCATCAAAATGAAAAGAAATAAAAAAATTTGAAATATATCAGTCTGTGTGTAATGAATGAATATAATATACAAGTTTCACTTTTTGAATGGAATTAGTGAAATAAATCAACTTTTTGATTATATTCTAATTATATGACAAGCACCTGTATATATTTGCTATCAGATGATATGCAGTGATTTTTTGACACAGAGATATCAAAGTTTGGCATTTGACATGCTAATAAATTTGAGTGAATGCAAACACATTGCCCAGTGCTCTCGATTAATAACACTCCTGTCAACACTGCCCATCTATTTCAAATACAGACACTTGTTTCCCAGTAAGGCATGCATGATAATGATTGAACTCCAAAACACACACACAGTAAAAGATATTTCATTTCCCTTGCATTTCAGGGTATTGCCAAGGTAGATCCAAGAAAAAGAAGAGACACTTTTTGGAAGTCCACCGTGACTCAAAGACCACCCAAACACTGCTCAGTTCAGGCTTTACTTTGTCCATGCTGTTGTCTCTCCCATTTACCTCTCCCACCCCTCTTTCATCCATCAGCCCCTCCCTCTTTGTTTTTCAACCACATGCCCAGCTATCATCAGTCTTCCTCCCTACATTTCTGTCAAATTAGCCCCTCATGATGGCCCACTTCAGAGGCTAACTCCCTTGATGACTTATGCTCCCTCCCTGTCCCCTTTAGATATTTGTCTGCAGTATTGGGTTCTTTTTAAATTTTTGACTGAATGGAAGGAAGAGACCTCTGGAGACACAAAGCTGCAAGTTTCAGTCAAAATCACCATAATGGCGCTTGTCATTATACAATCATATAATATTATGCTTAAATTTTAGTATGTTCATCACACAAAGTAAGTTATTTTTCACTGTTAATCATCCCATCCAGTGTGCTCTTAACCAGTGTAACTGGATCAAGTCAGTGAGTTGATCATGAGAACCATTTTTGGCATATCTATCACGAACAAATCATTCAGACTACTGAAAAGTTTGGATCAACTTATTCACTGAAAAGATTTGACTCAAGAGAACAATGCTCAGAAAAACAGGAAGTATAGCTAGAGTGAATGCCAAAGTTGTCAATGCATAACATCTTAAATTTCTGTCTCTTCTTGACATCATATGCAGGGGAGGCATTTACGTGTTTACGTATGGTAGAGTATGGCAGTTGCCATACCCTGGAATTCAGACAAAACAGGGGAAATAAACATCTCGTGATGCTACCAGTTAGTTCTGTTGTTTGAGTTGTTTGAGAAATTCCAGCTTTGAAAAGCAAATTTAAACAGCCCACTGTTTCCTAATCAGATGTGATGCGATAATTTCCCTTTTGAGAGAACTCCCACTGCGCCTGTAACGACACTTTGGGAACGCCCTCAGCGTAGCGCGTCTGAAGCATGAATGACATTATTCCAATCCTGATTACTGTTGCGTCATGACGTAACGTGACAGCATACACACAAGCTACAAAGGGATGACAGCACACAACAAAGTTAGCTTTTTGCTCATCAGCAAGTGGAAACTGTCAGTCCTATTTGGTGTTGTTTGTGCCGCATGAACTTGAAATGGTAGTAATAAGCACATTTGAAAGTGCTTCCTTCCCGCACTCGCGCTCCCCGTGACTCGGTCCCACGTCCGCCAAGTTGGTGAGGAGTCTGATGCCATGGAGATCGCAGAGGAGCTTGAGACCGCTTTGGCGCTTTCTCAACCCTCATCAGCCATCTTCTATGCTACAGTTCCCAACACGGAAGCCTGTGTGCGGCTTCTTCCGCCCGGTGAGGGAGCCCGATGCTTTGCTTTCTGCATCTGAGGATGTGGATATGCTCAGTGTTGACGCGGGGGAAACCTTGCCTATGAAATTATGGGAGGTGACGGAAACTAACATTACCCAGCGACATACACAATAAGATGTTTCATGATAAAAGTCCTTCCCGTATATTCATATATAGGGGGTTTAGAACATGACGCATACAGCCTTTCGTGCTTTCTGGTGTTTCAGCCCCGCGCCTGTTGACTTTTCTTCTCACGGGAAAATAGTCTTATGTAATATGAACAGCTCGAATCTCGTAATTATTAATTATATATAAATAATTAAATGCTGTAGCCTTTCACTCAGACCATGCTTCACTTCTCTGGTGTTTATGGCTGCATTTAATTCTGATTAATTAATATGTAGAATTATTATTTGACTTTTAAAAGTTTAATTAAGATACTATATTCATATTATATTCATCCTATCATTCAGACTGTGCTTCACTTGTCTGGTGGCTGTAATTAAGTCTTATTAACAGGCAGTTCTCAAGAGGGCTGCCTGCGTGCTGTGTGTGCAGCCGGCATTCAGGAGAGAGTTGCCTCCACAGCTCCCTCTCAAAGACTTTGGAAGCATAAGCAGTGTTCTCGCCCGAGGCCTCAGGACCAAAAGATGGATCTGAGGACCGTACTTCAGGCTAACAAGGCTTTTGGGAAAGAAGTCCTAACTCTGGTTGGGCCTCTGACTTCAAAGCGACCGCGCCCCAGCCCGTGAATGGAGGCCCTGAGGCCCGGGGAATGGAGGCTTCACCACGAGGTGTTGAAGTTGATATGGACCAGCGGAAGTGGATTTGTTCACATCTCAAGAGATGTCCTACTGTCCGCTGTGGTTCTCTCTCATGCATCCAGCCCCAATTGGGTTGGATGCCATGGTACAGATGTGGCCTAGGCAACGCCTGTACGCTTTTCCACACATCACTCTACTCCCGCGAGTTCTAGAGTCTGGACAGAAGGGGCCAATATGTTGTTAGTAGCCCTGTTCTGGCCAGCCAGTATATGGTTTACAGAGATTATATCACTCCTAGCAGGCCCCCATGGCAGGTCTCAATGAGGAAGGATCTGCTGTCTCAGAAGGGAGGCAGAATATTTCATCCTCGGCCAGAGCTGTGGAAGCTGTGGGTCTAGCCCCTGAGGAGGCCCAATACCAAGAGTCTGCCCTGTCAGTTGAAGTAGCGGGAACAAAACTCAGTTCCAGAGCTTTGTCCACAAGGAGATTGTATGGCCTAAAGTGGAATGTGTTTGCCACTTTGTGTAGATAGCGTGGGTTGGACCCAGTTAATGTTAATTGCCTGGTGGTTTCAGTGCTGGAGTTCCTCCAAGATCGCTTCTCTGCTGGTCTTACCCCATCAATGCTTAAGGTGTACGTGGCTGCCATTGTGGCTTTCCATGCTCCTATAAGTGATGGGCCTTTGGGGAGGTACCAGCTGGTCATACGTTTCCTTGTACGAGTCCCAACCAGGGATCTAGCTGTGGTACTGGAAGTGTTGTTGCTGGCCCCCTTCGAAGCTCTTGAGTCAACATCAGCTAAGAACCTGACACTTAAGATGGCTTTTCCCCTCGCTATTACTTCTCTTAGGTGAGTGGAAGGTCTCCAGTCCCTTTTTATGTCTCCTTCATACCTGGAGTTTGCCCCTGGGGGATTTAAAGCCATTCTGCATCCCAGACCTCGCTATATGCCATCCAATTTGGCACAGTCTACGGTTCTGCAGGCCTTCCATCCTCCACCACATGTGTAGGCGGAAGCAGAGAGACTTCATCTGTTCTGCCCTATCAGAACATTAAGTGTTTATGTTCAGAAGTCTGCTCATTGGAGGAAGTCAGACCAGTTGTTGGTTTGCTTTGGGTCACCTAAGAAGGGCCTCCCTGCTTCTAAGCAAATTATTAGTAATTGGATCGTTCAAGCTATTGCCTCGGCCAATCAGGTGCACCACCTGCCTTCACCTTTGGCCTTGAGGGCTCATTCTACTCGAGGTATGGCGTCCTCTAGAGCCCTCCTCTCAGGGGTTCCCTTTCAGAAGATCTATGTTGCTGCCTGCTGGACCACTCCGCACACCTTCATCAGATTGTGCCTGTGTCAGCTTCACTCTACGACAGACGTATATAGCGGGTATTCATTCCCCAAAGTGTTGTTTCTGACTCAGTCCCGAGTTCCCTCAAAAGGGAATGTCTCAGGCAATGTATGTAACCCTTGTTCCCTGAGAAGGGAACGAGACACTGCATCCCTTTGTCACACCTCCTCTTGTCTTGGAGCGACTTGCTTCGTCTGTTGTATGCCGGCGTTCCTTTCATTAATCACGAAAAAATGATATTCAAACTTTCATTAATTTCTTTTTACATTACGTTTTTTTTTTTCTCGCTAGAACAAATTTCTCAATACTTAGGTCACTTTTTCAAAACTCTTCACAGTTCTCTTAATCAACTTTCCAATCAATCTTGGTACAGCAATTTTTGAATTTCACATTATGTTATTGTTTTGAACTTACGTTTAACCGTTTTGAAAATAGTATGTGCAAATTGGCCTGTAGGTACACTGAGTTTTGTTGTTTGTCAAAGTGAGAAAAGAATTAATGTAATTTGTAGAGATGTAGTCATTGAATGGATTTTGTGCCAACACGATATGATAAATGATCCACAGTTTAGCCCACATAGATTTATGTTGTGCTCACTGTGTGAAGAGTTTTAAAAAAAAATTACCCAAGTATTTAGAAAGAGGTCCTAACGATTGTAAAAAAAACTGTTTATAAAGCACATAATTAGCACCCGAGGTTATCATGTGTATGTTGTTCTATCCACAACAACACAGAAATAAAAACTGTTAAATATCGTCACATATCACTGTTGCAGCTGGTTCAAAAAACACATAAAAAAAATACATTTTCTCGTGCATCGAGTTGCGTCTGGTTAAGGCAAGGTGTCAGGGCTGTTTCAGAATTTGCATTGGTTTCGCATTGTTGTGAAGTCTGTGGATGTCTCCAGACTTCTTTTAGTTCTTTTAGTGGGAGAAGTGGATATTTGTTCACATTTTTTTTTTTTTTTTTAGATATGATATGATTAGGCTATTTGGAAAGGTCTTTGTTGTATGGCCAAGAGGAATCATGTCATACCCTCGGTTTTTGTAAAACACCACCACTGATCATATGGTTTGTTTCTGAAGACATATTGATCATTGCACTCTGGGGTCATTTTGAAGCTTGACAGCCCCTGTCCTATCCCAGAGGTTAGGATGTTCTCCATAAATTCTCCTTTTGTGTTCCAAAGAAGACAATCCCTTTTAAGCAAATGTGTCCAATCCTTTTCATGGAGGGACACGTTCCAGCCGAGTTAAACTCTAATCCTAATTAAACACACCTGAACCAGCTTATCAAGGTCTTCAGGATCACTAGAAACTTCCAGGTAGGTATGTTGAAGATAAAGGAAAGTTTTCCTCTGTTGAGATAAAGATACAGGAACGTTTTCCTCTGGTCGCAGGATTGAACAGCACTGCCTTTAAGGAAGGACACAGTGTGAGAAGTTTACATAATGGATTCTGAATAACAGATAGCCAGGCGGCTGTAAACCTTGATTTCAGATGTTTACTTTTTGGTCTATAATGTTGACTGGTAAAATTCAGTGGCATAAAAAAAAATTTTGTGTGCAAGATTTAAAAATGTGTGCAAGACCATTTTCAAATACTGCGCTGTGAAGTATTCCTGAATCCTATCTCGGGATTCACTCTAGAGCCAGGTCACAGAACCAACCCCTATTCAAGGAATTCCCTCAGGAGTGACCTGAACTTTTTACATCTTTAAAATCTCTCAAACATCCCTTTGTCTCAATAATAATCGGATGGTTAAGGGACAGTGCAGGAGAGGGCCTGTGGAAACAGAACTGCTATTTTTTCCACCGCACACTAATGGCTTCAATATAAAAATACTGCCTTGAGGTTTAGAGTCTAAGAGTATTATTCATGTATTCCGCCCCTGTACAGACGGTCCCTGCTCTAGTCACTGCATATGTACCACCACTTGTGTTGCTACCTTTGAAATTCACCTCAGAGAATTTAGGATTTTTTTTTTTCAATGCAATTTCACCGAAATGGAAATAATCTTAGACTGGTTGTTTTCGTCACAGAGGGCTAAAAGGGATGACTGGTGATAATGTAGACCCAGATGTGATGTAGCTCCAATTGGTCTGGAAAGGTTTGTCTGTTCGTTTCCGCAACATCAAACAGCTCAGCAGATAACAAGAGCCAATTACAGCGACCTGTTTGAAAATCTGGGGGGAATGTTACATACTAAACTAATTGCTTGTTGTTATACATTTAACCTGTAGCAACTTACTTAGTTAATACTTGTAGCTTTTAAAGATGATGGGAATATGCCATGCTAAATTATCCTTTTCATGGCTAAGAAAATAGTGATCTGAAGCTGTTGAGAGCTGGTTTACGTTACTAGACCACCCTGACTGAACACACGATGAGTGAAAACAACAGCACCTACCCTGACAAACCCACTGAGACCAGGCTTTTTAAAAAAACAAAACAAAAAGTATATACCATGTTTTTCTACAGCTTTCACTGTTAAATGGATTGTTAACCCCACAGACTCAGTGTATTACTCTTAGATTTATTGTCACTGTACCATGGTGGATTTCGCTCGTGTGATGCTTTGAAATTGTTTTGCTAAAGATTGCTGACTGGCTTTTTCCTCTCCCATTTCAGCTCGCCTCTGTCTCTACGTTGTGTTGAAACATATGGTCAAGTGGAGAAATGTTTCATCAAAAAAACACAGGATGAGTAAAGTGCCTTTCATGAAAGGGGGGACCAAGACAAACCCTGCCGCTAGCGCTCAGTTGATGCAGTACATATTGAGACGAGATTGATGATTTATTGGCACTTGTGGGAGAACAATTCATTTAGCTGGTCTATAGCAGTGGTCTTCTATAGGCCTCACCCTCACTCCAATTCATGCACCTCTGTCAAGGATTTATGGGGCTTTTTTTATATTGGACTTTCGATTAGGATCCAAGGCATAAGATGAATTTGCATGCATGCACAGACAGAGCAAAGCTGTTCCTTGAAAAGATGCCAGCCAGGCACTTTCTGCACAGGACAAGCACTGTGACTAATTTATGATGATGGTTTTGCCTGATTGAAGACCCCACCCTCAAATCCTGATCTTCTAGACAAGATGCAACAATAAAAGCACAATTTAGGGTAACCAAAATATAGAAAAAAAATATCTGAGTTGGAATTTGTAGATAAAGGCGAGTACATCTTTAATCCTGATAAAAATGAACCAATATGTAACAAATATCCATGTTTATATGAAAAAAACAGTTAAAGACAGTTGACTTATCGCTTAGCAGTGTGTCGTCAAATGCATAGATGAATTACACATTTAGTAATAACTGTTTTATAACGTAGTTATAATACAGTAATAGAATGTGCAAAGAAGTCATCCGGTTATAAGTGTCTTTGTTACAGTGTAAGTATACATTACTGAGTAATAATAATTAACTACATGTCCTTACTATAAGGTTAGGATGAGAGTTAGCTTTAGGGTTAATTGCATGGAATTATGCATAATTGATAGTTATTACTATATTAACTACATGTAACATGTGTAACAGTGACACTGTTACCGAAGATTCTTAAGAAATTATAAATGTTTTCATGGACCAGATATCATGAGTCATTTTTTATTTTGCTGCCCACTGAACTTGAATATATTTCAAATGGTGCATGTGTTGTATTGATTTTACAGATCATGTGTTGTATAAAGCACCCACATTTTAAAGCAAATATTTCAACATGTCTTTGTTTTTAGGTATTGTATTCAAATTAAATAATTATGGCCAGGGCATAAACACCCACAGCATGCTTCCAGATTAAGAACTGCTTGTCAGCTGTGTCTGATGGCACATTAGGTGCTGGCCTAGACAACATTAGGTGTTTCCTGTGACTGATCTCCACTTTTTTGCTGGTAGAGGCCTTCCTTGCAACTTGACCCCCGTCCCCCTCCCCGCACGGCTCTCGCCGCTGCTTCCAATTGCCGAGCACATAGCACACATTCCAGACATGTCATGGAGGGGGGCTCGGACCCAGCTTTGACAGATCAGCAGTTAGTGATGATAGTGGTGGTCGCCTGGGATTCACTCGCTCGCCTTTCATGTGGCCAGGCGATTTGACATTTGTCAACTGACCCCTGCAACCATGTCTTTCATTGTGCTGGCCTTTTAATGGCCTCAGATTAGGGAGCAGACAGCCGGCAATGCAGGGGGCCAATAGCACAGCCTTTCCTTTTGGGTTTTGTATGACCAGCTGGATTTGTTGAGTGTGTGAAAGAGTTTACCTGATGCGTCCAGGGTCGTAGACTCGGTCAGAATCGCACATGATGCTTTCAGCACGTTGAGTGACAAGCAGGATTCGGATTTAAAGTGGGGTTAAAGAATAAGCAGCCAAGGTCAAAGGCAAATGTTTTCGTATGTTTCATTTAAATTGCATCAATATAAAAAAACAAGACTCCGGAAGGCTAAGAAGGTCTTTTTTTCACCAGTAAGTGTACTTCGTCTGACAGCTAAATTGCACCTTTTCATTGACTTCTGCAATTATCAGCTTTTATTCCAAACGGTACTGAAGTTTCTCTTTTTGTACCAGAAGTTTGGAAGGTATCATTTGCTAGGCCTGCATATGATATGACAGCACTCTGAAAGGTTATGGCTGTATAAAGTGAGGTCTTGCTGACCAAACTGAGATCACAGAGGTTGGAAGAAAAAAAACTTTGGGGGATTGTCCCGCCCTAGTTTTTCACATTCTTGCATTCAAATGCAATGCAAATACAAAGGAGAGGCCTGAGAAATACAAGAAAAAGAAAGTCTCATGCACACACAATTTCACAGTCATGCACACTAAATCAATCATACATATTATCAGTGCAGAGATTATGGCATATGAGGCAAACGGTTTGCTCAAATATCATGCAAATACGGTCATGGTGTAAGTAAATAAATAAAACAATAGAAAGCTGTATTATTTCATGTACTTTTTTATTTATTTAAATTTTCTAGTGAAAAATAACCTGGACTTTTCTTTGAGAGAACTCTAACTTTTGAAATAACTTTCCCATTCATTTCCTACAATGCTAGTGTAATCAAAATGGCTTAAGTGACACTTTTGTTTAATTCTCTACATCTCCGGCTAATGCGGTTCCTTTGGCACTGGTAGCTTAGATGAAATCACTTGTAAGAAAGAATGCTGAGATATGTCTTTGTTGTCAATTCAACAACATTTTGTCCTACAAAAAGGGGGGGAAAGAAAGAAAAAAGCATAAAGGAAACAATAGAGGTGTTGCTAGGTTGCAAATTCTCTCAGAAAAGCAACCTTCTTTTGTTTTGCCGCTTTCGTTTCTTTGAGATCTTCCACTGTGTGGATGGCCATGCGCTTTCTTTTGGAAAGGGTGGGGAAGTGAAAGGGGAGGGTTCCGGTGTTTTTAGTTGCTGGGGATGAGGGTCCGTGATCTGACAGTGTGCCCATTTGGCTTGAGGGTGAGGAAGGCCTCCTGCAGGCCGAACTCTATGGAGGAATGCACTTCCTGAGGAGAAACTGTCTAAGCACTGAGCTAGCAGCTCATGGTTGGAATGTCAGGTCAAACGCATCGTGCTCGAGATCCCTCCTCTTCTCGAACAAGTGTGGTACTAGCTCCTGCTCTTATAGTTTCTCACACGGCTAATTTCAGGCATCTCGTTGTTGAGATTTTAGTCCAGCAATGAACTATGTAACACCAGTCTGTTTATGTGTGGGTGGTGATTTTTGATCCGTATTCTTGTTTACTACTTAACGAAAGATTAAAACTAAATAGGAAATTGATCTTCATTCCTGACTAATGAATTGGACAAGATGTTTCACCCCAGTAACAGCAGAGTCTTTTAAAAAAGCAAAATAAAAGGCGTTTTCACAGCTGTCTATTTTCTACAATTCTATCCTGCTGTTATAAGCTCATTAAATAAATAAAACAAAATATATTTGAAAAAAAATGTAAATTTTTGTAGTAAAAATATCCAAACATGATTTATTTACCTGAGAAGAAAACTGATGTTGAGGCTTGTTTTCTGATGTGTAATTTGTCATGTAGCACTGGCAGATTTTCTTCATCTGATGACAATCTGGTTGCTTTAGGGTGTTCTTGGTGGTTGGTAGGCCACCCTCAAATTAAGGTTAGTGGACCATCTTTGTCCATTTTATTGTCCGCCAAGTTGATCATCTAAAGTAATAGTACATCATTCGGGGCATAATTAATGTCTGATACACAAGAAGGCCAGTTCTGTAGAACTTTAGCGAGCACCACTAATAAGATGGCTTGGAAAAGGGCTTAAAGTCTCTTTCAAATGTTCTTCCGTCAGTACCTTCTATATCGGGCCTTACAAGCTTTGCAAGTTCCCATAAGGGCAAAGATATTTTGCTAGGATCCTCGGCAGAAATCTCCATCAGAAATCTCAAAGCCAGCCTCCTCGCAATCACGTAAGGAAAGAACGAGTGTAAGCTGACAGCTTAGTGCGATGTTTAACGCAATCAAAGCTCAAAGGGAAGCCCAGAGGTGAGCTTTAGAAGAGGTTTTGTTTCTTGCGGGCTCTAGTTTGTCAGGCCCCCGGGGGCCGATGGAGATGAGGAAGGAGAAGGCGGCACTCGGCAGCCAACGGAGCTTAAATCACTCTCCATTTCACACACAGGAACACATGGGAAGGGGTAATATTATGCGTAACCCTGGCAACCGGTCCAAGTCATCAGTTTCATTTCTTGCAGTGGTAGGCACGGTCCAGTGGCGCTGTAAGAAAGGACCCTAATCTGGAAGGAGGGCATGGGCGGTTATTACATTTCCTTTCCCACTTGATGCTTGGAATGGGGGAGGTTCAAGGGGTTACACAGCCAAAGAAGCAGGGGATGTCGTAAAAGCCTCCTGGGACTTGTACTTTAGGCCGCTGATGGATTTCTGAAGGTGTTGTAGCTGACAAAGTACTTACATTTCCACCCTTCTGCTTTTTTCACAGTTCCTCCGAAGGAACCGCAGGTGACATGTCGATCAAACACCTATCCCAAAGGCTTCTACTGCAGTTGGCACCTCCAGCATCTGACGTACATCCCCACGGACTTCGAAGTTGATGTCCAGTAAGCTTTTTTCTTGTCCTCCTTTCCTTTTGTTTGCAACTCCATCTGTCAACCCTCGCTTCCCAACTTCCTTCTGCTTGCCTGCTGCTCCGTCTATCATGTCATGCCCTCTCGTGTTCGGCTGAGGCTTTGAGACGCACTGAGCTCATCTGAATCAGTGATCTATGCGGTCAGACACTGTCTGCTGAGAGCTGATTAGGCCTGTCTGACTCTGAGAGCTGGAACTCAAGGCAGTATAAGTGGACTCTCCACTGAAAGCCCCTGCGGAATAACACTGCACAGTTCCAGTTCTCTTTCTCTCAACCCCTCTCCCTCTCTCTCTCTCTCTCTCTCTCTCTCTCTCTCTCTCTCTCTCTCTCTCTCTCTCTCTCTCTCTCTCTCTCTCTCTCTCTCTCTCTCTCTCCCTCTCTCTCCCTCTCTCGCTCTCTCTCTCTCTCTCTCTCTCTCTCTCCTTATGTCCACATTTGTCTGGACAACCATAAGGTACCTTTATCCTCATCAGTCAGAAAATGGGAAACGTCTGAATACATACTTTATGCACTGCTTGATTACTAATAAGATTACTACTCTTGATTTTAAATATTTGAATTCAATTATTTAAGGGGATATGATCAGTGTCCAGTATACTGGAGATTTGAAACACATAAAATATGATATTGCTCTGATATATGAAGTCATCTGAATATTTTGAACATTTATTAGCATAATTACTCCCATTCAATCATTGCACGTCTGATCTTGGAAGCTAAAGCAATGTTTGATTTGGTTAATGAATAGGAGACCACCAGGTGAATGTGATTTCACCAAGAACAACATGTTCCTGGATCAACGTCTTTATTGATTCTGGTAGAACATTTGGTCACACTTTATATTAGGTGTCTTTAAATTATATACAAAAAATAAGTGCAATGTACTAATTTTGTTTATACTGTTTTACTAAACACTGTTGGTTTGGTGGTATGGATGCAGTAGATCATGGTGTAAGAGAAGGGTCAATAGTGTAATTATATAGTAATTACAGCTGTAATTACATGGAGGTATTAAAAAAATTAAGTACACTGAACAAACATGTATGTACACAATAAGTGCATTGTATCAAATGATTGATTTTAATGTTAGTGCATAATAGTTAAAGACACCAAATATAAAGTGGGACCAAACATTCCAATGAACCGATCATCTGCCGAAGACCAAACCAAACCAGACCAAACCAGAACAGACCAGACCAAAGATATGGTTTACATCCAGGGTTAGGTGCTTCTACATCAGTGTTATATCATTTCCCTCTGATTTTAAGCAAACGTTATGGGTACAGGTAGGACTAGGTTTAGGGGTTATGACTAAATTTTCAGACAGGAAGTATCAACAAAATATGCTGATCCAGGAACATGTCTTACTTCACAGGCAAACTCACAGTGACCTGGGAATAGCAGGTGCTCTCAGCTTAGTCCTGTGATGGATAAAATAGCATCATTTATAATGGAGGTTTAAAACCCTAATTAGACATTTTTTTCATTACAGTGTTGCAGAGCTCACTAATAGAGCTTTCTTTTCCTCTCCTGAACAGGTCAAGAATAGTTCAGATTTTTACTTGCTCTGCCAACATTTTCAATGGCTCCACCACAAGAGATTTGGATATTTTGAATTCAATGGAATCCATTTGCATTTGTCTGTAAGAAAGAACTACACCACTATTCAAAAGTTTGGGGTAATTAAAGAATAAATTACTTTTTAAAATATGTTTAAAACGTTTACAAGATGTTTCAAAAACGTCTTGGACCCCAAACTTGTGCTTGAAGGGGAGTTTTGTATAGTTAAAATTCTATTATTATTATTATTATTATTATTGATTATTCCAAATGTTCAGTAAACTGCACAATAGATATCCACCAAAAATACTTTGGTAACACTAACTTAATCACTAATTAGTCATCATTAATTACTTATTATAGCATCCTACACTTATAGTTACTTGTAATAACTAAACATTTTGCATAATTACAAGCCATAACCAAACCATATAGTAAGTACATGTAGTTAATTAATATTACTCAGTATTTAAATGTATAACACATGTACAAAGAAATGTCTTTTTGAGCTGAGAAAATAATCACTCAAAACATATATAGTGTCTAATGTGTTGAATGTTAATAACAATTATAAATAACCCTCCTCCAAATGAACTATGTGGTTGGCTAAAATATATATGAAATGTTGACTTTAATCAAACAGCACTGACCTTGTTTCACCTACAATTTAATAATCCATTAAGTCTCGTAAATTGTGCCGTTTAGGTCATTATACAAGAACATTATGTCAGGACAAGACATTATCTACATGACAAGTGATTTATATATGAAAATATGCTGCAAATATCACCTCAGTAAAGCTTCATAAGAACCCAATAAATGATTTTTGCAGCGCACATGCAGAGCTGATATCAGGAGGTTTAAAGGTCAGCTACAAGGCCTCTGCCCAGATGGGACCCTGGGGGCGAGCAAATGGCAGCCCCTAATTTAACATATCTGCTGTTTTCGTGCCACTCGGTCCCGCTGCAAAACATCAAAATGGAATAATAATATTTATTTGTTTCTTCCGGAAATTATGGACATTTATTCCATGCAACAATAACTTAGTGTTCCTGTTAAAGGGATAGTTCACCCCAAAATGAAAATTCTGTCATCATTTATTTACCCTCAAGTTGTTCCAATCCTGAATTAATTTCTGTCTTGTGCTGAACACAAAAGAAGATATTTTGGTAAACAAATAGTTTCTGTTCTCCATTGATTTGCATTGTATTGTATTCTCACTATACTATGGAAGTCAAACTGTTACTGGTTACTAACATTCTTCAAAATATCTTCCTTTAAACAAAAGAAAGAGCTTTAGACAGGTGAGTAAATGATCACAGAACTTCCATTTTTGGATGAACTATCCCTTTAAAAGACTAAAATACATTGTCTTTTTCTGACCAAACCTGTATGACTGACTTTCCTCTTTTTAGTGCCATAAAAGAGTTCATTTTTTTGGATGAACTATTCTTTATGAAAGTTAAAGTAATAATGTCATGATGCAAGACTGCTTCAGAAGATGAAGTGTTACATTTTTTATTCTCTTTTTTCAGACACAACCAGAGGCCCTTGGAGGTGATGAGAGATGAAGTTCATAAGAACAGGTGTCACGTGAAGTTTCCAGAACTTTTCTCTCTCTATCCTTACCGGGTCAACGTCACGGCAGTGAACTCGCTGGGTCGAGCTTCCAGCACCATCAGCTTTGAGGAGTCTTCAATAGGTACAGTTTATATTACCAGTTGTTTTTTTTAGCTTTCAGGAAATTCTGTTTGTAGTTTAACCAGCAGATGCCATCATGAAGACATTTACAAGTCGTTTTGATGGAAACATAAAAATGTCTGAAAAATAAATATATAAAATCACACCCAGAGTCATTATTAACCTTGTATGATTGCTGGTGATGAGAAAACGGACCTGGTCAAAAACATCCAGCTCATATTTGCCGGCTACTCCGCTAACCTGCAATCATCTTCTTTCTGAAAAGAACTGAAGAAAGTATTTTCAATATATTGGCTGGTTGTCGGTGGTGTTTGTTGAAGTGGCTTCTGGCAACTAAATAGAATACTTACATGCATGGCTACATGTGTGCTTGATAGTAATAAAAATGCTAATGCCGTCTGGATCACTGGATTGACACCGAAAATATTTTCCCTCTGGTTCGAGTGCATATTTTATGGAAAATGGAATCTTTTTAAAATGCATGTAACTGCTATTTTATTTCATTTGAAAAAGCAACTTATGATTAGTATACATTTCAGTGACAAGTAGGGAACATATTGATGAAAGTATCAAAGAATACATTGCTTTTCAATGAAACTAAAACATGCATGACTACATGAGAACGAAATATGATACACTACAAAATATAATCTCTTAATCATAAAAATACAATAAAACATAATGCATAAAACATACAACTTACTTTCCCTACCCCATTGCTAAATGTTATTTCCTCGTTTTAAGCGTAAATCTAACCAAATTTTAGTCAGGTTTATGCTTAAAACAAGGTTAAAAAAAATCCAGTCAGGTACGAAAGATTGTTTGCTTTTTAATTCTCATCTTCAGGATGTTTATATATTTCACTGGGGGGAAAAGAAAAAAAAACAAACAAAAAAAAACAGAATACTAATTAAGAAAATGAATTTTTGCAGTCTAGCCCTCCCTTGTAGCGTGCCAAGACGTAAAAAAAAATTAGCATCCGAATAGCTGACATCTAAACAACATCAACAGTGTTTGAAAGTCGTAAAGAGTGTTTCGCTCAAGCCAGGTCAAGGCCTGAGCTATAAATCCTGAACCCACTATGTGTCTGCTATGAATAGTAAAGGGAACGGGGCTCAGAAACATCTCTTTGTCCTCGTGTGTATGTGTTTGTGTGTGAGTGAAGCTAAAACCGCAGAGCAAACAGAATGATCCTTGGACGCTGCAGCTTGAGAAGAAGAGAAAGGCCACTCTGTTGCTTATTTCCCATAAACCTCAGCTCCAAAAGGATCTCCTGATATTCAGGGGACGCCGTTGCTCAAAAGACATCTCGAGAAATGTCACAGTGTGGCTTCTTTAAAAGACGTGTGTGTTATGTCAAACTGATTTTCTGCTCAGAGGGACGAGCTGAGGATCATAAAGAGGAAATCTCAATACTATTCATCATTCATCTCCTTTTCTATTGTAATGTTTTGGTAATGGCATTCATCATGAGAGCTTCGTTCTGTTTAACCACTGAAAATGTGTCTTTTCAAATCTCATATTCCACATTAGAGGTGTTTTCATACTTCCTGAGTATTGTAAATGAATAGTTTACTTCTTTTCTCATTCTCATGACATTGCAATTGATTGATTTGACTTATATGACTTCTAGGATGCACTAAGTGAGAAATTTAGCACAATGTTCAAGCTGCTCTTTTCCATACAGTGAGCACATCGGGACTGTCAAGCTTAAAAAAGACAAAGTGTCTTAAAGTAACCTAAACGTTTTCCAGATCAGGGGTTTGTTTGCATCATTCACCTGGTTTATATAACATTTAATCCTAATATTCTGGCTTTTGACAGGTTTTCCTGATAAAAAAGAGAAATCCAAAATAAACTCTATAAAAAAGTTAATATGTAAACAAAATGAAGCAACAAACCTTGCTAAATCCAATTTTTCAGATTTCTGTTCTGGAAATTAATGCAAATTTCAGCATATTTTATTATATAATTTCCATATTTAATATTTTGGAACACTTTTATCAAACAATTGGTTTAAAGTACTGCGATTAATGAACTGGGTTAAATGTATTAGTGAAAATTAGTGTCCTATTCACCTGTAGTGTCTTCTTGTAAACCATACAATTGTGTGAGAAACAGAATAAAATAGCTTTTCGCAAATTCTAACTTCTATTATGAGATGCATTTGGTGCCATTCATTCCCAGTCGCGTCAAATCTGGCGAGGCGTGTTTTTATGTGACTCGTTTGAATATGACCATGTGTGAATGCGATTTGAGAACTTTTCAGAAATGAAAATCAGATTTGAGGGGATTTATTCCTTTAAATATGATGCCTTTGATCGGTCATGAGTTTACATTGAGATCTCGTTGGTCCAACAGTGAAACCTGACCCCCCTGAGAAGGTGGTGGCCAAACCCATAACCAACAATGCACGAAGACTAGAAGTGACATGGAACAGTCCTACTACGTGGCCCGATGTGGATACCTTCCCGCTAAAGTACTTCCTACGGTACCGGCCGCTGATCCGAGACGTGTGGCAGCATGTAAGTGTGGACCACCACTTTTGTAGTTTCTTCGCTTCATCTTTAACGTTTATGCAAAGCACGTATCCTGTGTGACCTCAGATTATTAATGAGAGCATTTTCGTAAACCTGAGCAGCTATTTATTTTTGGCAAGTTGGTCAAACAATAGTCTTGCTGGTTAACTAACAAGCTCCTACTGCTTTAAAAACTTCAACAAGTCCAATGTCTGTGGCTCAGCTTCGCCCAAGCCACATGCACCTAACTTGTAAGCGTGCAAAACATGACATATACCAGCGACCAGCTATGTTAGCCTTTTCTGCAGGGTTTGAGTAGTGTTGCAACCTTGTGTAATTATTTTAAAAAATAATACAGCATCCTTTGGGGTGAAAGTGGGCTGGTGTGATTTGGTTCCATTGTCAGGTCTCTGCATGAGTCCAATTGTGTCCCTCATGCCCTACAGAATGAGACCAGACATGTTCTTTGGAAAATGATTTGCTCACTAAGACGTCAATCAGAGTTTTGAAGACAGCTGAAAGTAGGTGATTTATATCCCATAGTTTCATTTGTTGCTGTACTACTGAATGAAAGCATGTTACACCAGCCAGTCAAATACTATTTCTTAAGAAGCCCCTCGGGATTCTTGTATTTATTCCTCTTACATATCAAGGCTGAAAGTAGATGTTGCGTCATGCTTATTTCCATTCAGCTATTTAAGTAGATGAGCGCATCTTACTCTATAATCTAGTTACTGCCTCGCACAAGAAAACTGAGTGTTTCAGAACTACTCCAAATTGTTTTGTTTGAGAATTTTGAAATTAAACTACCTGCTCTGGATGAATGGGATATGAAGTACAGAGACACGTTTTTATGAGAGGAAATTTGAACGGAATCCAATAATTGTGGCCATAGTCAAAGTATTTTCTTGTCCACTTTAAGTCTGTTTTCTGAGATTCCTCAAGCCTGCAAGCCCTGGGATTATGTAATAATAATAATACATTTGAAAATGTAATAAAATATAAATACTTCATAAGTATACTCATCATTTTACCTTACACTGGTACATTTACAATTTACTTTCCTCATTTGCATGAATTAAACTCTCAAGCTTGTCTTTTGGTGGAAATCTCCCGGGAAACCTTTATGTTTCTGTGACAAACGCTTCCCATTACAAGTCGAGTGAAATGCACGAAAGCTTAAAATGCTGAAATGAATTGACCACAAAAAAAGAGAGAGAGAAAATATGCAGTTGGTATCAGTTTATACTGCGTAAAATGCGCATCGCAACCGTCAAATATTCAGAATCGATACTGTATCGAAAAATGTACATTTTTGACAACACTGTACTCTTCCTGCTTTTGGGATAACACATTTGGGGAGAAACTACTGAGAATGAATTGTGCTGCTGATCATCATTTCTTTCAGTAACACTTTAGTAAAGGGAACACATCCTCAACACTTTTCCCTTTATAAATGCCTAATTTACTGTTCATTTATAGCTAGTAGGTAGTTGTTAAGTTTAGGTATTGGGCAGGATTAAGAATGTAGAATAAGGTCATGCAGAATAAGGCATTAATATGTGCTTAAAAAGTACTAATAAATAGTAATATGCATGCTAATGAGCAACTAGTTGAAGAACCCTAAAATGAAGTGTTACCTTTCTTTGCAGGCATTGCAGGCACAACAAATAATGGTGTACTTCAAAATAAGTACAAAACTCAACAATGCAATACTCCATGTTGCGGGTCGGTTCTGAGTTTGTTTGTTTGTTCTTACAGTATACGGAGAAATTTGTTAGTAAAATGTATTAATTTCTGGAGGAATGTTTGCACTGAAAAGACATTTTAGTAGACCATCTAAACTTAAATTAGTCTTCTCGATTCTGTCTACCTGTACATGGATGATGTCATACTTCACCACAGAGTACATCTCATTCCTCCTCACACAGAACCCAACTACTACATTTCCAAAACAACTATTACTCAGTGCCACACGAATCCTATTTGAGTTCCCTGAGACCACTACTCCTCTGAAACAAACCATATCACCCCGCTCACAAACTCATATCAGCTTGCAGCAAAGACCATATTGAGCTCCATCACGACAAGGTGGAAACCTCATCAGTCTTCTGCAGGGACGCATTTCAGCTGCGCCTCATATGTGTACTCACGTAGTGCATCACGGTGAGAGGGCTTCAGAGAGATGAAAGAGCCGGCTCGGCACGGGGAGCGTCGTGTAGGGAAGCCATTCATTCTGCTGAGGAATGAGAGGATGGCAGCTGGAACGGTCTTCGCTGAGCGATGGGTGCCTCAAAGCTGCCTGGGATCTGACGGCAAAATGTGGCATGAAAACAATCGAGTGTTCGCAGCCAGCGGACAATGTCCCTTGGTTTAAGAAGTGGAGCTTTTTAAATATTACTAAAGAAACTTCCAGTCGTATTTAGGCGCAGGTAAATACAGACTCAGATTTCTGTGTTCTCAGAATTGTCTAAAAACACAATTATAGGCCACGATTACACAGAAAAGTTATTTTTCAATCGTCGATCAGGGTTAAAAATAAGTAGCAGCGATGGTTAGAAAATATCCCATTGTCAATGTCTTTTTTTCAATTAGAATTACTACGTAACTTTAAAGAAGCTCTTCAGTGTGTTCATGGTTTTACTCGTGTCGGACTCAACAGAGGAAATGAACCGGAGAATATTTCCATGTAAAAGAAGCCAGAGCCTACCCAATATACAGTCACCATCGTAGTTCCAAGAGCGAACTTTTATTTATTTATTTTATTTTTTCGAAATAATGTCACCAGTTTTTTCGCTTTAAGTATATCAGGGCCTTCAGATTTTTTTCTATTGTGTGCAGTGCATATTTTTTCCTTTGAGATGTACAGTTTTAACACGCATGTGCAGGTAAAAATGAATAGGATTGTTTATGTAATCAGAAGCCTTTTGTGGAGTTGAGGAACGTGTTGACACACAGTCAGGCCGACAGGTGAGAAGACAGACACAATATCAAAGTACTTTATAGACAAAACACACACTTTTGTGTTGCTTGGATCAGAAGCTTAAGTTAATTTTGAATCCATGATGTAAATAGTCTGGTAATTAGGAGTTGTTAGCATTGTTTTTTTTCTTTGTTTTTTTCCAGAAGAAAGGACAAAAAAATAGTCAGCCATCTGTTCTGAAATCAGGCGTTAAAGGAACACGGTGAACCCTCTAAATTAAGACTCATTTTGGATTCACTCGCGACTGCTTTGACACAGAAGAGTTTTAACGAATTTAAAGGAACAGTTCAACCGAAAAGGATTCACACTTACGTCCTTCCAAACCTGTATGACTTTCTTCAGTGGAACACGAAAGAAGATGTTTTGAAGAATATTTCACCAGTTCCAAAGTATGAAAAATGTTAGTCATTGGACCCCATTGAATTTCATTGTATAGATGAACTACATGTTTCCAAATACCTTATTTCGTGTTCCTCAGAGGAAAGGATGAGTACAGGTTCAGATCGATGTGAAGGTGAGTCGACGGTTTAAAACAATGACCCTTAAATATATCAGAGCTATAATAGAAGATCAGAAAAACAAAACATCAACTCTGTACCACAAGTAATAGTTTGGTCTTGATGTATTTATTGAAACCTAACATTAGAAATAAACTCTCAAGCAAAAATGTGTGGCCTCACATAGACGTAATTATAGAGTAGAAATGTCATTTTTGTTGAACGGCTCAAATAAATGACTGGACTGAGAAATTCAATGGATCAATGTTTATGCTTCGTTGTAATGGATGGAGCTGAGATGAAGAGACATGCAGCAGAGCTTTAAAAAGCATTGACATTTAACGGACTACTTTAAGAGCAACGGAAGTGTGGAGTAATATAAGAGAGACACGCATACATTCACACCCACTGAGCGATGATATTTGAGAGTTTTAATTCCCACGTAGGTGTGGGGAAAAGATTATAAGACACTTAGGCCGACTGAAAGTGGGAATAAATCAGTGGCTTTCTCTTTTGAAATCATAGTGAATTCACTAACAATAAACGGCCACTGATTATTTACATGCTCTCTGTCTGTCTTGTATTTTGTACAATAATTTTGTATGTGAAAAATTACAAATTCCTAATTATGTTCTTTATATGTAAAATGCGTTGGATGATGCTGAGAAGAATGATGCGTAATTGATTACGTTGATTGCGTAAATGAAACGTTTTGCATGGATGCATCCCACTTTTTACATTCATCCCATATGATTCTGGCTCTGGTTTAAGTACCAACTAATCAAAAAGATCATATGATTGAAAAATAATTGTTAGTTGCAGCCGTATAAAAAGTGACTGCTAAAGGAATAAATATAAACATACATTTTTAGAAGCAGATGGTGAAGTTACAACATCGGAATAAGTTGTGTCTTTTAAATAAATAGCCAATCACCAATTCACCGTTCGCCGGGAGTTTGATTGACATGCGATCTGACCAGTCATAACTCCAATTTTGTCCAACAACTGAACAGTAGAGTCAGTAGATTAATGTCAGGGGACTTGATCTTAAAAATGGTGTGTATTATCGTCTTTCTGCAACAAACACACCTGTTGAAACACCAGACCTTCTGATGCTCATGCATGTTTATTTTGTACTATAACTAGGAAGAAACAGGAAGAGATGAACGCTTCACATGCCGCTTGAACTGAGGCACTACATCTGTCATGACACGTTAAAGAGCCACAAAATGGTATTTATTGTTTGAATTTCTTAAAAAAAAGTCAACATTTGAAAGCTGAGACTTTTTTCAGTGTCCTTTTTGCTCCGTGATGTATTTTTTTACTGTGTGAGAACATTGTTTACATGTGCACCAATAATATCACAGTAAAATGACACAAGAAAACTTTTTTTGAAACTATTTTTCATTATTCATTATATTTATGGTCTTTGCGAAGGGTCATTTGAGTCATCGCATCACTGCAGCGATTTCAAAGATGAAATTTAATCGTAAGTTTAGTGAACCGCTTTGGAGAATTTGATGTTTTTCTATTCAAAGAGATTGAAGCTGTACCTGCATGACATTTCAAAGATGTCTGCCGAGTGAAATGACTTGCCTGAAAGAGACTTTGGTTATACCCAGGGTTATTACTAAAACCGTAACTGTAATTATTATTAATAATATTAATAATAATTACAAATAATTAAGGTAAATTATAATTATAATTAATAATTAAAGTAAAATATAAAAAAATCAAGGCAATGTTTCTTGTTTTAATTTAGTAACTTGATGTACTTAAATAACTAAAAAAAATTAAAAATTTATCAAAAATAAAATTTTATGTGACATGATAAATGCACAACAAAATTATTAAAACTTAATAACTAAATTTTAAATTAAAATGGCAAATAAAAACATTAACAAAATCTATAATAGTATGTCAATGATGCTGAAAGCACTTGTTAATGTATAAACTGCAGGTTTGGCATGTCAATACTAAAATAGTTTAGTTCAAATGGAAAAAAAATATATGTATATACATTTCAATCAGGTTGTTTCATGCATTTCATTATCTCATTAGCACATGCATTACAGAACAGGTGAAATCCTGTTAATCGCAAGTTATTCTGGAGAGAGATGTGAATGATGGATTGAAATAGATGGGAACGGCGAAAAGACACGAGACAGCTGTGAAACGACTGCATATGTTTCACGCTCCGTCTTTTCTCCGGGAAAGCAGCAGCATGGAGCATGAAAAAAAGAAAGGGGGCTGGGGGTATGGAGTAAAAAAAAATGGTGTGGTGGGCCATTTTTCTTCTTTGCCCCTTTCATTCCCAGAAATGATGCATTTAAACTCGAGCTTTAACAAGCCGCTGTGGTGCCACTCAGCCAAATGAGAAACAATCTGCTCTTGACCAGTGGGGGCTTCTGGGAGTCGGCACACAGAATGAATGTGCTGTTTTAGAGGCCAAGCTTCATAAAGCACCATCCAGTTTCAGGTGACTGATATGTGACTGCAGATCTAATGGGGTTTGGACAAGATTAAAGCTGCCGAAGGAGTGCAGACTGCCAAAATGGAGTAGCTTTAAACAAATAGTGGTATTTGCATGAGATTTAGATCATTCTTTGACTCAAATTGTGTAATAGAAACCTTTTGACTATTGAGGTTCACACTGTAGATTATTCTAGCCAAGTGCCGCACACCGAGTTTTTGCTGTTTAGCATATAGTCTTGTTAGCTTATGATAGTAGATATATATATATATATATATATATATATATATATATATATATATATATAAAATATATATGGTAGCCATAACTATACCATCTGGTTTTAAAAACTTGTGTTGTCTAAAGGAATGTTAAAAAATATATTTTTTTTTTCAGGCGGCTTTATACTGACTACTATTGGTGTGGATGTCGAATTACACAAGTGTTTTGGTTATTATTTTCTGAACTATTAAATTATAAATATTACATGAATAGCATACTTTATATTCAGCAAGGATTCTTTAAATTGATAGAAGTGACAAAGACATTTATATAATGTTATAAAATAGACTGCGGGGCAAAATGTATCACAGTTTCCAGAAAAATATGAAGCAGCATCAATAATACTGATAATAATCAATGTTTCTCGAGCAGCAAATCAGCTTGTGATCACTGAAGACTGCAGTAATGATGCTTAAAATTCACCTTTGATCACAAGAATAAATGATATTTTAAAATATATTACCATGTAAAACAGTTATTTTATATTGTACTAATCTTTCACAATATTACAGTTTTTACTGTATTTCTGATCACATAAATGCAGCCTTTAAAAAACATCTTACCGACCCCAAACCTGAACAGTCTCTGCTTTAGACTGATATTGTTATCAGTTCATAATTAATATTGTTATTTTACAGACATGAACAACATCCTGCTTACTTGCTACAAAACAAAAATCTTGACTATTTTTCAGAGATTTGACGCAATAGCACTTCCTCTGAAACGCCTGGTTTCTTGTAAACAAAACATTATTGCTTTCACACAGCAGTATTCATGTTCTTGAACGGTGCGACAGTTCTCCTCTTCAGAGCTTCTTGTTTATTTTCAAAAGAATTATGTTGTAGTTTACATTTGCAACACAATTTTCTTTAATATCTCATTTCATGAAGAAGCTGCAAGCACACACAACAGCATGGCGCAATAATTGCCTCGTTCTTATTTTTCCTTTGTTGTTCTTTTTTTTAATGGAGAGACAGGTTCAAATAACAGTGCACTTATGCTGATTTATTGACTACTAGACCGTGTTTCATAGGACCCATTAGCCATTAGCGTGTGATGTCAGTGAGCAGTCACAGTTCTGATATCACTCCACTGCCGTCCGGGCCGGAGATTTCAAATGCCAGTGAGTCACAGCTTTACGCCGGGGAAAATGAGATGCCTGCTTTGTTGTCCTGCACATCCGGGTGTGCGCATGTATGTGAGCGAGCCATTATGAACTTAGGAAAACACCTCGCCGAGACCTCAGGACTTGGTTAATAGTTCATGGACGCCTTCCTGCAAATTAAGCAGCAATGTGTGTCTTATATATATATAAAGTGTGTGTTTGGAGGGGTAGCGGGAGAGGTGGAAGTCTTATGAAAGTATGCTCAGTCACGTTGCGGTTGCTGGTGTTTTGTTTGTCGAGGCGACAGCAGGTGGAGCGCTGTCATGACCTGTCCCTGCTCACGATCCCGTCGGCCACAGCTTTCATACCCCTTCTTATTTATAGATCTCATCAGAATTCAGGTTTTATCATGCTGGAGTTCGTTCCCTCTTACACACATACACTCCTGCCCACTGAGGTACTTCATGCCAACAAAAACATCGGCTTCTGCTGATAATATTTCCTCGTATTCGCATTTCTTTTGCCTGATATTTTGTTTTATTTGATTAAAACTGTCATTTTGCACATCTCAAATGGATTCTTGGACGTAGTTTAATGTGTTCTTGAATGGTGAACTGTTCTACCACCTTTCATATTTAATTGAGAATATTGCGTGAAGGAGATATGACCGCACACTCACTGGCTTGTGAGTCGTATCTCCTTCATACGGAACTGATATCTTTGACCTGAACCTCGGATGGTGTGCGATTGCTTAAGTGTTTAATTGAGAATATTGCACCACTAAATTAGTTGATGACACAAACGAGATATGAATTTCATGAAAACCCGTCCGGGTCAGTTTTCACAACAGATTCAAAACACGGTAAGAACTTATATTAGATAAAAACACAATATACACAGTAATACGGTGAAATATTATTACAATCTAAAAAAATAAATAAAACGTTTTGTAATGTCTTGTGATCATCATTACTCCAGTCTTCAGTGTCACATGATCCTTCAGAAATCATTCTGATATGATGATTTGCTGCTCAATTATTACTATTATTAATGTTGAAAATAGTTGTGCTGCTTCATATTTTTGTGGAAACTGTGTTACATTTTTCTTTTAGGATGAATAGATCAAAAAAAAGTTATAGAATGTTTGTAACATTATAAATGTCTTTACTTTCAGTTTGCATCATTGCTAATTAAAAGTATTAATTACTGTCAAAAAATGCATATTGTTCCAATAATGCAAATAATATAATGACAGTCATAACTGAGAATGAGAAATTAAAAAAAAAAAACGATAATGTGTCATTCATAGGTTGCTTCTCACAAAACTTGTAAATTCTGTTGTGATTCCAAACCAGAAGAATGTGTTAATCACTGATGCGATTTCAGGCTTTTAAGCTTCAAAAAAGATTCAAAATCACCATAAATGTACAATAAAATCCTCCATCGTGTGACTATAATCTAAGTCGTCATTTTAAAGCACATATTTGAAATGAATCTGTTAATCCGATTCACAAAAGTAAAAGTGATTCATTCATGAATTAGACTGAACAGTTCAATTCACCGACTCCGTCATCCAATCGCAACAGTGAACAGCTGGAGATTATTAATTACTGTTTTGCCGCAAATCTTTTGCGTGGCTCGAAGCTTGGAATGTCGTGCACAAGTCGGATGGACTACATTTATGATACTTTTATGTCTCGTGTCCTTTTTGAAGTTCCATTCCCCATTCCACAGCATAGTCTGGAGAACTTCTTTTGTGTTCCACTCAAGAGAGAAAGTCAAAGGGGATTGAAACAACATGAGGGTGAATAAATGATGACAGAATGTTCATTTTGGGTGTGAACTATCCCTTCAAATCATGTTTTTCCACACCAGTTTCAATCCTCTCGAGGATTGTCAAATTTAGTCTTACACAGAAAGAACAGCCGTTGTCGTTGTCTCGCTTTCCATGTGCTTATTTCCCCACAATTCCTTTCTTTCTTTCATTCATTCACCCCTTGATTTCTCTCTCCCCTTCCCTGACACGCTGCATTCCCCATCTCCCCTCCGGCTGCCCCGCGTTTAATGGCCTTTTGTGCATCTGCCAAAAGAGTCTCTCATCCTCCAGCCCGCACTTAGATTAATCAATAGCACCGGCATTGCAGTACCATTAGCATGGTAAAGGAAATTAGAGGGAGAAAAAGGGGTATTCAGCCATCTTTCATGAAAGTCCCGTGCTCCACCCCGGCCAGCCCCCATCTGCAGCACTCCTCTCGCGGGCAGATACACCATTCAAACATCGATGCATCTCTGGGATGCTTTTGCTCTTTTTGTGAGACAAAACTAGAGCTCTTTTGTTATAATATGCAAGGCTACTTGGAAAATATAGTGAGGGGAATTCACGTACAGCTCTCAAGGACACTGTATTGTTGATCGGTGTTACTACTTCCAGATGCCCTCATGGACCGTAAAAGCAATGAACAGACTTGTACACACATTTATATGTATGTATAGCTTCAATGTAACAATATCTGCTACAGTGCAAACTGCCTATAATAGCATCAAAGGTATTCATTTAAAGTACTATTATTATATAATAGTACTTAATTTATTATAAAATTCTTACTAATGTGCAAATGTGCTACTTTTATACACTATATGTTTTTTACAAGTAGTTATATATTACATATCACATGTTTTAAAGCAACCAAACGTCATTTACTTTCACTAAAGGTTGACATTATTTGCATAATAATTTGTATGAATTTTGTCTTTCATATGTTTTCATATGATCTGCTTACTCTGACGGTTCAGTTTAAGAATGGAGCTTTTTGCTTGCTTTAAAAAAGGGGGGAGGGGGTGTTTTGTACAAATCGCATCAAAATCACCACGTTGTTTGTTTTCTCATGGATCGGGTTGGACTTAATAGTACTCATCTGTGTATAATAACATCGTCTTAAAGAACAACAAAGTTTTTCCTCCAACATATTTAGCGTAATTACACCGCAGGAGATCAAGTGTGGAAAGCTTTGTTGATCATCACAGGTCTATCATGTCTCAGTCGCTCTCAGTGTCGATGGTTTGTGTGTCTCACGCTCATACTGACATGTATGTGACTCTCCAGGCTCTGTCAGAGGCTCATATCACCGGCTGTAATTGCTCCATCGCAGCCCTGTCATCAGAAATGCTGGACTTCTGATTATTTCAGAGACAAGTGATATTACGCATCATTATCTATCATCAGGATGGTGATGGCACTAGTGTGCAAATGGACACACAATCATACACACACGAGTAAGTGCTGATGGGTCTAGCTGTCGAGCCGTTCCTCCTCAGCGCCGCGTTTAATACATACATACACCGAAAACCATCATTCCCTCTCCACAAACACTCTCTCCATGTACCTTTTCCCCTCTATTAAAGAGACCACCATGTTATCATGAAACTACTTTTAAAATGAATAAAACTCTTCTTATTCTTATTTGTGCTCTTATTCCTATTATGAATAAAGTATTATGCATGCATATGGTTATTGTTTATTACTTTTTTTAATAAGTTTGTTTTGAGTCTCTCATCGAGCTCTTTTGTTACACTGTGATTTTTTTTTGTTCACCTAATTTGTAGAAAAGTAATAGCACACAATTAAAATGCAGGACTTGAGGTAAATTAAATGGAGCAGAAAATCTGTATCAAAAATGCTTGCATGCATACATTCATACATATATACATACATTAATGCATGCTTGCATAGATAAATAAAATGGCATGCAGCCTCTTTTTGCTCTTCATTAATCTCAAATCCAGAAGAAAAATTGAGATATTAAAGAGATTTCACTTCTGATTTCTATAGGATTGATTGTAAGCCTTAGGCTGAGAAATCCATTCGATCATAAATAATAAAGGAAAGCCCAGAATAAACTCATAAAGGAGATTTTACAGTGTTACCTATTACAGATTCGTCAAATACTTAAATGTCAATGATTGATGCATGAGCCAATGGCAAAATTATGCTTCTTCAGTCATCTTTGCATGTCTCTCGTATTGCATTATAGTGCATTAGACATTAAAATTCACCTCTGACAGCTTGAACACTATGATTAAGTAGTTTGCTCAACTCTAAGGTTATTTTTCCTTGGGGCGCTGTAAGCTGTTTCTTGATGCTCAGAGCGTGGAGATTGAAAAATGCACCTTGGCTCCATCTCTGCCGCCCATATTGATTCTCAGATCAGCCGGGCATCCTTGAGATGTCGATGGAAAAAGGTTTGTGTATTCACATGCCTTATTCAGTGTCACGGCCCCCTAAAGACTAGTGTCTTATGGTCTGAGACTGCACAGTGTGGGGAACATCTGTCTGGGGCACGGCGCACTGTGTGTGTGTGAGTGTGTGTGTGTGTGTGAGTGTGTGTGTGTGAGTGTGTGTGAGCGTGTGTTAATAACGTGACTACACAAACAGAACACCGGTCTAGTTGTGGAACAAATGGGATATTTAGCAGTACTATTACAGTATTTGTAACATGATTTATTAAAACTAGGACTGTAAATTTAACTTGTAAATTTGGAATAATTAATTCAAAGAGAAATATTGTTTTTGTTATGAATCCGTCTCGTTGTTTGCCACCAGACAGAGGTCGCCCGCTCACATCATGGACTCTATCATTCACACTACATTTCCCATAATCCCCTGATGTTGATTACAGTCCAGCTGCAACCAATCCAGTTCTCTATTTAAGTTTACCCTCCGACACCTGTTGGTTGCGAAGTCTTGTTTCCCTGTAACATTTCTGAGCATTCTCCTCGTCTTGTTTACCTGTTTTTGCCTGGATATTTACTACGAGTTTGCCTGTTCTCTACTATTTCTGTTTGCTGTTGAGTTGACCATTGCCTGTCTGACTACGTCTCTGAATAAAGCTGCATTTGGATTTCACCCCGCTGACTCGCTCATCGTTACATAAATAACATTTGTTTTGTTTATTTTTAATGTTTGTTTATGGTTTTAGTTTTTGTTAACTATAATAACCCTACCTCATGCAGATTGTAAAATGAATTGTTGTGGGCAACAGAATTATTTCTTGCTATCCTGTTTTTGGTTTTTTTACCATTTAATACCTCTAATAGTTTAGTATTTCAATATGTAAACAACCAGTCATTAATAAAACCAACTGACACCAACAATTACCCAATTTAACCCCACTTAAAAAAAAATAATAATAATTGCAATAAAATAGCTGTGCATTATCATCATCTGCTGTTCAATGATCAATTATTGTGAACCTTTTTGCTCTAATAATCAACAAATCCCAGAAAACATTGTTAGTGTAATGATGGTCGCATAGAGATGAAACTTTAACAAGCAAGGTGTTCGGTACACTGGGAAAAAATGGTATAGGATTTACTTGAAAACAAGTTTTCACTCAGAAATTGATTTTTTACTTACTTACTTTTAGACTGACTTTTTGTTGTCTCCCTCAGGACCCCTAGACAGGCTTTTAGTACATTTCTGTATCTGACCAAAAACCAACCCAAGTTGTTAATTCAATATCCAATCTGACCAATTCCACTTGTTTGACGAGTCTTTGAGAACATGATCCTATTGACTGGATAAACAGGCACTGTCATGTGATTTCCCCCCTTTCTTTCTTATTGAAAAACGATATTTTTGACAGCGTTACATATGAGAAAATGAGTGATGTACACAATACTTTTGTAATATTTTTGTTTTCTTATCCCAATTTTTTTGATGAGGTGCTGCCTCTTCAGGATATGCTTTTAAGCGTAATACGGTCTGTCTCCTTTGTTGACATACAACCCATTAAAGAAGCACATCTCATTAGCGACTGCTTTGCATGAGTCCCTCTTAAATAGCATAAAACGGTTCACGCACTCAACACAGACACGCTGAATGAATTCCTGTAGTTTCACACAGTCAGTTCTTTGTGATAAGCGCAAAGGTGTTTCCACTATCTTTGATATTAATTGCACCACTGTTGGCTGGGCATCAAAGAGGGACTAGAACGGTGGACAATTATCTATTAAACCTGTTGGACTCAGCAGTAGTGATCCCGCAGAAGCAGGACTGAGGGAATAGCTCTCATTAGCTTGAGTGACAGAACCTGCGCTGCCGAGCCTCTTTTATCCCTTCAGAAGAAAGTCAAACGTGAATTTTGAAAGTGGCACATAATTGCTTTTTCTCTCCACAACAGTAGGCACGCTCTCCAACTGGGCTGCCTGGAATATTTATATTCCCTGACAGGAGGGCAAGGAGGAGTATACAGTGATATACGCTCAAATGAGAGTTACCTTACTGTATACGTATGCTAAAAGTCCTGTGCATTTGTGTTTCTCTAAAGAAGTTTTTCACAAATGGTTTTGCTTCAGGACACAGTTTTTTTTGTTTTTTTTTTAATAATGGTAAAATGGTAAATGGACTGCATTTATATAGCGCTTTCACAGACCTATGGCCACCAAAGCGCTTTACAATTTTTGCCTCACATTCACCCATTCACACACACATTCATACACTGACGGCGACGTCAGCCATACAAGGCACCATCCAGCTCGTCGGGAGCAGCTGGGGTTGGGTGTCTTGCTCATGGACACCTCGACACTTGGTCAGGTGGAACCGGGGATTGAACCACCAACCTTCCAGTTAGTAGACAACCCACATGAACCACTGAACCACTGCCGCCCCTAATAATGGACATCAAGTGGTAACTCATATTTGTGCAAAATTATTGACATGGCATTCACTGCATATTGGTTTCTAACAGCAACAAAAGACATTTTCTATGAAAGACCGATTTACACCAACGGCAGTTGCAACTTTATATCCAGCCTGGTGTCATTGTTTATTCATTGGTGTTAGTTTGTAACATTTACAGGTGTTCGGATGCCTAAAAATTTGGACATATTGCCAACATATAAAATGTAGAGTTAAGGAATCCTCTTGGAATTATACTGTATCTGTGTTCTGAACACTTTTGAGATCTTGAGCTTCAAAGTTTTTTCATTCCATATAGCAAAAAAATTTATGGGGAACAAGTTTCTATCAAAGATGAAAATGACAGGGACCCTAAATGTATTCTAAATATACAATATCAAGATTTGATAACGGAGATGCAATTAGAACCTTCTAATTCTTAAAAAAAAAAAAACACACACACTTTTCGCTTGGAATTATAAGGTTCTATCAGGCAAAAAATTAATTGAAGCAATAATTTTCAAGAAACAAACATTTACTTATAATCTGTTTTAAAACATAACATTAGTGTTGTAACAATGTGTTGAGTTAAATTTAATGCTTTCTATGACAGTTACTTCATATTTTAGTGATTTTTTTCTTGTTCAAGTTAAGAATAAAAGGCAGCGCTGAATATGTTGTCCAGTGCAGAAGTTAAATTTAGATATAGTGGGTAATTTAACACATTATTGCAGGAACCGTGTAAGTTTCCTGTTGTTTGGACAGAAAGCAGCTCCTGTAACACATCTGAGCAGGACTTTATTCCACACGGAAAATATGCTGACGTTTATTGGTGTAATTAAGACACCATCAATTAAATTGTTAACTATTTGACCTTTAAGGCTTAATATTGTTAAATTTAAGACATTTTAAGACCAACAAACAGACAATGCTTCAGCAAAGCTTTTTAACAAAGTTGAAAATGTTTCACTGACTGTGTATAATTAAAACTATTTCAAATTGAAAATATTTAAAAGATTTTAACTATGCAACTACTCTGTTTTTACCAACAATGTAAAATTTCATCTTTCTTAATGTAGTCTAGACTTTAATCCAGTCTGCTGGAGAGCTTTATAGCTACACACAGATCAATACAAGTACACAGGATGGATCAAGGTTCAAACAGAACCTAATATATACATAATCCTCGTATGACAATGATGTGACTGGAATAAAGCAAACAGATTGCAAAACCCGAACCTGTCCTCTTAATAGCGCTGCTGGTCTAACTGAAAATAACTCCTACAACAAAACACACACAAACTGTAACTCCTTGGGATTTGGGCTTCCGTCATTGACAAGATCCTAAACAAAGCAGTCGATCATAAGTTTTCTGATACACATCACATTGTGTGAAATGATTTAGTCTTCACTGCAGCCTGTCGTCATGACAATGAAAGCTGATCCTGATTGGTTCTTGTGTGCATTTGCAGTGATGATGAGCTCACACAGACAGAACCGTATAGAAGCAAGTTAGAGTTCCACTTTGCAGACAGAACCTTTTTGTCTCAAAATGCACACGACTTAAAAAAAGAAACATCACATAATGTAAATTGTCACAGAATATGAATATGCGAATTAGTCAAGTTTGACAAAAATGTCAGATAGAATCAAGGGGACGAAACATTGAGTCTTCATAAAGATATTCGTAGAGTTGCTATTTTATAGATTTTTAGTGATTGTTAAGATGACTTATATCTCACCTGCAACCGTGCATTTCATCATGTGACTATATCTTTAATGTGATTTTATATCTCAAAATGTGACTATTTTGTGCAATTGTTACTTTATCTTTATCTTATTTCATTTGTTTCAGTGTGAATATGTGGCGACTGTGATTTAATATCTCACAATTTAATATGCCTTAGTGTGACTTTATATCTCATAGTTGTGAATTTATTCCTCACAATGTGACTTTAAATCTCGTAATGTGAATATTTTGTGCAATTGTTACTTTATCTTTATCTTATTTCATTTGTTTTAGTGTGAATATGTGGCGACTGTGACTTTATATCTCACAGTTGTGAATTTATTCCTCACAATGTGACTTTAAATCTCGTAACGTGAATATTTTTCACAAGTTAAAACAGATTCCATAGTTTTCTTCCCTTTCTATTTTTTTTATTTTATTTTATTTATTTATTTTTGCCCGTGCTTTTGCCTTTTATTTCTTAGCTTTAGCATTTTTTCCCCCTGACCGTATCAGAATAGATCTGTGACTCATTTTTGGGTCGCGTCCCACCAGTTGAGAACTATTGATCCTAAAGATGAAAAAACGTTAAAAGTTGCATTTTTCCCGCTAGGATACTTATTGAATTGTCCTTGGATTCACAACGGCAAGTAAAAAGCCCAAGAATTTCGGGCCCTGATAAAAGAATCCACATCCCTTAAAGCCATGATTTCCATACCAAAAGCTTTAAGTCAGGACAGGGTGCTATAGTTAAATGGGACAGGATACTGAACGGAGAAAGGGGTCACCATGCCCTCCCTTATGTAATCTCTCAAGAATGTACAAATCTCCCATTCCTCCAGGCCTCCCCTCTGCTCCCTGTATAGGCTAAGCTGTTTTCGACAGCCATCTTTGATGCTGAGATGAAAATACTGTAGATAATACACAATGAGCGGAAGATCTGAGCGCTCCTGTGAGCACCTTTTTAGAAATGGGATGAATTTATAATGTCTCTGCTGTTACAGCTCAACAGATGAGGAAGGTGCTATTGTGTAGATTTCAATGCCAAAAGGGACTTGAAAGCTGGAGCAATCACACGCAATTAATAGATCAAGAGATGATGTTATACTCAGAGAATTATCAAGGCTTGAGGAATAACAAAAAACTGTTACCACACTGTTCATTTAAAGGGATAGTTCCCCACAAAAATGAAAATTCTGTCATTTTCTTCCAAACCAGAGATCTTTTTTCAAAACATTTTTATGCATTTTTATGTTCCATAGATAAAATTAGTCATACAGGTTTGGAACGACAGTCAGGGTGAGATAATAATGATAGTATTTTAATTTTTGGGTGAACTACATTCAAGGGTTAGTTCACCCAAAAATGAAAATAATGTCATTTATTACTGACCCTCATGTCTTTCCACACCTTTAAGACCTTCGTTCATCTTTGGAACACAAATAAGATATTTTTGATGAAGTCTGATGACTCAGTGCGTCTCTATTGCCAGCGATATCACTGCGCCTCTCAAGATCCAGAAAGATACTAAAGACGTAATTAAAGCAGTTCATGTGAGTACAATGGATCTATCTTAATATTAATAAAGTGGCGAGAATACTTTTTGTGCACCAAAAAAAAACCCCCCCAAAAAAAACTTTATAACAATATAAAGTGACGGCCGATTTCATAACACTGTTTCAAAGCTTTACTAATATTTTGTTTCGAATCAGTGGTTCGGATCGCATTAACGAAGCCTCGTTTACTGCAATCGCGTGAGTTTGGCGCTCTGAACCACTTTTGGGGTGAACTAACCCTTTAATAATGTACATAAATGCATCGGTTACTCATAGATTGATTTCTAAGCAATTATTAATTTGTGACCCTCCAATCTTCTAACTATGCTTTATAAAAATAGTAGTTCTTTATTGGCATTTATATTTCCATGAAGAGCCTTTAACATCAGTGGAACCCGTCCATGGCACAAAAGATTCTTTATAGTGAAAAGCGGTTCTTTAGATTATTAAAATATTTTCACAAAGAAAGAAAGCGTTTTTTTTGAGAAATGTTCTTTGGGGAACCAAAATGGTTCTTATATGGCATCGTTGTGAAAACCATGAGCCGAAGCCTTTACACACAGTGCACAGATACCAGAAGATTTATCATGCTGTCTTTCAAGTACCTTCATTTATATTTAGATAAAATGAGTTTAATTGAGCTTATAATGAAAATCTTAAAAAAAAAAAAAAAAAACATGAAAAAATAGCACTGGATAACGAAACCAGACACAAAGTAAATAGACATTAGAATCTATTAAACGAAGTCATTGGGGTTTTTTTTTTGTATCTCTTGTTCTGTCCATTCAGGGGATAATATAAATTATTTATTTATTGAGATGCTATTCAGATCTCGTGCATATTTCATAAGTGCTCATGTTGCATGAATAGCAAAAGACAAATGGGACAGTGTGTTGGTACTTTGCCTGAATTTTGCAACTTGGAATTGTGTACTTGAACCCTAGAGGGAAGCATGTGTTTACTCAGGGATTAAACTGAGTTGGACCACATTAGCACTCCTTTTATTGAGCTGGTCTTAACTGGGGTTTATTTAGCATTTCACTTGCCATTCTCAATGTTTTTTTACGGACTACGTCCTATATAGAAACTGCAGTATTTACATTCAGATAAAAAAAAAGAAGAACTTTCATGGAATGATTTTAATGAGTCGGTTAGTTTACTGCCATCTGTTCCACTAAAATAAAGGACGCATCTGCATGTATTCTTGGAACGGCACAAACACTTCCCTCAGTGTGAAGTCCAAACCATCATTCCAAGCAATTCAGGTTAATGTGCATACTTAGCAAACCACAATTTCTAAATCAGTTACTTTAAGAATTAACACTGTTTGTTTGTACTCTCAGTGATTCGAGCCGTCGTTTGGAGAATAAGGACATGGGAGCTACAAGCCGTTAGCTGGAATTAGTCGTCAGTGATCTGTGATGTGAAGTTTGAGTGTGTACTATTCCTCTAGACTTCCTGTAGTGATATGAATTGACACAGCCAGAAAAAACAAAGGTTACAGCTGACAAAATGAGGGAAGTTGTAAGTGCTAATGAAATTAGTTCTCCAAATGTAATGCTCAAGTGTCCAGATACAGCCACACTTTTCCTTTTAAAGACCGGAGCCTTTGAAGATAAAAAGCTAAATTAAAGTCCAGTAATGAGTCGCTCCTCACTAGGTTTTGGCTCAGGCTTCCTTTTTTTCTTTCTTTTTTTTAAATCTAGTGCTATGGAGTGATTTCACATTTGAGAGCATATGTTTGTGAGTGAGAACTTAACACTCGAATCACATCAAAAACACCTTCTTGTAGACTTTAATCTTTTGTTTAGGCCACACACATTCAATATGTATTATTAAAATTATTGGTACACTAAGATTCTGTATCAACATGAACGAACAATGACATTTACTTCTAAAGCATTTGTTAATAATTACATAATTGTTAATGATGTTAATTTCAACATTTACTAGTACATTATTAAAATCAAAAGTTGTATCTGTTCATATTGTTTAATGGACCTGAGCTAAGATGAACTAACAGTTGTATTTTTTGTTAACTAATATTCACAAAGATTAATAAATGTATTGATCATTGAGGTTAATGCCCTAACTAAGTTTTACCAAATTATTAAAATCATTTCCCTTTATGCATTACTTAAGGTGAGACAATTTCCAGTTCATTAAAAAGACTGTCAGTTTACTTACAACAACATATGAAATACTTGTGAACGCAGCTTCCAGTTTCAGTCTTAAAGGTTCTGCAAGGTCAGGGTTTCAAATTGCAATAACGGAAGAGTCTGAAATAAATATTTGATGAAATCATGGCAAACAAAGGATTTTAATAGAATGAGAGATACAAGCATGAGAGAAGGACGAAGTTCCCATCCTGAACGCCGTAAACCACCTCTATCATTAATTCCCATTCATAGCCGTTTCCGTTCAGTGTCCGTGATAAACTACAAGTCACTTTGAAAGAAAAGTCTAAAATCCTGCGCACACCTGTTCGGCCTTGTATACTTTCCCTGATATATTATCAACAGAAGCTGTTCACGGCCTTTCATGTTTGGTCAAGCAGGCGTCAGGTGGGGTGCGCCACACTCCACTACCGTCAGCTTTAAGCACAGCTGGGCTGGAGGCACGAACGCAGGGAAGTGGGCGGAATTTAGAAAATATCTCAGCATGGTGGCAGTAATCAGCCAACAGTGACTGCTGGGAGTCTGGCAGCTCCATTTGCTGCTCAGTTGCCTACATGCAAGTCAGAAATATTGAGTTATTATATATATTGATATATAATATTGATATATATGTACATATATATATATATATATATATATATACACACACACACACACACACACAAAAGATGTCAGAGTTTATTGCATTGGATATACCTTTTTGACTTTTTTGAAAAAAGATGTCAAAACAATCACACAGATTGGTGAAAACAGCTTGAAATGCTGTATTTATGCCAGGCCACTAGTTGGCAATGTCACTTTGTAAAGAAACACTATGTGTCTATAGTCTGAGCATGTGATATACACACTGTTGTGTAAAAGCCCCCAAAGTATCTAATAGTTATATAGTAAATATCTATAATATTCATTATATGTAAGTGATGATTATTCTAAACACTAACATTTTTTGTGAAGCCTTTATGTAATGAATATAATATATGATGTATTATAAATGTTTTATTTATGCATTATAAAGCATTTATAAAGCCTTATAATCAGTTCTAATACAATAATTACCCATTATCTTTAAAGTATGTGATGTTATATGAAGTATTTATTAATATTTTCAATCTTCATTTTTATTTTGGTTAAGTTTTGTCATTCTGTTGCACTTTTTGTTTGTTTTTTTCTTTTTTTTGGGGGGGGGGGTATTTAATTATAGCTTGATTTATTTTTATTTCAGTTTTAGTTTATTAATTTTAAAACACTGGAAGCAAAGAGTCCACATGTAAACTTCAGCCAATATGAATGTGTTTTAGTCCACATGAAATGGAGAAACAGTATGGGATGAATTAGTGAACTGTTGTTTGTTTTTGGAATAACATGCACCAATAAATAATTCACAATAAGACAAGGAACATGTATTATGGAAGTAAATCCATTTTGATATCAACGTTTGACTTGAATCTTTAATATACAGTTACATGTGTATTTTGGACCAATTTCATTTTTGTTCGAGTTACTCAGTGTAGCGCCATATAAATAGAAACCAATAGATTTGTTGAGACAAAAGCTCAGATTTACATGGAAATATATCTTTTATCTTGTCTCATAAGTACCCAGTGATATTGTGTGCAGCTGTTTCATTGTTTCACTGATTGCAATACACAATGAGTGAGATAAATCCTCTCCTCGCTGCTCCGATGACACAACTTACACCTAATCTTATTTATGAGCTTTGGCCGGACTGAAAGAGGCCCAGAATTCAGCGAGGCGCCGGAGATTGTCAAGGCATAGCCGTGTATGAGGGTCAGAGCGTGTTTGGTGCATAATGATATGGCTATATAAATAGCTCTCTCTAATAGCATGTCTCAGACATCAAGATGTCTTGTCTGTCTCTAGCCTTTATATCTGTCTCTCTCTCTCTCTCAATGTTATGTTACCTGATCCAGAAGAAAACCAACCAGGATGTTGTTGATGAGATTTTTTTTTAGCTTTTAAAGTTTCCACAAACATGTTATTTGTAACCGCTCCCACCACCAGTTCTGGAGTTGACGGCTCTGACAAAAGGGTAGCAATTGTGAGATGGATTGTGTAACATAATTACAGGTGGAATCAAACATTAAATGGACATTGAACTGTTTCCAAATGGCTAAAATAATTCTTTGATTTTTCCATCGACTTTTTTAAAGCAGCCTTGCAAATAAAATCAACTGATGTATGTAGTTGGCTAAACTAAAGTGCAGAAATAATTGTTTCCTGACACATTTCACAGACACTCTCTGTCTGCCATTGTGAACCAAACACATGCCGCCGGTTGAGGTTTCAGCGGGTCATTTCTCCAGTGGTGCTCATTCAAATGTAGTCATGCCAACTGAGCAATTGTCATTAGCCACTTTTCCACCATCGGCCCACACGGTTCTAAGAACGTTAACGGTTCCCATTAAATTTCCACTAGAGCTCGGTTTGGCACGGCACAATTACAAACCATCCTCGGCCCGTATTTCTGATTGGTAGAATGCGTGTAGTGACATCGCCACTCAGGATTGGTGACGTGTCTGTTGCCTGGCTACCGGTTTTTCTCTCTATTTGAGCGAAGTAAACTAGTTAATAATATAAATATCTGATCATCCTCCATAACGCAGTCACTATTGACATCTGCAAACTCTTGCATTAACAAGGCAACGACTGGCTTATTTGTATTACATTCCAAAGAGCTCCGTTATCAGCCCGACAGTGGAAAATGAAACCATATCCGAACCGGCTGGGCCGGATCAGCACGGAATGGAACGGTTAAGCAATGAAAACGGATTGACCCGATGGTGGAAAACTGGCTGTTGTGGTGAATGGAAATTTGGAAATGAAAAGCACACATTTACAATTCAAGGCCATTTCAGTCTATTTCAACTCTAAATATAGTACAATAGAAGGATGAAACGCTGCATTGTGATAATAATCGAATCAAACACTTGACAGGCCGGGTTCTCAGTGGCCGCTGTGGGGGAAAGCACAGAGAACGTGGTTTAGTCTGAAATTAAAAGCATGCAGCTTTTGTTTTGTGGGTTTTGAGGAGCACCGGGGAAATGAGCAATGCTCTCTTTTCCAATTATGAAAGATGAAGTTCAATTAAAATGTAAATGCAAAGACTAACATCCAAACAGGCTGTGTTTGTCTGAGCACACTAGATGGAAAGACGGTGCTAGTGGAAATTCAGTGAAGAAAATAAGCTCTTTTGGTCTTTGTTCTGAGCAGCTCAGGTGCAGATGAGATATTCTCTGAGTCTCGAAGCAAACACGCTCCAATTTTCCCGCTCACTCTTTCTCTGTGTTGTACAGCTGCACTTACGAGACCTGGGAGGCAATGAAGTAATAGTAAATTCTTCAGAAAATATGCTCTGCACTTTGTACGATCTTGCTTTGTGGGCGAAGTAATTCTCCCGTTCTCTACCGAGCATGCGTGCGAGAGTTCAGAGAGTGCAGGTCAGAACTGAACTGAGACTGTTACATTTTAATTGAGTTCCTTAATTTGATTCGATTTTAAATGGAGGTAGCAAACATGTGCAGAATTGTAAAAGCGGCTGCAGACGGTATTTTAAATAACCCGCTGCGCATTTGTATAATTTTTTTGTGTAGTACGTTATGTATTTTGTACACCATCATTTCTGTCATGTGACTGTACTCGATTTGAATTCAATGAAAGATTCCTCTTCCTGCTACTCCAATTCAACATTTTGTGGGTTAAGGTCAATTTTGTTCAAATTCCAGCTCGTAGATTGAAAGTGAAATCCCCCTAGTCCTTCTGTGTGACAGATAAAGAGTGAAAAAAGCACAGATTGAGCAACTGCGACGGGGCGCCACACATGATTTCGAGCTCCAGACCTGAGCTTCAGCAATGCAGGACAGGCCAGTGATGGATGCGCTGGATGAATCACTGACACCGGGCCGTTTCGACTATCACTCATCTCCCTCCTCAGGCCTCAGCTGCAGTGCATTAGTCAAATTTCCCCCTCCTCAAAGCAGCCGAGACTTGCACGGGACTTCCCAGCCGTTTTGTGCCCCCTCCTCTGTTGTAGTCGAGCGACCCTCTCGACCTCATTACCCTCAGACAGAGTCACAGGTGGTCCTCAGGTGTGTGGAAGTGTACACGCTGTTGATCAACCCTTTCACTACGAACACCACTAATGAAACATTCCTCATCGCATACATCTTGTATGTAATCATCTCAACGGCACGCATCATTCCCATAAGTTCCATATCCCTGATTGTCTCTCTTGTTATTGATTGACAGGTGGAGCTCTCTGACAGCACCTCCCACACCATTACCGACGCTTACGCGGGGAAAGAGTACATCATTCAACTAGCGGCCAAGGACATGGAGATCGGCACTTGGAGTGACTGGAGCGTGGCGGTCCATGCCACCCCCTGGATGGAGGAACCCAAACCCATAACTTCCACCACTGAGAGCGAAGTTATCCCAGGTATGCGTGAGCTGTCATCCGTGTGCCTTCTCTCCTATTCACTGTAATGGCAGTTCCGTCTGCCTGCGTGTTCTCTCATAAAACAATAATAGTGACTGATAATGAGGAGACAGTGTCTAAAGCCCTGAATCTCAAAGTCATGCTGCCCTCTGCTGTCAGAGAGCTTTAACAACAAATGAATAGTTGATGCTCTCTGACGGTAATGATGAATTAACATCAGGTTTTGTTAAGTTTAGGAAGGGAGATCATAAAGTAGATGCCATATTTAATCGGACACCAGCAAAACCCCTTGAGGGACACACACGTCCTACTGACAGGATGAGCTCAAAATGGACCCTATTTAATTTCTCAACACAGGTTCCTTTTCAAACTGCTCAATTCCTCAGTCCAAGTTATCCAAAAGAAAACAAAATGGGATATATTGAGAGTTACTCTGCCTCCATATCAATATCCATATCAACTGGGAGTTGCCCTTTATAATCCACTGAAAATGTTTGGATTGTGCTTGGACTGGCTAACTTTTGACCAACCAATCAATTCCTGATGGACTTTTTTCCCCACTGAAAATTCTGTTCAATGCTGAAATGCAATGTAGATGCAAACGGATTTGAAACGCCACATCTTTGTAAATTGCATGTTTTCTTCCTTATTGTAAGATGAAGTAAAAGTAAACTGATTGGTACTTTTAATACGCAAGTACATTAAAAATCAAGTACTTTTACCTGCAAGTAAAACTGAAAAGGAGTACTTATACTATTTGTGGAGTAATATTTTATCAAGTACATGATTTGTGTACTTCACCCATGATATATGGCACATACAATATCAAAAATAATCCAGCGTTAGTTTGTTGACTCTCCAACATGGCAGTATTTCACCTCAACACTCGTTGCCATATGATTTGACAGGAAAATATAACTATGTTACAAGGGGCAAATTTTGTATATGATCTGTATGATGTGAATCGTTTAAAACCATTAGAAAAATCTAATCATTAGATCATTTGAAGAAAAAGTAAGGATGAAGGTCCACTCCTAAACATACCCAATCACTGGAGAGTAAGCAGATTGTATAAATACATATATGTATTTGTATGTAAACTAGTCACAAATTGCCAAGTGAGAAAAAAGACGTCAATGACGCAGTGTAGCTACTACTGCTGCACAAAATCATGTCAAAGGAGATGACAAATGAAAGCAAGGCACTCTAACACACCCCCCAAAAAAGTTGTTTGAAATATTTTTGGATTACATAAAAAAGGCAGAGAGATAAATATCCCAGTCAGCAGGAAAAGTCTTTTAATACGGTTTTGGTCAGATATGGTGTCAGACTCTCTCTCCACCTCCCTACACTTGTGTCATTGGGCAAAAAAACATATCATGACATGCATGTCTAATCTCAATGCCTGCAAGCAAAAGTAGTGTCCCGGTGTTTTCCACGTTTGGGACCTAAGGATACTGATACAACATTAATTTTGTCTTGAAAGCCCTAGTGATAGCCTATGTACATTTTGTTTTATAAATAGCACTGACAACTTCACGACTGTTATTAGAGGTAATATCTAGTGACGGCTGCCCTGCTCGGTTTGATCCAGCACACGGTATTCAGTTTCTATACACTATACTTGGAACGGAGCAAAGAATCAAAACTCAGCACAAATGCATGCTAGTTTTGTGAGCCATACGTCAAAACACTCTCCCTAAAAGCTTTCTTTCTTTTCTCCTGGGTAAAACAGGAAAATGTCCTTGTAATAATTCCTCCTTTGCCTCGTGTTATTTTAGTGTTTTATTTGCTTGATTTAAGATGAGAGTCTTTGTTCTTTCTACTTTATCTGAGATGTTTTCTAGGGAGTCATTTCACGCATCGTCACACTGCACAAATAATACAATAAATGAGCGATATTGAAACGGTAACTAATATCTACTTACATTTGTGACATTTACAATTGCACAACATGAACACGTTCAAGCGGTAATAGAGCAGTTGTTTAGTTAACTGAAAATATTGTTCTAACTCGAATGTTTTGCGAGTTACATTTTATAAAGTTTATTTTAATCAGTTGAATGTCTCGTGTAACCAGGCCTCTGAATCGTGCTTTAAAATGGGCCACTAAAATAAGAAGAGGCTGCCTGACTGATATTAAAGTCAACAATCACAGTTTTGTTTTGGAGTTGGTAAATTTCAAATGTGTTTTTATTTATTTATTTTTTTATGTTTTCCATCATCTTAGTCTGGATCACATGACAGTAACTTAAACTAATCTTGCCTAGTCTTCAAATGGTCAGATTATAACATTTTTAGAGACATTTGACTTTGACACACAGTCATGAGGGTCTACAGGGTGTTTTTGTTCTTTTTTTTATTTTTACTTTATAGCCAACACAATATATAATAATACATTTAAAACACTTAAAGTCAATGAATATATGGTCTGCATTTTTTTAATCAATTACTAGATAGTCATTCACCCATACAGTAGTTCTTGAACCAAGGACAATCAAACCCTTCCACCCTTTCCTGCTAAAAAAGTGACCATTTTCTTCTTCCCCGGCAGAAACCACCCCCGGCCCGCCGTCAGCCGCTCCACGAGTGGGTAAACCCACAGCGGCCTGCTCCACCCTTCTCTGGTCAGCCCACCTGCTCCTGGCCTGCGTCCTGCTGTCCATCATGTGGTATGTGACATCATTGCAATGCTGTTTACAAAACGAACATCTCATTCCCCGTTCTAATGCGAGAAAGGATCACAACCTTTCAATGAAACAACTGAACAATGCCTTTATAAATCATAAGAGGCTTAACATTTGCAGTTCATGCAGCTGGACTACACAATTATGTACCATACATAATGACAATACACTTGAGACACCAATAACTGTATTAATCGTTGGAGTCAATGCACATAGTTTATTAAAGAGAAACTGTATCTCAGTGAGTATGTTCCCTCATTATGAGTTCACAGCTCACTCTGAAGTCACTTTTAATCCAAGCAGCTTTGTGTTGGTCAACATGGTCAATCCGTGTAACCAATTTGAACCACTAGCGAAATCTGCGTGGTAATTTGTCCACATTTCTGATGGATTTTCATTTGAAATATTTAGATTTCACCTTCGAAAATTGGCTGAACAATGCTTGATCTCAAACAGCACCACAGTCTATTTCCAATGTAGTGATGTTGGTATTGAAGGGGTCCAGTAGTTCCAGATCTTAAAGGGTCTGGTGTTGATCTTGGTCTCAGGAGGTGGTATTGGTCTAGGTTTCAGTCTTGGAGATGGTGGTTTTAAGTCCAATCACACTTTAGCATCTTTCATGTGGCCTCAGTCGTCGCAGAACATGATTTTGTATCCCTCTCGTACGTACGGACTACGGAAGGAGTTCCACTCTCAAAACAAGGAATATTGGGTCTTCTTGTAATTATGTGAAGTGGACACTCTCAGACACAACTGCAGTGTGGTCAGCCCTCTCGCATCTGGAAAAACTGTAGAAATTGTTGACAGCGGGTTACAATACAGGACAGCCGACTAGAGGCCATCGGCTCATTAGACCGGCACAAAACACTAAGAACCCTTGGGAAAGTGAGGGAAGGTCCTGGTTACTCGTGCTTACAGCCACATAAACTTCATCGATCCCCTGCAGGAGTCAGAAAGCAGGAGGAGATTGCCGAATAACAAGCTGGAGATTCATTAGCGCTCGGGCCATATGTTTACAGCACGCCTGTTATCTCAAACTCAGCAACACGGCATAACGAGCCTATCTCTAATTAAAGCAAGCTCATGCATGGAGCTGGAAGGCAGGAGGAAGTGCATGATAGCGCCTCGGGGGTAGGATGTGTTCGTCCTCCCGAGACGGCCGCGTACCCTCAGAAATACCTTCGCTTTATACCTCCACACTGAGCCGTTCTGAGCGAGATTTAATTGGTCAGTCTGTAATAAGCCAAGACAAAATTACAGGCAACATCACGGGTGGCTGCTCACCAATTACAACTTCCCACTGGCATGAAGTGGGAGCCGTTTGGATATTGCTCTCATTGGCCCCTGTTTGTTCTCATTTGCAATACTGTATCGGTAATTTATTCTGTAGTAGGCTGACCGCTGTATAGACGTGCCCATTTGGGGAATGTTTTCAAATTTGGTTAAAGAGTTCAGTTTAAGGATATTGTTTTTTGAAATCACACTGTCATGATGAATTCATCTAACAACATGTCTAAGAACATGTCCAGGTTCATATTTCACCCCAAAATAAAAAATAAAAATCACAAAATAGAATTAATTTTGTGTAAAGAACATTTATAATAATTATGATATATTTAAAAAAATTATTTTCATGACAATTAAGCACATTTTCTGCATACTTCTTCTTGTAGTGAATGCAAAATATAATTCTGGTTAATTTAATGTGAAAAAAAAGATGTATTAAAAATGTAAATTTTTGTTCTGACAATAATGTATGGCAAAATGTAATGAAAATTACAAAAATAATGATTATCGTTGACTGTGTTTAATTAGCTTGCTGAAAATTGTTTTGTCACTGCAATATATTTAATATATTGTTCACAATAACGGATACCAAACAACCTCAAAGAATGATTTCCAAACTGTCCATCATCAGAGTTTCGAGAGACACGTGTAATGAGAGGGTTTTCACTCCCACGTTCAAGTCCTGTTGTCACTCCTGAACCTTGCGGTGTGTATGTGGCCTTAAGAGTTGATTGATGACGAACATGAAACAGGGCAACAGCTTTCTGCTTCATGTAGCCTATAGAATGCAGTTAGAATGCCCCTAAAATTCAAGATATCAGGGCAAAAATGCCCCTGTATGATCTCATATTTATATCATATGACAGTTAAGCAATATCACATGAGTAATAGCACGACACACACACACACACACACACAGACACACACACACACATCTCGGCCCTTTAAGTGAAAGAGATGATAAATGCATTACACAATTCAGTAAGTTCCATAAATACTTTGGCACAAATCTAACATACATTTTCTTTTCTTTGTTTCCAGATGTGTGAGCTTCATTCCTGTGGAAAAAATGAGGAGTCTTCTATTTCTATTTTGCACATGTTAATAGATATCGTGCATTGATAATTTAATTCAAGTTCTTTTTCTCACAAAAGAAAAAAGACCTAGAAAGATTAATAAAAGCTGACAATTACAAAAGGAAGACAAAAGAACAATAAAGCATTTCGACATCTCCGGCAATGACAGCTGATGGAAAACCAGACGCAGACACAGGAGCCGAACCCCAGGGGAGCAAAAGATTTGGGGACGAGATTCACCTGCCCAGCCGCACAACAAGAACACAAACGAAATTCATTCACCTCCGTTTTGTTTGTTACTCGAGATTTTTCAATCCATTTCGACCTTTCAAACTGTTCCGAGGACAGCAAAAGCTCATTTTGTGTAACATTGATTTCCACGACATACAGCTAACTCATCATGCCAAAGACTTGGACTGTTTTTCTTTTTTCCCATGATCCCTAGCTTCCCCAAACCTGTGTCTGTAAGGAATTGGAACTGGCGGTACTAAATCTTCACAAGCTTCAAAGACTGAGGAGTAACACATTCATTTTGAAGGCCATCATTTGATATCTGTTGTATTCCTTTTGTTTTCCTCTTTTTCTTTTATAATTTTTCTGGCCCGTGAAGACAGAGAAGTTGAAACTGTAAATAACAAATTGGTTTGGACTGTTCTGGACCACCTTTTGTAACAGGAAGAACAACATGTCGTGTCAGACCATCTGAAGATGAAGCACCATTTGGAATCATGTTTTCGTTCTCTTCGACTATTTGCCTTTCACCATCTGTTTTTGCAGACTTTTCTAGTCCGTGTCACAGTTTAATACTACCTTCTTCAAGGAAAATTGTTTCACTTTGTTTTTGGTTATTATTGAATAAAACAATTTTAGAACCTTAGATTCTTTTTGTTTGTTTATTTGTTTCTTGTTTGCATTTTTGTTTTGTTTTTTTTTCAAACCATAATTGCTTAATTCTCCTTGATCATATTTTGTAAACTATGATATGTATCTTTAACATGAGAAAAAGTTTATTATTTAATAATGTATGTATTAGCTTTAGATTCTTGTAACCTGTATCTGGGTTCTTTTTATAGATGTATATAAAATGAGAAGTTGTTCATTAAATGTGACCATTTCACAATGAGTAGAACCTGTCGGTCTTTTTCTTCATGTCCGTCATTGAATGTGGAGCATTTCTCAACTGGTTTTACCAAAATTGCTTACAAAATACTCCTTAAAACCTGTATTTAAGAGTCTAAACACCGTTGGCCGTGATACCTCACTTCTATCAGGTGACAAAAGAATTTGCAGAAAAACAGCGTAGCATTTAACATTATTTTCCACTGCCATCTGCAAATCCCATCGGAACAAAATCATTTTCATTAGAAAACTATTTTACAAGCTGTGGATTTTGTTTGAATTCGTACAATGTGCTTTATACGATTTTTAGAAAAAATATGAATGTCCATCCCTAAACCATCAGTGGGGCATAAGCAAACTGTAAGAGTGAGAATGTACAAATTCATTCAAATTAGTAACCAATTCACCAAAAGGTAAAATAATTATGAACTGTTTTGATGGAGTGTTGAACAGAACTGACCTGTTACCCAGTTTTGGGCCACAAACCACCAGTTGAGAACCACTGATCTAATATAAGCCATCCTTCGGACCGTGCCGAGTCAGGGATAAGGTGTCGTGATAAATGTTTTCCTTTGACTGAAATGCACATGTGGAAGATGAGGTTGAAGATGATTACAGAAGATGGCATTTGAAACATTCAATTAAACTTTGCTGGATCTCTGCAAAACACTTTCTATAGGCAGCAAATTGTGTTTGTGCACATTTGCAAATACACAAAGTTCACCACAAAAAGAAAATTTTAATAATTTCCTCACTCTTGTATTGTTTCAAACTATATGGCATTCTTCTAAAACTACAAAAAGCACCATTCAGCCAGGCTCAATCCTAAATGATTATGAAATCTGGCTGCATTACGAACACAAGGGGAATCTTTACAGATTGTCTTCTCTCACGTTTCAAATACGCCAATTCAAAAATCGTGGCGCATCTTACACGGCAAGATCTTATTACGATGATCATGCCAGAGGAAGCATCTCACAGGATCTCAGATGCAATATGGTCTTTTCTTCAACAAGAACTGGAGGTTAGATTTTAAATGTCAATTTTAATATCTGTTAAATGGCTAAATGGGCTACAAGGTTTAACATTGCTTGTGAACTCCATCAGAACATTATCTTACACTACAGCACTAGCAGTAAGATCACCGGGTACGTTCAAAACTAAAAGCGATTCCTCCCCAGCTTGTGACATGTCTTAGATCTAATCACACTGGTTTTTGTTTGGTCTGCCTGTCTCATTGTCTTGGTGCAGGTGGTTTTGACAGGTCGCCATATGCTCTCCAGTCACTGTAGCGTTCACCCCAGCATCTTGTTATTCTATTAATAATTATTGTTCACTGCTCTCACCTGTCATCGGTTAGCCTTCCTCATTAGTTCCCCTATTTATTTCTTCTGTCTGTCTTGTGCCAAAATTTGTGTTTACTTAGCACTCTGGCCACTAGTAATCTGTTGTCTTGTCAAGTTAAATCATGTTGTGTCTAGTTTTGTTTTTTCCACTCTCTCGTCATCAAGACTGCATTTGCCCTCTGCTCCTGCCCTGGCTTGCTTCCCGCTTCTCTCACCCCATCATCTCTTTGTGAGACGTGTTGCCCCACCCAGCTGGGCATCTCAATCCTTTCCCATTATCTGTTCCTCCCGTTCTCCTGACAGCCACCTGGGAATTGAATTGCCCAACGTCCTCTGCTGGATTTAAAACTTTTATGTTGACTGCTTTTGCTCATTTGTGAGCTGATTATCTATAAACTGACTTTGTTGTGCCCATAACTGAATCTCGGCTTGTTCCTTGACAGAACAATCCGGTCAATATGGATTCACCGGGCATGGACCAGGTTGGGACAGCACTCCCCCAGCCGCCGCTCTCTTGGGTCAGCAGAGATGCCCCGGTGTCCAGACCAATCAACGCTCCTTTCCTAATCTTCTTCCTACCATGAGCCCAATCCTTATGCCAACTTTCCACTGCCTTATGATGGGAACTGTTGTGGCTACTGTCAATACGAATACAACCTACTTATCTGACTTCTTCACATCGGATAATTCAAACAACTTCCAGTTGTCAATATGATGTAATACAATAATATACTACAATATCTCAAGGCAATTCCCTTCCCGAATAGTTACAATACAAAACTTCAAGATAATTTCCCTCCCGAAGTAAGGTGATGGCATCCCGTCCAGAAACTACTATCACTACCTCAAACCACATGCGAGCACCAGGTCTTCAGTATATATACAGTGATATATACAGCACCCTTCTCAGGTGTGTGCTGGTCCGATTCAGGAACAGAGTATTACAGTCTCGCCCCAAGTGTAGGTCTGTAGTCTTCCAACATCACTGTCCCTGCTGTGCTCACTGAACATAAAATCTTTAGTACTTGTACTCTGCAGCTATGCAGCATATACCAGACATGATTCACAAGTTGCTCTTTGCAAGAATGAAGCTTTAGTCACAGCCAGGAGCTCACTGGTCACAACGACCAAAAGAGTCTCCCAAAACAGAAACATGCATCTACATTTATATCTTACAGCTGAATAAATATCAATGCCACTCAATTCTTCTTCATTCTCATTGGTTATACTCTTCTGGTGATTGGTTTGAAATAATCTAAGCTAATCAAATGACTGTTAGATCTGCAGTGTTTAGCAGTTTTTTTGGGTAAGTCTAGATTCTTTGATCATGTGATGTATACATGATCTTTGATCCGAGCATCTTTAGTTTGCACTTTTTTGCACTTAAAATGCTCTTTTGACCAATTGTGAGGTCATTACACATATATAGCGCTTTTTACAATGCAAATTGTGGCAAAGCAGCTTTACATTAATAATTGGCAAATCATTTTTGGCTGCACAGCAGCTCCCACAGAAAATGGAGTCATTGTCCAGCTTATTCTATATATTATTGATTCAGTTGCAAAGATCAATAGTTATTAGTCTAGTTAATTTATGTACATCAGCACTGGAGAAAACAGTGACGTAATCGTCCGGCTCAGCTCAGTTCACATACAACGACACCAATGCAGGCATATCAAAAACACTGCTGAATATCCAGTTCCATCTAGTTTAAGATCTTTTTGATCACGCCGGTATGGGACGGTTTGTTGGGATATGTGCCGCTGGCTGATGAGTCGGTAAGGTCTTCACAAAGGATGAGCTCGTTCACACGGTCTCCGCCGACACCACAGAGCCACATTGCTGCCGCACACAGGCACAGGTTCCCCGTCCGACCCGGACACGGCCCGGATCCAGCCAATCACGTTAATTGGTAAACCTCGGGATAAGCAGAGAGACAAAAATTAGCGTAGACGCCATTCTTCTTCTGATGTAACGAGTACATCTGGTGTTATAGGAAGTGTTCCCGGTTCCGGCTGACCTGATCTATGCAGCCTAACAATCCTTTAACGGATATGAAGACATAAATTGATAATGTGTCATGTGTATGCCAGGTGTTCATTCACACACATGCACACGTTGTTTTAACTCGCCTATATTTTTGAGCCTCCGTGGGTGTTCTTACTTATTAATAAATATTCCCCTTTTGATTATTACTGTTGCCTGTGTTATTACTCAAGTAATTATATGTGTGATTTTAATTTTCCATGTATTTTGGGTTTATTTTAAACCAGCAATATGGTAGTTTTTAAATCAATAGTCGAGTTTAATAAATCAAACCAAAACCACTGGGTTTGTCCAATTTTGACCTAGCACTGAGTTGTTTTTAACCCAGAATTGTGATGTTAGACCTTTTCTCCAAAGCAGCCGACTTCTTTCCCTCGCCCAAACTCCCTCTGCAAAGGAACACAAACCTGAAGGGAGCAGCTCCAGAGGAAGACAGTGACTGGATCTTACAGATTCAGATGACACTCAACTCATGTCTGTGGAAGCCTGTTTCAGAACTGAACAAATAAAAAATAATTGCAACTTCTTACAACTTGACTTTATTTCTCATTATTCCAAGTTTATATCTCACATTTCAGACTTTTTTTTATAACAGTGCTGACTCTACCAGGTATCACAACGTTGAGTTAACCTCACAATTTTCAAACCTTTTTTTCCCTCACAATTCACAGTTTTTTTTTTTTTTTTTTAAAGAATTCAGTAGAACTCAGAACTAATTTCTCTGAATTTCAACACAGTTCTGCAATTTCAAGTTTATATCTCACAATTCTGACTTTTTTATTGGAATTCAGACTTTCTGAATTGTGAGTTTAAATAGACATAGGAGATATAAACTTGGAATTGTGTTCAAGTTATGAAATAAAAATTTGCAATTACCCACGGTAGAAACTGGCTTCCATACACGTTGCCATCAGTTTAAATTACCGAAACCAAAAACGAAGCTAGCTAGACAAGCACGTGCAGTACAGAGTGACACTTTCACTCTCTATGACATGACAGTGGTCCAGTCCAGTCCAGTCCAGTTCAGTCCAGTTGACACAGGTGTGAATTTGATCGTCACTCGCATTAATAACTGAACTGTTCATAAATGTAACACATTAAGGACGCAAATACATAAACCAAAGTCAATGGCACCATATTTGACAGCTTCAGTGGAGAGGATAAAACTCTTCAAAATATTTCTTTTTGTGTTCCAAAGACAAACAAAATAATACAAGTTTGGAGTGGCATGAGGTTAAAAGATAACATCAATTAAATGATGCCAGAAGTTTTATTTTGTGTGAACCTTTCTTTCGAGGTACATGAAGTGAAAAAGAGAGCATTTTCTTATTTTATTCCATATTTCTTCCAAGTTTGACCATGAACCACTGGGATGAGAGTTACTATATGTCTGGGAGAACCATAACTCTCCTTCAAGCATCAATCTCTCTCCATATGTACACCCGAAGGCATACTGTTGACTTACCCTTCACTTAAAGTCTCCTAAAGTCTAGGCCCAAGAACCCTTATTAGCTGGCGAGAGAACAGAAACTTACAGGAAAATCAATGGCTCACAGGCTTGCGGTCTCCAACGGCCGTCTAGCCAGGCATTACGATGACTGATCGGTCATGCCAGGCCTGTAGCATTCAGGGGAAGAGGGAGAGGCTTGGTTAGTTATGGGGGATAGATTTGAGTTTTCTGATGGACAGCTGCCAGGCTGGGATATTAAGGAGCTTTTTGGCTTTTTTAAGAGTGTCGGGCGGTTTGCACAGAAGCATGTCTTTGACACAGCTGGTGCTCACTGCTGGCATCTTGATCGACAGATGAAATAGCACTGATTTGTTGTAAATAAGCTGATAAAGATATCTGTGAGGTGAGTAGAAATTATTTATATTTTTAGAGAGAGGCTTTGTGCCAAACTTTGAAATTTTAACAATGTTTTTGCTCTCCACAAAGACCTAAACGCATTTTTTTTTTCATCATAGAAAAGCCTTTTTCATTTTTAATGTAAAATCTGAGACTGAGTTTTTAGGTTTTCATCAATTTTGCAGCTACTGAAGCAAATAAATTCCAATGAGGCAATATATTCTTACAGCACAACACACAATGTAATCCACTGTTTCATAAATAATTTTAAATCTTAATTCTTATTCATTTAATTGTTGTTCATATCTAACATGCAACCGATGAGTGCATTGCATTATACTACATTAACATGATACAGAATTCTTAACCAATTTGTGAATCTGGAGTGTAAAAATCTTGAAGCTTTTGAGTTTGAAGCAATATTTTAGGATTTAAGTTTGAACTAGTTTTAAATTTGCATCAGTTATAAAGTATCAAAGTTTGAAGATTTTACATCTCTCAGACAAAGCGTTTGCTAGGGTATTCTGGGTGGTTACTATGGTGTTGCTATGTGGTTGCTAGGGAACTCTGGCTGGTTGCTAGGGTGTTGCTATATGGTTGCTAGGGTATTCGGGGGGGGTTTTAATCAGTAATTCCCAGTCCTGTTCCTGGAGATACCCTACCCTACCTGCAGAGCTCAGATCCAACCCTGATCCAACACAACTGTCTGTAATTGAAGATATTATTTAGCTTGTTCAGGTGTGTTTGATCAGGGTTGTAGCTGAACTTTGCAGGAAGGTGGATCTCCAGGAACATGATTGGGCACCCCTGTTTTAAATAGCATAACAATTTGTAGGCTTCTCAAGCACCATAAAAATGCGCTGTATTGTTTATTTTTACTTTACAACAAGATGATTTATTCAGTTTCAATCTTACCAAACAGGTATACTGTTAGTTTCATTTAAATGCAATATCAATGATCGCAGTGATGAATCTCTACCACATTTTTCAATCTGTTCTTTCTGTGTCAAAAGCTGAAAGTACTCAGGCTAAACCAGTCTGCTATTTTGACATCCTTTGTCAGACCTAAAGTTTAAACCTCCGACAGCGCATTGAGAAAAATCAATAGACCATTGCATGCCTGTCTGCACCTCAGCCCGTCTAATGACAACCTCGACCTTTCAGAGGTGCTAACTATATGAATGACACCTAATAACTGCAGGGCAAATTCAGTTTTGCCCCTCTCTCCATTTCCAGTAGGTTTGGGATTCCAGACGCAGATACACTATCAAACTCCAGGGATAATCTCCCAGCTAATCTTTAATATTTCCTGCTCAGCACTGTGTGGCGTATCTACTTGTGGAATAGACATGATATTTACTTAGAGTATATGTTAAATAAATCTCCATTTTAATATGTTGTGGATGGGTTCAGTAAGTTTGTAGCAAAATTTGACATTTAGATGCATGAATTAGTAATAAACCCTAGTAATTTCAACCTAATAAAATTAAAAATTTCTATTTTATTTATTTTATGATTTTACTGGTCTGAAATATTCAGCATGATAAATATTTACTTTTCATAGATATCTTTAAGACTGAAATAGAAAAATACATTATTAAATCATTTGGACATACTGAAATAAAAGAAACATCAGTTTTAATTCTATCTCATTGCCTAAAAGGCAATTTAGGCAAACAGAGTAACTTACCTTAGTCAGTTTACAATATTATTTAATACATATTAAATAATATTATTATATAATTACATCATTAAATCAAGTGGAAATACAAGTCAAGTCACCTTTACTTATATTAGCTCTTTTTACAATGCAAATTGTGGCAAAGCATCGTATTAACATCAAATACAAGAAATTGGATCTCCAACAGCGCAATAGAGTTTGTTTTTCAAATACTTTTGCAAACCCCTGTACTTAAGATGCACCCTCCCCTTTTATATGAATAAATTTGCAGCATCCATTCTAATGCAAGTGCATTTCCTTCCTGACTGATGGCATGTCAAATAAGATAGAGATGTACAATTATAATTCTCAGCATGAGAACGTCCAAATGTTATGATTTTTATTATCTAAAAATGTAAAAGGTTTTCTGTAAAACAATACTTACCTTTTGACTCTCCTTGCTATAGATTGAGTTATGAGTCTTTACGTTTGTCTCAGAAAAAAATAATAAAAAAAAAAAACAGATAAGCCTCAAACAGCAGCTTAATAACAGGCATATTGCAGGTAACAGAGTCTCAGTTTCAGATGTCACGCCCTCAGACCATTAACTGAACGTCTGCTGAATATGGCACACTTAACTCTGAAAATCCTGATATCATCTGGTTGGTTGAGTTCTATAGGATGTCCGGGAGACGTGTGTGTTGTGTTCCGTAATGGTCCACCTGGAAACAAACGCCAAACTCCCTTGTGGAAGAAGAATGCCGTTGTATTTACAACTGTGACAAGAATCAACTAAACGCTGGATTTTCAGAAGATTGTAAAATTCAAGGCTCCATTGTTGCAGTAAACATTCTTGAATGAATAATTTATTAGATGCACGCACGGATGTTTTTACGCCCCTAAACATGACGCGGAACAAAACGAACGGTGACTGTTCAGTCAAATGTCCTCTTGGGTGGCCAATGAAAGCTGCGATTGAGTCCAGACCTTCTGCCACCAGTCTGAAAATCTGGCTGCGCGAGACTAGTAACCAGATAAACAGATAAAGTCCTACATGTCACAATAATAACCAAATAAGCCTAAAGCAACAATTCCATTTTGCTGATACCCAAATAATCTAAAGCACAGCAGGTTGGCAATGGTAACAAAGTAAGCTTATTTTATTGGGGGGGAAGATCCCTTTAATGAAAAAGCCTGAAGCTGATGCCTAGATAAGCTTAGTACAGTATGTGTCAAACGATAAAGCCTATAAAGTAACAAGCATATTTCAATAACTATTGCCTTGAGCAACAAGTACGGTACCGATAAGCAATGCTGCTGATACCCGGATAAGCGCAGCACAGCATGTTACAATGACACCAGATGAGCCCAAAACACAAGCATGTTTCCAATAAAACCTAAATAGCTTTAAAAACAAGCAGGTTTCCAATAACAACTAGACAGTCTTAAGAACAAGCTTTTCATATTTCTCCTGCTGTAGATCAACATCACACAGAACCACCTTTGGTCCCTGTACACAATATCCAAAGACCAAACTGATTTGGACTAAAAACCAAACCCTCCTGGATAACCTCACATACAGCCAACAACAACCAAGGTAAACCTTCCACACAATCACCCTTTCACTGTGTGCAATATGCCCTCAAGGATTTTAACGTCTGGTGAAAATGCTCTAAGGCATCCTGACTTTCAGCATGGTACGCACTTGAACTCTACAGCCTCTTTAACCTTCTGACAATTTCGAGGTTTCGTGAACCTTACCGGCGGTTAACATACACTGTAATAGCGAAGTTTGTTAATTTTCTGATCATTTCATTTCATCAGCCAAGCACTCGAACAAACTGAAGAATGTTTCAACATCACAATTGTTCACTCTAAATTACAAGCCTGATAAATAATAAATGATAATTCCCCCTACTCTCTCGCTCTCCTCCCTTATAAAATAACTCAACCATAGTCTTTGTGCCTTCATCAAGAGACGAGTCTTAGCTTAACGGGTACTACTAACAGAGTAAACATACTAACCGTATAGCATTACCATTTTTATTTATTTATTTTTACAGAGGGAAATCTTAAGAGGAAACAATACATTTACCATTTTTATTTTGGTCTAATTTCAGTTCCCACTTGCTTCCTCTTCACCACGCAATGAAGCACAAAGATGAAGAAAGTTTTAAGAAACAAAACGCCCACTATTTGCAAGCGCACACAGGTGAATCGTATACTGATATCAAGTACACATCCACCTTTTTCTGAACGCGGAAGTCTAGCCCAACTTGTACTGGAATGATGCTTTACATTTCCGGTCTTCGTTAAAGTCAAATTCGCGTATTTTCCGAGCTGATAATGTTTTGTTAAACCAATGAAAATGGTTTTAAAAGCACATGGCTCCACAGTGCTTTCTCTTTACAGAGTGGCAATGACTGTCTTTTATCACGCCTCTCTTAACAAAGTTTAATGAGTGCGTAGATGACGCAAAGCTGTCCGAAGTTCGCTGTACTGAAAACACAGTATGAGTGCTCATATCCTACATGCAGCTCCTGATCGGGATTGAGTTTGGGGGATTTTGTCATAAAATGCAAGACTGAAATGTATACGCTGTATACAGACATTCTCTTCAGATTCGCTGGTGCTCAAAACACGTATTTTCCAAGAATTTCCTCAGTTCTTTGGTGTTATGTAGCAGCCAACAACAACACAGCTTAACCCTGCGCACATTTTTATTTTTATTATTAATATTCAAAAAGTTTCCTTTTAGTTAATTCAAATGTTCCTTTTACCCCATTGACTGTGTTCTTATGGAGATCGGAACAGGAGAGCATCCAAACGGAAGTTGGAATTCCTCATGGCAGCGCTCATGAAGGAAGTACTTAACAAAAGAAAGGTATCAGAGTCCAAAAATATATTAAACAAAAGTATTTATTTAAGTCTAGGGGTTTATATTGTAAAGATAATAAATGAACAATAGTAAACAAGCAAATAATTAACAGAAAAACAAGGTGAAGGTCCAGCTCCAGAGCACAACTGCAGGATGAGGAAAAGCTTCAACAGAAGACAGATATCTTAAATACAATCCTGAATTTTAGACAGGTGTGGATCCTAGTAAGAAAAAAAAACGAGCCATAACAATGGAGAGTGAAATGTAGCCAGCTGTAACTGATTCTTGATATCCTTCTTAATGCGGGGAGTGCAGATCTCATCTAAACTTTGTTCTTGAGGCAGTCATATCAGAATAACCTCAGAGAGTCCGTGTCAATAATGCAGCGAGAGGCAAGAGCTCAGATCACTTCCAAATCAAACTGCTTATGATCAATGTTTGTTATATTAGTTAACATAAGCCAATAATCGACTGCACTTACAGACAGCATTTATTAATTTGTTAATTTCAACATTTACTAATACATAAATATTAAAATCTTGTCAACATTAATTAATGCACTATTGAACCAAAATTGAACAAACAATGAACAACTGCATTTTCATTAACTAACATTGACAAAGATTAGTAAATACAGTAACAAATGTATTGCTCATGGTTAGTTCATGTTAGTTAATAGATTAGCTAATGTTTATTAGTACTTTATTGTAAAGTGTTACGGAAAAATGTAACTCAGATATAATTTATGTAAATTTATAAGTAATACTGTACATTACTTTACTAGTTACTTGATAAAAAAGTAATCTGATTATGTAACTTGCATTACTTGTAACAACACTGCATCTCTGCAAGTAGTGGTGAAGTTGGTGGTGCGTTAATAAAACATTAATAAACTCAGTATCTTGAGCAGCACAAACACGGTCCTGTACTTGTCAAATACTCACACATGCCCATATACTGAACATGTAATACACATGCCCGTGACGTCACCGTTTCCACAAATTCACATTTTCACAATTTAGATGGAGACGATATCATTTTCGAAAACTTGTGCTTTGAATCCCATTTTCAGGTCCCCAAAATGCTGTTGTCGTGTACATGAACGGTTAAAACACATAAAAAGTTTTCCATTTTTAGTTGAAACCGGTGTTGTCTGAACACCCACAGAAAGCTTCACTGCTGGAGACTTTCATCCAGCAGATGACGGGCCAGCAGGTTCACCCTTGTAAACTCTGTGCGCATCTGAAATCTCTTTTTCATGCAGAGCCAACGGTTGGATATGTTTCTCACTCTGTGTTTAGTGGGGGTGTTATTCCTCTAATTGTAGATCTTCATTTGAATGGTTTTGTAACATATGAATATATGCGTGCCTGTTTTAAATCTTTTGAAAGTTGATAATGTATTCAGTATCCAGCTGTTGTAACCCAGAAGGCATTAAGTGGCTCTCAGGCTCTTTAATAAAACGGATTTCACACTTATAAAAATATCTCTATGACATTACATAACAAATTATCAAACATTTACATATTATTTTACATATACAGATATTTTCTCAGTAATAACTTTACTTTTGGCGCAATTTTTTTTTTTTTTGCAATGACCCAATGGTATTATAGTGGGGAGTTTTTTGTGGATGTAATAAGTCACTCCTTAAGTTCACATGTATCCACTCTCTTCACGCAGTTCAAATCTCCAGAGCTCACTGACTCCACCCCAGAACTCGCTCCAGAGCTCACTGACTCCACCCCAGAACTCGCTCCAGAGCTCAATGACTCCACCCCAGAACTCGCTCCAGAGCTCACTGACTCCACCCCAGAACTCGCTCCAGAGCTCACTGACTCCACCCCAGAACTCGCTCCAGAGCTCACTGACTCCACCCCAGAACTCGCTCCAGAGCTCACTGACTCCACCCCAGAACTCGCTCCAGAGCTCACTGACTCCACCCCAGAACTCGCTCCAGAGCTCACTGACTCCACCCCAGAACTCGCTCCAGAGCTCATTGACTCCACCCCAGAACTCGCTCCAGAGCTCATTGACTCCACCCCAGAACTCGCTCCAGAGCTCATTGACTCCACCCCAGAACTCGCTCCAGAGCTCATTGACTCCACCCCAGAACTCGCTCCAGAGCTCACTGACTCCACCCCAGAACTCGCTCCAGAGCTCATTGACTCCACCCCAGAACTCGCTCCAGAGCTCACTGACTCCACCCCAGAACTCGCTCCAGAGCTCACTGACTCCACCCCAGAACTCGCTCCAGAGCTCATTGACTCCACCCCAGAACTCGCTCCAGAGCTCATTGACTCCACCCCAGAACTCGCTCCAGAGCTCACTGACTCCACCCCAGAACTCGCTCCAGAGCTCACTGACTCCACCCCAGAACTCGCTCCAGAGCTCATTGACTCCACCCCAGAACTCGCTCCAGAGCTCATTGACTCCACCCCAGAACTCGCTCCAGAGCTCATTGACTCCACCCCAGAACTCGCTCCAGAGCTCACTGACTCCACCCCAGAACTCGCTCCAGAGCTCACTGACTCCACCCCAGAACTCGCTCCAGAGCTTATTGACTCCACCCCAGAACTCGCTCCAGAGCTCACTGACTCCACCCCAGAGCTCACTGAACCCGCTCCAGTTCCGTCTGGATACACTCCAGTTCTTCCGCTGCCTGAGCCCGCTCCAGCGGCATTCACAGAGCCCGCTCCAGCAGATCTCCCGCCGCCTGAGCCAGGGCCTGGGGTAACTCCACCCATTATAATTTGGGGGGGTATGGGGACAATGCCCTTGATTCCGCCCTGGCCACCACCCTTGTCGTTTGAAATATGGACTCCGCCCTTGACTCCGCCCTGGACTCTGCCCAGGATTCCGGAGCTTCTGGCTTCACCCCGAACTCCGCCCTGGCTGCCATGGCGCCCGGAGCTCCTGGAGACACCCTGGAGGCCTCCTGACCTGCCAATTCCTGCCCATGGCCTTCAGGCTGCCCTCCCAGATTGGACTCTGTTTGGCGGGAGGTCACGCCTTCCGGGAGGGGGGCGGACTGTCAGAGTTCTGTGTATCTGTTTCCCTGTCTCTGTCACTTGTCACATGATTCTGTTTTCCCCTTCATGTTATTAGTCTATCGTCTTCCGTTGTTCTGTTAATTTGTCATTTCCTTCACCTGTGCCCCATTCTTCCCTCCTCATTAGTTCTTGTATTTATTCCCTGTGTTTCCCTTATTCCTGGTTGGTTGTCGTTCGTTTATGTTGGAACGTGTGTGTGCATGTATTTCACTGGTGTCTCTTACGTTCATGATTAAAGTCTGCATCACTGTACACTGCTGAGTCTGAAGTGTTCCTTGCCACCGGTTCCGTGACAGCAACGGTTTATTGATGATATGAGACGTAAATAATGACCGCGTACAGAGGTGATCAGATATTTCTTTTAATTTTATTATTAATTTGTGTTTACATCGCTCAAATAGAGTGCAGCCAGCTGGAGAGAAACATGTAGTCAGGCAACATACAAGTGACCAATTCTGAGTGGCGACGTCACTTCACGAATTCTACAAGGACGATTCAGCAGAGTTAGACATCAGTGCTAGAATTCCGGGCTGAGAACAGTTTTTTATTTCTTACCATTCTAAAAAATTCATTTTTTTTTGTTTTAAAATGTCTTAAATTTTACAATATTAAGCCTTAAAGGTCAAATAGCCAACAATTTAATTGATGGGGTCTTAATCACACCAATAAACGTCAGCATATTATTTCAGCCGTACTGATGTCTAGAGAGAAAGTCATTTTCCGTGTGGCACTCTCTGTGGAATAAAGTCCTGCTCAGATGTGTTACAGGAGCTGCTTTCTGTCCAAACAACAGGAAACTTACACGGTTCCTGCAATAATGTGTTAAATTACCCACTATATCTAAATTTAACTTCTGCACTGGACAACATATTCAGCACTGCCTTTTATGCTTAACTTGAACAAGAAAAAAAAATCACTAAAATTTGAAGTAACTGTCATAGAAAGCATTAAATTTAACTCAACACATTGTTACAACACTAATGCTATGTTTTAAAACAAATTATAAGTAAATGTTTGTGTTTATAGAAAATTATTGCTTTAATGAATGTTTTGCAAGATAAATCACTTTTCTCTTAATTCGTTCTTTTAGAATTAGAAGTTTCTATCTGCATTTGACCTGTTCCAAAAATCCACATTTAGGATTTTGATATTTTACAGTTAAAATACATTAAGGGTCTCTGTCATTTTCATGTATGAAAGAAACTTGTAATTTTTGCTATATGGAATGAAAAAACTTTGAAGCTCAAGATCTCAAAACTGTTCAGAATGCAGATAGAACCTTATGAATCTAAGGTGACGCTGTGAATCGACAGCCCCAGGGGACGGTTGCCACCTTGTGGATAAACAAATTACTGCAAAAAAATAAAAATAAATGTGCATGTGTGACCTGACCCTGGCGTACATGTAAGAAGTGAACTATACTTTGGCTTAAAGGCAAAACACACAAGATATAGTACCTTCAATGCCCTGTAGATGGCGATATCACTTTTGTGGCATAATAAACTGCTGCAGAAAAAGTTTGGTGCCATGCAAAATGTATTAGAGTAAAAAGTACGTATACTTATTCAAAAATTATACTCAGTAAAACTATATGATGATGCATGATACGCAAGTACAGTAACTACTCAAATACTTTACACCACTACATTTTATCAATACTTTTAGCTATTAATGAAATATTCACACATTTTAATCAACATTTCCTGCTTTTTTTTTTTTTTTTTATTGAGCTCATGGCGTTGTGTGATTTCCTTCTCTGGGAAGGATACATACAATGCTATCTTTGAATTTGGCCAAACAAGGTATCTTAGAAGGCAACATAATATTTGTCTACTGTATCATTTGATTATAGATTAGCAAGTATTGCATAAGTTTTTCGCTTACTGACAAAACAACAAGAATCCTTTTAGCACTTAAGCAACAAAACAAAGAGTAAAGAATGCAGATTAGATGTATATTTACTGCTTTATTTATATTTTTCCATTAAGCCACAGGCTTGAACATGAACTGACTGGTTATATATTATCAGTTCATGCATTCTGTCGGTATTGAACCCATGACCTTGCCAAAGTAACACTAAATTAGCATAAAGCATATTAAGTGCAAATGCCACTCCACAGTGATTTAATTGGTTAATTCCTCCATGCAGTCACATGTCCAGAAAAGGTCAGATTTGATGGAGTTCGGAAAAAACCACTGATGGATTCAATCATGAAAAACAGTTATGCTAACAATCAGGACATTCCAACACTATACTAAGGTTAAGGTTGTTTTAGGATTGACATGAACTGATCATAAGTTTAACGGGGGGAAAAAAACTGCAAAAATGCTATGGTAAAAAATGGTTAACGTCAAGTTCCCTTACTATCTATCTATCAGTGAAAAACTGTACTAAATCTAATGGGACATTTCATGTAATGAAATACTTGTAAATTTACATTTTCACATGACTGATATTTTTTTGTGTGTGTGAAACAGAATGGCTATTCTTCATCTGTGTCCACCATGACTCTTTGAATGACAAGTCCCAAACTCAAATTACGGATTCAAGAAAATCCATACTTCCCCACTTGTAAACAGATCATTTTCCTGTGTGCTCGTCTTGTAAATCCGATCATTCTGACGTGACATAAAAGCAATATGTTCTGCATTGGTTGAGCTTTCTTAAGGATCCATATAGAGCACATCTGATGCACATCGAGTGTGATCAGCAGAGAGAGAGGAGAACCCCACGACCACCCTGCTGCCTACCTGACAGATGATCCCAGTCTATGCAGACGTCCCGGGACAGCTGAGGAGTGCCCTGTTCATCTTCCTATGACTCCCGCACCTTCCAGCAGCAGAAGCGGAGCTTGATGAATTGGTTCTTTCCCAATGCGGATGAAGGCGGCCTCTTTTTATGGCCGGTATTGAGCGCCAAGTCTGGGCAGAGGAAGGAGGGGGGGCAGGTTAAGGTGGGAAGGCGCTAATTAATTTCAGTCTTGGCCAGGTGACCAGCTGGATTCCTGCTCGGCCAGACGTGAGCAGTGGCAAGCACTCCAGGGTCACGAGGTCAGTGGGGGGAAACGGGCCAGACGACGAACAAGAAAAGGCCAGTTTCCTCCCTTTTGTCTTACAGAAACTGATTTATAGTCCACTCCATCAGCATGAACTGAGTTTGGCATTCCCAGTCCTGCCAGAACGGCCCGGCTCACGGCTGTGATGTCTGTATCTGGTACCAGAGCGGAGACGGGGCTCAAGAGGCCGCGGTGAAGCCTGACACCTCATAGGCAGGGAGGGCCGCGGGGTGTCCCGTAACAGTCTTCAAAGACTCGCCCTGGCCCGGCACGCCGTGACTGGCACTTTTATGACTTGGCAAAAAAAGAGCCGCTGTCAGGAGAGGATATAGCACTCTTCTGTAAAGTTTAAGGTGTGCCTGATTCATGGTCACTGTCAGGGCCAAGACACAAATACTAGCAGCCACTCTCAAACCCCAAAGCCGCATGTGTTGGCATATACAACCCAGTCCAACAGAAAACACACCGTTACCATGTTCATATTCCTGACATGCGTACAACCCAAACTCTGTTCTTTGGAAATACCCAGACGTCAGGAAATCTGAAGGAACTTTCTGGGATTTTAAAGGAACAGTTCATGCGAAACTCTAAACATATTGATTCACCCTCATGTTCCCAAATGCTGTTTTTAGTGTCATTTGAGGGACCAGCACTGTGGTAAAGTACAGTGAACGCACGGCATGCCATCAACCGAGCACAATGCACCAGTATTGAAAATAAATTAGCATATAGAATTTTCATTTTGGGGTGAACGATCCCTAGGAAAGTTCAATAAGAAGACTGTCTGTTAGCAATATCAGACGATGCCTTAAACTGGATAATATGCTGTGCAATTATATGACAGACGAGGTACTGTGCTTGATTAACTTTGATTGCTGGGCCATTATCCAGCAGATAACAGATGATGTGGCCATTAGAGAAGACGGTGAGACACAGCTTTTCACCTTTTATTTTTAGATGTTTAAATCACATCTCTTAGACACCACATAATTATTGATCAACATGTCAGAACGTGGCTCATTTGGGACTTCATTTATTCATTTGTTTGTTTGTTATTTATGTTCATGTTGATTATTATTAATGCCCTTACGACAATCCACATGATCCAGCATTATCTGAGAATGTTCCAAAGAGCATCCTTATATGTGGACCCAGTGTCACTAAAATCAATATAATTTCATGGTTGGCTTGATATAACAAAATAAATTCCTAATAAATTACTGATCTTTATGTATAAGGCCCTTGTTAGAATGTTTTTGTCTACGAAGTTGGTCTTAAGACATGGCTTATTGCTCTTTATTAGATGCGTGTTTTACTCTACTTGTCTGTGCCCATATAAAAGTGTGCCACTCACTTGAAGCAGTCACCATTAAATTTTACTGGCACAGTTACGCTGTCTCCTCTATCCAAACATGTCTAAGTTAATACCCAATAAAACCAGCTTCACAACATTCTCCGAGCGGACACTGACACCTGCTGGACACACACTGAAAACATGTCCTCATATTTATCTCCGATAAAAAATGAATAGCATCAGCCCACAGCTGAAGGTTCAAAATCTGGAGGGTAGCAGTCATTACAAACAACAACAACAACAACAACAACAACAATAACAATAATAATTCAAAGCTGCAACCCTGTTACCTATTCAGCTATATTTAACATGATTTTTTTCTAATTAATGTTTATGTAATTTGTGTTTGTTATTGTGTTAATGTTATGCCGCAACATAAAAGAGGGATTAGTCCACAAAATCAAATTTCCAGAAAAAAGATTTATTAAATTCAACAAATTATACAAACAAAACAATTCACAGAAAGTCTAGCGATATATCAGAAACAAAACAAAAAGAATAACAAAGGAAATACGCTACAGCTCCAGGTCAACAATGAGTCAGCCGTGAGGAATGTTCCCCAGGGAGTTTCTGTCCTCTAGAATACAACAACATTTTTATTCTATTGGAAATTAATGTGCGTGAACCAATTAGAAGCCCCGCATTCTGCACCAATAGTTTTAATAGGCTGGGAGACGTCACTCCTCCCACTCCAAAAGAAGGTTCCCTAAAGAACCGACAGTATTAGTACAGTATTAGTACAGTATTAGATAGTATTACGTAGTTATGTTTAATATTACAATTTTTGTTAAAATAAAAATTTAAAATTAAAATGTCTATTATTTTCACAGAATGAGATCAAATTGTTGCTTCCTCAGACGTCTCAATTCTCTATTTACACCGCGAGGAGGTGAGGAAAGAGGAGTGAGGAGGCTTGGTGTGGCTTGGGGGGGGGGGGGCAAGGATGCACAAATAAGAAATAAGAAGCACCACCATTATTTCAATAGCTGTAATGAATGGGTCTTACGCTTGCTAGAGCAGATGCCATGGAGGTTTATGCCACCTTTGTTTTTAGACCAGAAGAAACTGGATAAGTTATTGGAATAATTTGACGCTCATTGTTTGTCAAAGAAGAATGAGACGTATGAACGATATGTCTTTAGAATGTGAATGCAGCATGAAGGAGAGGCTTTTGAGGCTTTCTTACAGATCTCTAGGTAAAAGCAAAACTTGTCATTTTAATGAACTGAGAGATTCAATGATTCATGATCAGATTGTTTTTTGCTGTATATGATATGAAAATGAGAGAAAGATTGTTACGGAAATCTGAACTCACCTTGGATTATGTTGTCAAACTGTACAAATCCAAAGATGCAGTTTAATGTTTGTGGCTGATTATCAAGAGCAACGTTAGTTCTGTCAGTTCATGTCAGTCAGACTCTCAGTGATCCAGGTTTACCTGTAGGAAGACTGCACCGATCACAGCGTTCATATATGAGCTCTTCAGGATTACCGGCAGCTATCGCGTCGCTCTGGAGCTAATACCCTCCTCTATGCCCAGCTCCTGATTCCTGCTTGAATAAATCTCAAATTATGTGTTCATTAAAATTTTGAATGTAAAGATTTTCGGTAAAAGCTGTTCTAAATGTAATGGCCTGAACCACTTTGAAAAAAATGTGCTTTTCGAAAGAGTCTAAGATTGAAAACAAAGTGGATTACACAGACGACAGTGATACCTTGAGTGATTCTTTTTACATGCAGATGGTTTCTGAGGAGGATTCAAATCACGATGATGCAAAATGTTTTCCATGGGTATTGTTGCTCTTGTGGCTAATGGGACTATAGCACATTTTAAATTAGACACTGGAGCGAAAGTTAACTTAATTAGCATCAGGTATGTGAGAGCATTGAAATAAAGACCTCTAATTCAAAACTGCACAGCTCCCCTCAAAGCCTACAATGAACCATTTGAAACACAGTGAGTATGTAGACTAAAACTAACTACAAGTAAAAGGAAAATGTTATGTTTGTTGTAGTTCTAGATGACTATGAATCTCTTCTAGGAGACAGAGCTTGTGAAGACCCACAGTTGGTTAAAAGAGCACATCACCTCAACAAGAAAACTGTTGCTTTACAAACTGTGACGTTTTTGAAGGACAAGGAACATTGACATTTACCTATAAAATTCAACTGAATGTTAATACTACACTACACTCATATATGCTCCTCGGTGGGTCCTTGCAACCCTGCGAGACATCCCAAGGGTTGATCAATTCTGATTTAACTCTTCGAGGAGCCAGTGTCCCTTCCTCACATCCTCGAAGGTCAGCTGTCGATTCATCCCAACCTGAGCCTGCAGCTCGCAACCCCATCATGAACCTAGCAGCATGTCTGGTGTTATCTTGCAGCTTCAACCTGGAAAACAACTCATGTAATCAGAGAGCAAAAGTCCTATTGTATTGCCTAAGTTCCTGTCTATAATTAAAAAAAAACCTGTACCCTCAAAGTGCCAACTGGAGTATTATCACCATACAGTTCCATCAATAACGTTAACACCTTCTCAGGAGTATTCTGTTCTGGAGTCACAGTTAAAACTTCCATCTTAGCCTCTCCCTGCAAAACTCCCAAAATAAAATGCAGCTGTTGTACAACACTTAGTCCTTGGAGAGTCAACAATTTTTGTAGTAGCTCTTTCCATGCACCAAAAGTCACTTCTGAGTCAGCCCCACTTCTGGACCCGTGGCATCATCATGACTGAAGCCCTTGGGTCTTGTGGGTCGTCCCTAGACACAACTGAAGTCTCCTGACAACTACACCAACATTCGTCACATGCAGGCACCAGCTAACTTTAAAACTGTAGGGAGCAAACCAAAATCTTCAATAATGTCACGGAGTCACCACTTCCTCAAAAACGTCTTTATTTCACAAAGTTGCAATCAGAAAGTAAAATATTATCATAAATATGTCTCACTCAAATAAAAAGAAGAGGTATCAACAAAAAAGGAAAGAAAAAGAAAACAATTTAGACAAAGAAAAATATCCTAACAACACAATACACTTAATTACATTCTACTATCAGCCTTGAAGAGTAAAGCTCTGTAGGAGCTACAATAAAACCCCAAAACACTCGTTTTGCAAAGCCTGTGGCGAAATGCAATTGATTTAGCAGAGAATTCACAGTGAAATACGGAATACTAATAAATAAAGCTCTGACATTCACATCCTTTGAAAGGTAATGTTATTTTTGTCCTGTTGTCTTTCCTCCTCATCTCACTAACACGCCAGTGGGCGGGGCTAACATTGCAATCATGATGTAACAACTGAGATGAATCAGACACAAATATTTGTTATATTTAACAAATATTCTTAAAACCCCTTTCTGACTGCAAATCAAAGTGCCTACCGCAACCCCAGAGGCAATAGAACTGCAGGCCTTTTTATGAACCGAAAGTATGCAAAAACATGAACATGCATCAAAGGACATTGTGTTTAGGATCACGACTTGTGTTTAGTGTCTTTTGTATGGTATCTTGGTTTAATGCATACTTTATGATAACAACTACAAACGAACATTGTCTTACATTGTCATGTATGTGACTTCCTCATCAGATGCAGTGTGTGTTTGTTGTATTAATTGGAGCATAAAATGGACACACAAAAGCCATAAATGCCTCCAGAGAGGAAGTTCCCGCTCAGGAATTCCTCTTTCCTCATTTGTCAGGTCCACCTTGGGGAGTTTGCCAGAATCCAGAGGCTAAAGCACATTCTACTCCCACTCTCTTTCTTATCGTCAACTGTTCCAAAGACAGCTCCGGCTCAGTCGGTAGGCCTCGACCTGCCTGGCCATGTGCTCACATGAGAAAGAGAAGAAAGCAACAATGCAAGCTTGTAATCGTTCCTTCATTCAACGCAGAAGACATCGATTGCAACTTCAGCACCATCGGACCGAACTCAGGACTTTCTACTGCAACCAGAATATTCGGACGGTCTTCCATCTCTGAGGCAGAATGAAAGTGTCGTACGATATGCTAAATTTCTGCTAGTAAGTTAAAGTTGTGAACCTCCTTTGTCAACAGAGGAGCTTTGTAATGAATGCTAATGATTCCTTCCGGGTTGTTGACTTAACTCCATTTCCTGTTCCCACTTTCTGTTTCACTCTCAATTCCCCTTTTACCTATGTATGTGTGATTTGTGTGTATGTATGTGTTTGTTAGTTACATGTTCGTGATGTAGTTAATAAAGTTTGCGCACAATACATATTTGGTTCTGACTCTGGCTGCATATAAATTGTCACTTAAATGATTCTGATTCTGTACATGCTCTTAAAAGTACTGGAAATGGTAAAACTGTTTTTCTGTCAGTGGAAAATATCCTTTTCTTAGAATCAATTAATAATCAACACTGAGTGTTCACAGGATGAACAGATTGATTAATTGTAATTTGAATGTATCTACATTAAGTTAATCTGATTAACTGATTAAAATATTCATAATCATAATGAGTTATGAATAATTATTCATATTTCCTCTTTGAGCTAATTTGCTACATGAAGCAGATGTTGATTTCTTCTGCGGAGCCAAAGTTTCACCCATCTATGACATAGAAAGGCACATTCCAGGATCAGTCATTCGCTGGGCCTAGTGTCAATTAAAGCTTTTATTGGACTAACAAGGAAGTTTTTAGAAACTGACAGGATGACCTCTTATATATCAAACTCTCAAGGAAAAGTTGATTTCTCAATTCATGAACCCTTCAATATTATGAATTTTTTAAATAATCAAATTTTATAACATGAGGGCAGATCCCATGAGTGCAGCTGATAACGCTCGAGTGATCAAGAACATTCCAATACACAAATAATATTTACTTCGATTCCACAGTCCACATTTTCATGTACATCCTCCTCTTGCATCCTATGGATTGGAGACTCAAAGAAAGGAAACGAGGATGCACAATAAGAAATGAGAAGCATCCCCATTTTGCACTACTCCGTCTAGTGACAGGAGAAACTAAGGTTTTTAAAGCTTTGAATCAACTAAACCAATTGCTTTGCTAAATGATTCACTCTTTCGAAGGATTCATTAGTTCAAAACGCCACACACTGGTGACCCCTGCTGGTCAAAACTGTGTAAATGCAACAAAAACCACAGAGATCATCATAACAAAGCCTCATTAACTGAAATCATGTGACTTTAGCAGTTTGATACGTGCCCCGAACAATTGATTCGAAACAAAAGATTTGTAAGGATTCACGAAGCAGCGTTTCAAAAACACCCATCACTACCCCTGCCTGATCTGGCCTGCCTGGGACATGAGGTTGTCTTCTTCTGACCTGGTTTTGTTAGCCTGGCCTGTTGGATCTCTCCCTTTCTTCTGCCCCCGGCCAGCAAACCTGTCTGTTTCCTGGATTCTTCAGTGGTCAACTTTTGTCTCTGTGTGGTCTGTGGGTGGCCTGCCCTCCATTCTGCCCATCCGCTGGTTCTGCCTGCTTGATATTTTGGATGATTAAACAACTCAGCATTGCCTTCTTCACTTATTACAAATCAGTTTTACTTTATTTCTTTTGTATGTCTACAAAAGCTTTTAGTGATAATTAACAGTGGTTTAGCACTAATTCTGATGTTTTATTGAAAAAAATTTCATTTGAAGTCACCATTATGGTGGTCAGTGTTTCCTTTAGTTGAGCACTTGTGAACTCTTTGACACGTACGATCACACTGGTGTGATCAGAACATTCAGTGCCTCACTTGATCCACTGCCATATTCAAAAGTGATCATGTGCTTTGGCTGGTGCCGATCCAGAGACAGCCCGTTGAGTCACTCTTTGATCTCGCGGTCACATGGTTCATGTAGCTCTCAATAAAGGGAATGCATTGACGTCACTTTCCCGCCGGAACATGATCTCTCAGCTGGACTGAGTGGCAAAAGAACCTGCTGCATGACTCGATTTAACAGGGGAAACTGTGAAAACACGAGTAAAACAAACAATTACACTAAAGGTTGGGCTCAAAAGTGTCCCTAATAACATGTCAAAGACACCTAATCCATGGATATTGACATGCAGCCAGGAATCGTGTTTCTGGACATTTATATTTGACGGCAGGAAAATACATAAAGCAAATCTGCCTGTGAAGGCTTTATATAACTACAATATAGGTCCAGCCCTAAAACTTGTATAGTTTGCCAATGTTTGTTTTTTTTGATAACTGCATATCCATGTTTCTCTGCCTGGAGTCCAGTTGTTTCCGTGAACTGCAGCGATCCATTTGCTCCTTTTTTTCCCTGTAGCTTTTGGCAGTCAGAGCTGGGTCGATTACTTATAATTTGTAATCAGTAATTGATTACAATTCATATGACAATTTCCAATCACTATAATAATGTCTTAGATTACACATTTGGTAATGTAATCGGACTACTTTTGGATTACTTTTGTGCTAACCCTTATTTGATGTCTGTTACGGAAGGTAGACTCACACAAATAAATGGAATAACACAAAAGTCTTTATTTGCAGAATGGCATCATGACAGGTAAGCTAGCAACACAATGAATAGCAAAGGGAGTTATGATAATAATAAAGTGCTTTTCTCTTACAGGAGATGTAAACAGTAAAGGAGATCGTTGGAGTGCACACAGCTCAGTTATACGGGTAAGCAAGCACAACATACAGCGAACGAACTTCGATGTAGAAGGAAACGGATGAACACAGGAGGTGAGGAAGGGGTATACAGCATGTCTCAGTCCTCAGCGATCATCAGGAAGGAAGAGTGCGAGTCCTTTCGATGAATGAGACCAGACAACTGAGGGAGATGAGGAGTGTGCTTAAATATACATCCATGACTGGCTAGATGAGGCGCAGCTGTGTGTAATCAGTCTTCTGCTGACGGCGCTCGTTGTGATTGGTTCGTTGCAGATCCGTGACAATGTCACATATTGTAGGATAATCTTGTACAATTGACAGATACAAAGAAAACATATATTCTATTCACCAACAAGAGCCTCAACAGATTCTTTTCAAAGTGCAGTGTGTGGACAGATAATACTTCAAAATACTCACACTAATGTTAGTGTTTGCTGATAGTAACACTGAAAAAAAACTAAATCACATCCTGTGATTTTAAGACATATTTAATTAAAATTAAGTAAATTTAGAAAACAGCAACATTACTGAAATATTGAAAAACAATTCCCAGCACTGCTATATCAAATATTTCATCTAAAAACACTAGATAAAAAAAACATAAATTAATAACAACATTGCAAACTTATTTTTGAAAAATGATTAAATTCACAGCAACAACATTTCTAGGTCAAATATCTCAACTTTTAACGAGCTAATTAGAATGAAGAAAAAACAAACAATAGCAACATTTAAAAAAGGAATTTTAAAGAACATGAAATAAATAACATTGCTAGGTCAAAGATTTCACCCCAAAACACCTGCAATTCACATGACAGAAACACTGAAAAGCGAATCAAACAAGAGCAACATTAAAACAGGAGCCTACATGAAATTCAAAGCCATACCATCACCACAGCAGGTCAAAGATGTCACTCCGAAACACCGCCAGAAAAAATTACCAACAAATGTTTTTAGATTCGATGTCGAATCTGACGCCGGACAGCAAATGAATCCCTGGTCAGCAGCACTTTCTTTTAAAATGAAATGATGTCTGTTCGTTCTTGTTGCTGATTTCTGTGCACGACTCCACACCCCTCCCCCTCACCGGAAATACTCCAATCACGAACGGCAGGTTTACTATGAAAAAATAAAAAATTTTAAAAAAAAAAGAAATTAGGAGAATCAATGAATTGTGAACAACTTACTGCATTTTGTAAATAATATGCAAGTGTAATCCATAAGTAACTGGAACTGTAGTGACGTCAAAAACAATAATTTGTGTATCTGACTCTGAGTATTCCATATGTTATGTCAGTTGTGATGTTAAATAAAGCTTGCAACACGTCAGCGGGAAACTCACGGTTCATATATTATCCTCTCATGCAGTCACAGATGCAGCGTTTCGACTGAAGCACTTCTCGAGCTCGGACTGGACAGCACGCCAAATATACTTAAACCTTTACTCTTCTTAATTATATGTAAATGTGACCTCATGAAATGATGATACGCATAACCTACCCATTGTGTAACATGGAAATGCACGGAAAAAGTAATTTTAGCGTATAAGTAGCACTCCAAATACGCAAACTCGTGCTATAGATAAGCATTCGGAGATCGTGTTGGTTTTTAAACTTACTTTGCTAAGTTGAAACATCTAATAAGGTACAGTCATGACAAATTACAGAAATCAATCATAAACTAGACAATATTTACAATTAGTTGAGATGACCTGTACAGACACGTTGATTGTACTTAAAATTTAAGGCAGGTTTTTAACTTTTTTTTTGTTTGCTGTGAGTCCCCAGGACCGGAACTGAAAACCACTGGTCTAATGCATGATGCATCTTTACTGCTTGGGATTTCATAAAATGTTAGTAGAGTGTTTTATAAGCTATTTCCAGAAGATGTCGCCATACAGCTGTTCATCCCAATGCAAGGACTGGTAAAAAACAAAAAACAAAACTTACATGTTCAGAAATGTTAGACAAACACACTTCTTTTAACTAAATGACACAACTGAATTATGCACATGTTACTGAAATGCTTGGAACTAATTCAAATGGTTAATGAACTAATACTTGTCGATCATGCTGTCATGTGTTTTAGGATTTTTAGATAGTTCAAAATGAAATTATGTTGTAAAACATTTCTTATTATTTAGCTTGAGCACAGATCCTCATATCATTTCAAAGAAACTGCTATGGGTTATTATGTTCTATGAAGATGAAACTTCACTGAAATGTTCAGTTGTGATGCAGAATAAACCAGCCGTTTTTGTGTTGTCTACATTTTCATTTTAGAGACCACAACAGCATTTGAAGATTAATATATATGAATATGTTGGGTAACATATTTGTGGGGATGTTGATGTGGTGAGACATCTGCTGCATCTGCTTCTCTCGCTCAGATTACAGACTAGAAACGTTACTTCTGAAATGTAGTGGAGGACAAGAAGTTAAAGTCTGTCAACAAAAAATAGCATCATCTGAACTTTGATATGCTGTTATAAAATATCATTCCACATCTAAGATCCATATACTATTCACCAAAATCAGCTGTGCAAAATCATCAAGATGGAACACGTCCACAGCGTTTAACACTGGAAAATATTCCTTCACTTCTCCACATTGTGGTTTTACAGATTAAAGGTTTTACATGATTATTATCCACCACCACCAGTTCTGCCACTATACTTTTGAAATAGAAAAACAAAAATATTTGCTTAAGGGGGAGAAGCCTTCTTGGAATAAATGAACACTTTAATAATACGTGACATAACACTTAAAAGTGCATAATAAAGATGAGTTTATTCATAGGAATGACATTACCGGCTACTTGTATAATTTCTGTAATTATTCTTATTAACTATACTTATTGAAGATTTTGAAAGGACACACCCTAGAGATTTCAACAATCAGTGTTCTGTGCGTTTATCATAATCAAAGCTTTTCACTGATTTTCCCTTTGTTTTCTAAAGATGATCAGAGGATAACTATTAGATTGTACTGTATAACATAACAAGACATCTCCAAACAAGATAGAATATCACACGTGGGTATAGAAAAGGATCTATTGAAAGACAAGTGGTGCTTGCACATGTGTCACGATTAGATCCAAACAAACATTTCTGAACTGGGTAATCAAGGTATTTGTGCGCAATTTGACATTATCACCTCTTTTTTGCTGCTCAGTTCTTCAGAAAACGCTTGGTGAAAGGAGCCTGCTTCCTCTAACTCACACTGAGCCCTGCCCCAAACTTGAGACGGCCCTGTCCACAGGTTCCATGTCGGCCCTATCAGAATTAGCCCCAGAATGGACCCTACATTGGTTTTGTCCATGAGTTTCATCTGTAATGAATGGGCGAGTCAGCGGATGAGATCCAAAAGCAGGCTTTATTGAAGCACAGAATGGTGTAACAGGCAGGGTCAGACGATAGCAAACAGGGATGTCGGAGATAAGGCAGAGCCATAAACAGTAAACAGGCGGGTAGGTCGAAGGCAGGCAACAGACAAACAATAATACAATAATCCAAAGCAGTAAGTCCAACAAGGTAGGCAGCAAACAATCAATAAACGGAACAGACAGAAAACAAGAGCGAGAAAACAAGACACGGAATAACGCTCAGAAATGATAGTGGTCAGCTAATCAAGACTTCGCCGTAAGTGTTGTGAGAGAATGGTGTTTATATGTGGTGTGGGTGATGAGGTGCAGCTGGTGCGGTAATCAGTGACTGGGTACAGGACTTCTGGGAAATGTAGTCTGTGTGAGTGAGAGAGAGAGAGTGTGAGTGTGTGGTGCATAGTTCAAAGTGAAGCGCCCTCTAGAGGTTATCCGGGGCACTTCGGCTGACGATCGTTACACTATCATACTGGGTCTAATATAGATGGAGCTGACATGGAACCCATGGACAAACCCATGTAGGGCCCATTCCTCAAGCCCATTTCATGCTTACATTGTCCCCACTGTGAAATATTGGCTGGGATCCACATATTATAAGACACACAATTAACAACTGCATGCTTGAAAAGTAATACCTATGAGAAAACTAGCAATGTCTGTTCTAATCTACACAGTGTGAACATTTGCATTTGGTATATAAGCAAGAACACCATATAAACTGATGAGCAAATGTCCCAATGATTCGATAATAAAGCAAATGACACATAACAGGTTGTGACATCTGTTCTTCACATCGATGGGTGTTGCTGGCACAACATGAGCTTGTTAGATTAATCATTTGTGGATTAGACTACACTTCTGTCCTTCAAATTGCATTATTGTCTCTGCAGTGAGATTTCTGTTAAAGAGAAGTGAGTGAGTGTGTGAAACCTCATGTGTTTTTATAAAAAGGCTAAAACGCCTCATGAATGCATATAATGCATTATATATACAAGCTTCATATGTTTAGTGTTACTAAACATTCTGGAAACCATACCTAAAAATTAAAACATTTTGTTCTGGAAAAGTTGTGAAAATGTTAAACCTCAAAAAGTCAATACAGCATTTTTTTAATTACAAAAACAAATCCAGACCAAACTACAATTCTTGTGGAATGTTTTATTTTGAATTTAAAATAACTAAATCTGGACATCTGAATAACGCTTCAAAAACTGAGAAAACATCAAAATATGAACAAGACCACATTACATTTCACTGAAAAACAAAACAACTTACAACGGCAAATCTGTGTAAACAACAGGCAATTTATCCCAACTGCCAACACTTCACTGAAGTGATTATCCGTGTTATTTCAACTGTGAGAGGAAGAGCAAATCACATGGGTAACTTTAAAAATGTTGTGGAAATATGGCAGTAAATGTCATAACATTTAGGAATAGATTACCTTCAGTCAAGGTAAACCTTTCAAGAGGAATGTAAGTGTTGTGAAAGGTGCAAGAACTCATGTTGCATGTGTATTCTGTGCTCAACACCTTACAAGAGCCTGTCATATAGTATTGATTTCATGGTGACAAATCACATTCAAAAAATAAAATGGACAGAATTCATAAAAAGTATTATTGCAGTTTTGTATAATAAGTATTGCAGCATTGCAATTACACTTACAATTTCAAGGACGAAATCAACATTTGTGTCTTGTTTGAGAAGCAGTTTCAAACGGAAATACAACAATACAAAGATCTATCAAAACTTCTATGCATATTTATGTTTATATATATGTATATATATGTGTGTGTGTGTGTGTGTGTGTGTGTGTGTGTGTGTGTGTGTGTGTACTTGTTTTCCTTACATTGTGGGCGGGGGGGGGGGGAACACAGAATGTACAGTTTGTACAGTATAAAAACCATTACATCTATGGAAAGTCCCCACAAAACACATAAACACAACGTGTGTGTGTTTAAGAAAGATGAATATACATTTTACTTTTGTAAATTAATTTTATTTTATTTTTCTCTGGGGCTAATACCATACAACCAAAGTTTTATAGTGGGCTAAGTGGAAATTGTATTTTTTTTTTATTTTTTATTTATTTATTTTTTTTTGAGACCTTTAATTGTGTTTTGATAATCAATGTTTTTTTTTTTTAACAAAACAAACAAATTAGGAATCATCATGTTATTTCAGCCACACAAAATCGCATACAGAAAATGTGCAAAAGACATCTTGCATAAACAAAACCCAAAAAGAAAAAAAAAAGTGCGTAAAGAATAGTGGGATGCCAGTGGAAACGCCGCCCAGAACAGGAAATCCATGCGCGTGCACGAGTGTACTGACAGAGCTCTTCTCCAATGGGAACAGAGGAGGGGAAGTCGCAACTCAATCCTCTGACTGAACTACGAAGGTGAAGCGCAGCCAAAGCAATGGAGAGGAACCGCGTCAAAATGCTCGTTTAATGTTTGAAGAAAAGTAAGGTAAGGACCGACAAGAAACACTCCGAGAACGACATGTTGGGAAAACGTCTGATGTGTTAGAAATGACTTCATAGTGAAAGTGAGAACAAAGTTTCGCGACCCCAGAGAGATCGAGTAACTGAACTCTGGAGCTGCGCTGGGAATGTGTTCACTGCAGGGAAGAGAAGCAGCTTTATGTGTTAAAAAGTGTATGTTTTAAGTTGTTACATTTGAAAACGGAAATAACAGTAACAGCAGCTCGAGACCTGTTGAGTCCGCGAGGATTGATTTATTGTTGAACAGAGGAACATCTCCTTCTGTGTGAATATATACATTTACAGTCATTTGTGTACTACGTAAACATGTTTTGCTACATCAAATTTACTGGACTATTGGAAATAAATGAATAAATATAAAATTAAAATATTTATTTATTTATTTATTTAAGCTCTTTAAATATTTTCAAATGGTTTCTTTTTCATTAGCCTTTCTTCTGTTTTAAAGTCTTTTTAAAAGTTGTTTTTCCATGTATTTTTTATTTTATTATATATTTTCATGTTTTTATCATTTCTGTTTATGTCAGGAATCCTCTTCATCAATAATGTAACCAAATGAGAATACCTTTGAAATCTTTTTTATTAGTTTACTTTTACAAAAAAATTACAATTTGTTAATTGATTTGTCATTAGTCTGAATTTTGGGATTTTTTTGGCCTCCTATATGTCCTTGATCAGCATCCTTTTTTCAGTTCACAGTGAATTTGGATACTTTGTGTCCTATTTACAGATTTAGGAAAGAAATAACTGTATTAACAGTAGCAGGGCTGTGTGTCCAATCACAGAGTCTGCCAGTGTCACATGACTCAGTGATGTGGAGCAAAGATAGGGTTTTCCTCAAACAACTTTGACACTTTAGCAGTCATTATTAAAATCACTTAAAAGAGTAACTTACAGTAACTTACAGTAACTTACAGTTAAGAACACAAAAGCAATGCTATTTGTAATACCAGTGCTCTATAATTGTAAATGTAACAGCAAATGGCAAATATTTTGTGTAGAATGTGTATGCTAATCAAAGCACAACATCTTTAAACAGTAGACACATCTTAAGATTAATTAGGACGAGTTTAAAAGTCATACAAGACTTTATTTAAAAACACGTCCAACAAGTGGATCAAATGTGTTACTGATGTTACATCTCTCAGTGGTAACTATAGCGATAACAATATAGTTTTGTAAGCAACTAATAATGGCATCAAGAAACAAAATCGTTGGAACAATTTCACAGTTTATTTTTCATCAATTGATGAATGATGAAAACATTGACATCCAATCAGAATCCAGCCTACTTTAAAGAGCTGGAGCATTTAATTGTTTCAGATGACGAAACGGTAGCGCACGCGTGTAACAAACAGAGCGTTACCGTGAGTTGGTGTGAACGCTAATGTCGGGCATTTACAGTCGCCACTGCTTCCCGTTACTCTTTTACAAGCTTGTCTGTGGCGTTACAGTGGACTGAGAATATAATTGTTTGTACATTTTAGACACAAGACAGAATGAGACATTTAATGCTTATAATCTCTTGGAAAGGTCTTTGTTTTTAAATTGTTTGGGAACAGTGTCTCCAGTCATTTGTGCTGAATCTCTTTGTGTATTTTAACCTGGATCCAGTGTAGTTACACAGTCCAAACTGTCTCCATTACTTTTAAAAAACGCCCTAAATACAGACCACTCTCGACTTCGTTTCCACTTCATTCCTCGCTTTAGCCAGGTATTAAGGAAATCATCTTGTCTAGCAGCTGAACCCTACATAGACAACATCTGCCCGGATGTGCATTCCTCATTTCCACAAGGTTTATATACTGTAAATAGTAGAAAGTAGAATGCAAACATGAGAAAAACATGTTTGGTTTAAAAAAAAAAAAAAAAAAGTCATCTGAATGCAGGAAAGCGATACGGTGGAATGCACGGCTCCATCCCTTCTGAATCCTCTCTTGCCAAGCTCTGTTCCTCGTTCAGCACACTCATTTCCAATGCATATTTCTGCACGCATTATGAGTGGCTGTAATCAATTTCAAATTAAACTCGAGTGCTCTTTGTTCTGTCGGGGGAACAGGGCCTCCGCGTCGGGACGTGGTCGACTCTCTCGCTGGCACACTGACGATGTGTTGGCTCTACGCCGCTCCAAGATTTAACTTGCTTGAGGCCCTGGATGGGATTTTATACATAGCTTAGGGTTCCTAAATGGTTTCATATGTATTTGGTCAGGATCGGTTTCCATACAAAAGATATTCATGCATCGGACAATCATCGGGCGACTGATTATGCAGCGTGATGCTTTAGTTTTTGTTGTTTTCCGAGGGCAGGGTGAGTCATTCCAGAAGAGTTCGAGTTCGTTAGGGGTTTGTTTATGAGTTGAAAGTGTCGAGGTCTGGTAAAGCCCCACCGTTGGGAAATACGGTAATTACACTGAAATAGAGGCTGTCCAGGGCTTTGATGTCCACTCGGTGTTATGCAGGGCAGCTTGTGCAAGAAGCGCATTTATTTTTGTGTGTTGAATATCAAATGAATTTTTTTACGCATTTTGATCTGATTGAAGTTTTTCCTCTAAAGAATGACATCATATCTAAGGTTTTTGTGAAACCTGAAAACATTTCCATCTGGCATTTAAAGTGTGAAATCTGATCTGATATTTGTTATATACGTTTAAAATGGCATATAGATATATGTTTTTGATTTTATATCAGATATCAGTTTGTACGCACAAATACCAAATAAATTGCAGTAAAATATTTAAATTGCACTTTTATTCTTAGCAAATAGAGAAGTAGAATTTAGAGTATTTTCAAGTATTTTAGATTCTGAAACAGGGACTTAATTTGTCACAATGTTGCATTTTCTTCTTGGTTCGGTTCATTTCTCAAGGCAACAAATGTGTTCATGTAAGTCACTTGAGTAAATCTGTCCTCTTGTTGGTCAGAGTTTCCTCTTTGACAAGTGACACGTTTGCTCCGTGAGCTGATTGTGGCGTTATCTGTTGGTGTCTTTATACATGCAAACTCTTATTTGAATGTAGCTGTCAGTCCTGCTCTAACTGATAAACCTGAAGCTCTTTGGTTTGACCTGCGGTAATGCTCTCACTCACAGAATCAGATACTGATGCTTTCTATATATCACATTTCCCATTATGAATTATGTTTCTGCTTGGTTCAGATTGCTTTATCACCTTAAACAAACCGCCCAGAGTTCGATTCCAGTCGGACTGAAATCACGTCACTCGGGCAATCCTGAGGCGATTGTTTGGTGCGATTGCCGTGTTCATATCTGCGTATGACCGAACTATGGGGCAAATTTTAAAACATATTTTAGTATCATTCTTTTCTCTTTAAAATCATCTTAAGATACATACGGGTTGTAATTAGTGTTGGCAGTTTGATTTTAGGCGGTAAGAATTCTCTTGGCTCGGGCCTGTCGTGGCAAATCGCTTTGATTCAGCTAAAGCCTTTTATCTCTGAAGATCTCTCGCTGCCACTCAGACTTAATAAGAGGTTTCAAATGGTTGTAATCCGTTTGAGGAATGGCCGCTCTATGTACATATTACAAGAATAAATGTTTGGTATGACTTCTATCAGTAAGGAAAGTTTGCAGAAGGTTCAGTTGTGCTGCAGAACTTGAGTCTGGATGCTGAGCTTTTTCTTTTTCCCTCTCATGCCATAGACCGGCGCTCTATGAGCCAAGCATGTTGGAACAGTGGTAACAGAATATGTGTGCCGTTTCCCAGCAGGTGTGAGTCATAGGCACAAAGAAAGTGCTTTATCTTCTGGAGAGAACTCCCATCTGTTTGGGAACCATATACAAATACATATAGCTGGAGGCACAATCTGATACTCTAGCTGTCATGCTGTTTGATGCTAAGCAAACCTTTTAACAATGGATCATCCTCAGTTGTTCATAAGAGCTTTTCTCCATTCAGCCCCTATCGCCACACGCAGCAGGTCGAACAGTATCGCCTCTGCAGGGAGTCGTCAACCTTCAACCAGCCCGAGTCTTGATGAACGACGCTGGAGAACGTTCAAAACACTTCACAATGCTCTCTTGGGGTTTATACTCCCCATGACTCACTTGGCACTGACTGAACAGAAAGAGAGTCTGCAGATCCAGTGCCGTATTCCTCATGCCAGACTCAAGAAACGGGCTCTTCCAGCTGCTGGTCTGAGCTTTGTGTCGTCTGACATTTATTTGCTTTCACTCGTTTGCTGAAATGATATGTTAGCGTTGTGGAGATTTGTGCCGTTCGTGATGTGGTGGCTTGTCGAAGTGAGCTTTGGCCCGTACGGCCTCCATAATTACACGCCGTGGGACTGTGGCGCCATTTTAAATGCCGAGCAGCCGAGGCTGGTGTTGAGCTGTCACTGTCGATGAGGTCCTTCTGCGGAGGAGACGTCTGCTCTCGAAGAGCAGGTAGTGGCTTTCACACGGTGCAGAGGTTGTTGGGTCAATGAACACTTCCAAGTTTGGCTTTAACAGTGACTCACAACTGCGGTGTATGGAAACCTCTTGTTCGAGGCAAATGATGGGTGTTCTTCACGAGAAACCCAAAATGCAACTTCCATGAAAGGCGCTGCTTCCAAGAGAAAGTTTGTGCCATACTAAGTTGTAATCAAGTCTTCAGGCCATGTTTGGAACCGCAGAACAAGGCAATCAATCCGTTGAGGATGCTTTTGTCCTTTCTGTTTAATCCTGTGTTGAGTAAAGTGAGGGTAAATGTTCACGCACAGTCTACCTTCGAGCAGGACTGGCTGAGGCTGCAATTCTCCTGGGAAACCAGCCAAAAGCTCAGTGAATAGCTGGCATCTGGTAGCCATCTTATTCTGGCCAGTGCCTGAGGAAATTCCAGCGTTGAGTGGCTGTGATAGCTCTTGTGTGGAGTGCTGCTCCGCGGCCTTATCCCCCGTTTCACGTCGAACTGATGCCTGTTTTCAAAGCCAGGTACAAATGCCCGTAATTTGCCTCTTTTGCGAAGACTTTCAGCTCTATCTGTCAAACTGCACAAACATTGACACAAACAGATGCTGTTTTCTTTCTTTGACTTATTAGATCTTCAGCTTGCTCCTTGTAGAAGGTTATCACTGAGGCTTTGGGGGGGGGGGGGAACTTGAAATATGTATTGGCTCACTTGTTTATTTGCTTTCTGTGTCATTACCCAGCCAAAATTTACTTCTGCACTTCCTTAGAGTCTTAAGACACTGGATGTTAACTTTTTTTTTCTTCTTTTCTTGATCTGAAACTCTAATTGTCCTGATTTTTTTGTTGTTTTTTTATCCAGTCTACCTGGTTTGGCAGCAGGCAGCAATTTGTACTTGAGCTAAAACGGTTAAAGATTACAATTCTTTCATCTCTCATCATTACTTTCTTCCATGGAATACAAAAGGGAAGACTTTAAGTTAAAAGGATAGTTCATCCAAAAATGAAAATTATCCCATTAATTACTCACTCATCCTAGGTGTATATATGACTATCTTCTTTCAGACAAACACAGAGTTATATTAAAAAAATATCCTGGTTCTTTATAAGCTTTATAAAGGTAATGAATGGTGCTCATGATTTTTAAGCCCCTAAAAGTGCATCCGTCCATCATCAAAGTGTTCCACTCGGCTCTAGGGTGTAAATAAAGGTCAAAGAAAAATATATAAAACAAAAACTATAATAACCAGCTTCCGACAAACATCCGTACTCAATTCAACTTAAAATTGGAATTACATGAAAATGTTTGGAATTAGATGAAGGTGAATAAATAAGAACATCATTTCCATTCTGTTCTTTGGATGAACGGTTCCTGTAACCTTTAATAAGCTTCCATTGGAAGTTTTTTGTTACATGTTTGTAGACGTTCATCTACTCTGGACCGTCCACACAAATTTTTAATAATTCATCCTGCATATACAATGAATTCTGAAGAGATTGACAGGCTGATTTGTGATATTCAAAGTCACACCAGGTTTTGTTCCAGGACCTTCCAGGTCCATAAGAAGTTAAAGTCATTAAATCTTATTTGGCTTAGGCAAGCTGGCACATAATTTCAGTGTTGTTCCCATGGTACCAGTACCAGTATTTGTTTCTAAGTCTGAAAACTACCAGTTGTCACCCAACTAGACTTCCATTCTTCCTGAAATGGAACCGACTCTCTCTCTCTCAGTGGACCGGGACCATCACCATCCTTCTTGACTAATGCTGTATATTTGGGCTCAGTTTCTGCAAGCTCTGCCAGTCAATTATCTGTAAACCACACCTTTATCTGAAGGGCCCTGGGTGGTCTATATTTAAGTTAGGAAGAGGGAACGCAAGCCCTGGTCCCCTGTGAATCCACATCCTGGACTGTTTAGCAAACTCTGCCCAGTCAAACAACAGGGAAGATTACTTGCAGCTTTATTTTTCTTGAATCCCTTGAAACTCGTCTCTCGTTGCGAAGATGTGCTTGAACCGCTCTCTTTCTTTTTCCGAAGACCCGCAGTGGCCCTGCACCGCAGGCAACTCTGGGAAAACGCATCCAATCATCTCGGACTTACAAGGACATGAGTAGGAAATCTGACGTCTTTTTCTTTTAAAATTGAGCTAAATGGCTTTTCAAGAAGGGTGTGGCTAAACTACATTAGCAAGAAATTAAAGAAATGTTTGTTTTTATATTTTTCATTTATTTGTTTGTTTATTTATTTTCTCTGTCGTCTTTTATCTTCTCCAGTTATATTTAATCTTTGCCAATATGATGCATTGACAGTATGTTTATGTTGTTTTGAAGTTTTGAACGTGATTAAGCGGTAAAGCCACGACACTCATTTACGTTTAAGGAAGGGGCGTTTTAATAATAATACAATAGGAAAAAATGATTAATCCCCAAATAATATAGTGTTGTATATTCATTTAACTGTAGATTTTAGTTTACTTTTGTAGATAGAAAGTAACTGTGTTCACATTTGCTTGTTGGATAGCAACTTGGAATAAGAGTCATGAGAACGAAGGGAAAATCTAATTTAAAACACATGTGTCACGTTCTTAGAAATCTTCTTGTTAGATTTGCACAGTTTTAATAATCAGTTTTCAAAAAAGTTTCAATTTAATGTCTCGTGGTGTAACCATCAAGCATGAATTCAAAAAATAATGTCCTTACTAAGTTTGTGATGAGTCACACCACATGACGTTTTACAGCATGTAAAATTATCTGATATTTTAAGAGACTTATTGACCTTCACATTGAGGGCAGCCACATGACAATATTTCTTTTTTTAAATAAATAAATAAAGTTCTGCAAGTTAGTTGCACCGCTGTATTTCACACCACATGACTGTGATTTGGCAGACGAAAGTATTCAAATATTGGCACTGAAGCAGTTTTTTTTTTTTTGCTTCCTAGAAATAATAAAAGGTCATTCAAAATACTTGAAAGGAAAGAATTTGAATGAGTTGGTTTTGTCATTTTAAATCAGTTGTACAGGATCACCCTGGGAGTTTTGACTTGTAATACAGTAGTTACAAACATCCTCCTCATAGAAAAGGTGTATTCAATTGTGATTCGAGTAAAAATGCTGACCTTCTATGTCATAAGATCTAAGATATAGATGTGTGTGTATGTATGTACATATATATACATTATTAAGAACAACTATATATGAAGTCATGCTATTGTCAGCTTCCATCAAGCCGCCTCTACCAGAGCAAGTGTTAAAGTTCAAACACAAGTTATTTTCCTGTTGACCAGGCTCATTTTACACAGGAGATTAAAGTAAATGCCAGTTTTGTCCAGTGCACCATCAGCTCTCATAGGGCTATTGTTCTCTGCCGATGCCCTTTGCAAAGGTAATAATCTAGAGAAGTGTCACTTGCATTGAATAAAACGCTCGCTGCCTGTGTGTGCATGCGGGATCGGAAACTGTCAGACAAGAATGCATCAAAACCAGGGCAAACGTGCATCGCATTCCTCACGTGAGCCTTTCCATTCACGCATGTTTCATGAGTTGGACTTTGAACACTGTCTGTGTTTCCCTCGTAAAAAGACTGCATGTCACTTCATGAGTCATCTGTGCGATCTGTGCTCAGACTTGCGTTGCGCTGCAAGGGTCCTAATAATTAGTACTTGGAAAGAAAGACAAACAACCTCAGAAATGAGTGAACTTGTTTTCTAGGTGTCCAAACAGGAGATGCTGCAGATTGTTTGCGTACTGATATGTGTACTTGGAGTCGGCAAAGGCATTTCAAGAAGGCATTGTTCCTTGTTTTTTTGAGCAATACCTCACACAAGGCTCCAGGATGTTTTTACTTCTACGCCTTTTATAAACAATGCCTTTTCAATTTTCCATATACAAACATTGGCGATAGGCGATAAGCTGGTGAAGTAGATAGATATATAATTGTTGCTGCTCAGTTGATGTTGAAAATGAAATTATACCAGAAAAGACTTTCAGAAGAGTGTTATCTGTTGTTATCGCAGCGCTTTGAGAGCAGGCCTCACTCTTGGCAGGCGTCGCGACCCCGTGGAGCAAGCGCTAGAATTCAATGGAAAGAAACATAAAATGTTGGCGAGACTTGCGCATTCCTTCGCACTTTCTTGGCCGTCTTTCCTGCTTTTGAGGCAACTTGCGTCCCCCGAGGTCCCCCTACCCTCTCTCGCTTTTCTTTTCCTTCTGATCCATTGTCCTTCCTGCAGAATGATTAGTGACGGAGTACTGAGGACTTCATTTTGACCTTTAAGGGAAGCATTTTAAGAAATCATTGTAAATGAATAGGACTTAAATAGTGTTAAAGACCGTGCTGATGTTATTCTGTGCAGCCATAGAAACATGTTAGCAGAGATTTGGCTGTACTGTTTTTTATACAACAGCATTAGCACAGTTAGACATAAAAATGTCATTTGACAATTAAATCGAGCTTATTTAAAGATATTCATTAGGCACAACGTTAAATGGAGTCGAATTGTTTACGGTTGTTGAGGAACGTCTTCTATTAACTGTTGTATAATGTCAAGCTCATGTTTACATCAATTAATAATAATTAATAAGATAACATTGTGCACACCATCCAACACTCGTTAATAAACGGAATACATCGATCCAGTGCTGTTATTAACTAAAACTATTAAAACACGTTAATTGAAATAAAATAAAATCATAACAAACTTAAATGTCAAATTGTAAATCGTGTCAGAGCGATCGGCTCGTGGACGGCGCTTTGACATGACGCACACTTGCTCTTTGGGTGACTTTTCTCGCTTCTAGTGACAGTCCATTTTTCTGATATTTTCTTCATTTTTATTTTAAATAATGACTCTCTGAGCTGATAAGCAAAGGGAAAATGGAAAGAATGAGTACGGACATTTTGAAATGCAGGTTGGGCGCGTCAAAAGGCAGGATATTTGCACTTGGCGTATATCGACACTGATTTATTGATATTTTGATTTAGTGTTCGTTTAAATTATTTCAGTTATATTATTGTTTTAATGTTTGTTTTAGTATTTCAACTTAAACTTATTTTATTTTAGTTAATTGCCAAGGCAACATTTCAACTTTTCATGTAAGCTTTATGGTGGTTTTGGAACAGAGCCGTAGAGTTCGATTCGACCGGTGTGGAAGTGATCCTGATGGATCAGCCACAGTTGTACTTGAGGGTTTTCTGATGATTCAGATTTTGGCAAAGCTATCAATATATATGTGTGTGTGTGTGTGTGTGTGTGTGTGTGTGTGTGTGTGTGTGTGTGTGTGTGTGTGTGTGTGTGTGTGTGTGTGTGTGTGAGTGTGTGTGAGTGTGTGTGTGTGTGTGTGTGTGAGTGTGTGTGAGTGTGTGTGAGTGTGTGTGTGCGTGTGTGTGCGTGTGTGTGCGTGTGTGTGAGTGTGTGTGTGTGTGTGTGAGTGTGTGTGAGTGTGTGTGAGTGTGCGTGTGTGTGCGTGTGTGTGCGTGTGTGTGCGTGAGTGTGTGAGTGTGTGAGTGTGTGAGTGTGTGAGTGTGTGAGTGTGTGAGTGTGTGTGTGCGTGAGTGTGTGAGTGTGTGTTCCAGAACCTGATAGTTGCCATTAATCCTTGCATTGTGGTCGTAAATTTTCACTTTTTTCACTTGCTTGCATTTGCAAACTCAACATCTGTTTGGCATATGTGCTTTTGTGTGTGTATGTGTTTGTTTTGGCATTGAATATTCAAATATGAAAACTTGTGGTTGGAAATATTCTCCAAAGCCATCAAATTTTCATAAATGGTAATTTTAGGAACATTTGGTACCACTGTGTAATAAAGTCCTGTAATGCCATATAAACAAAATGTGAAACAGTAAATGATTGTCATTCACAAAAGAGGTTTTTCTGCAGGATATTCTTAGCATGGAGATTCTTCATTATTGCTGCACAGTTTATATTGTGAGTGATCTTAATGCAAAGCCAATGGTTTATAATGGGTACTATTTTTCACTAGTTTTGTAATATTCATATGTTGAAAATCTAATTGTATTTCTGCCTTTTTCTATTAGATTTTCAACATGGTTATTATATATATATATATATATATGTGTGTGTTTAAATACCCATTTACCACAATGCTCCAATAGTAATTTTATTATTATTATTATTATTATTATTATAATATCGCTGTCATCCTGCCCATAATGTTGGGAAACGCTGAAGGATGTTATGGGACTGAAGGGCTGTTTTTAACCAGGATTAACAGCTCTATGTTTATCTTCACCAGATGCTCCTTCGTTCTGTTGCATTCGACGCAGCCGTCCTGAACAACAACAGGCAACAGACTAAATAATATATAAGGATATGCCCCTGATATATAATTTAGCATTGGCTTGTGGTCACCGTTTAGCTCTTGGTTTTTCACGCTGTGGGTTTGATTTGTGGAAGGGAGAGAGCTGGTGTGGAGAAGCATTTTTGCGGTTAAGGAAAAGTAGAAGCATTCCATTGGGTGGGGGTTGATGACACTGGAATTATAACTCCGCCCCTTTTGGCTCCGTCTCAAAGAACCGCAGGTGCGTCCAGCAGTGAGGGGATCGAAAGCCAGACGGATGTTATGAATCTCTGATCCTGTTGTGTGCAAATCCATTTTATTTACATAATTTCTATATATTTTTAAATTAAATAATAAATAATATAGCATGCATAATACCGTGGTTACCGTATTTGTAATTAGTGTTTATTAGCCTTTCTCTTCCCATTTAGTAAAATCTTTTACATTATTTTTTTCATCTGACCCAAACTTTTGAATGGTTGTGAATCACAGTTTCGTTTATTAAGCAGCACAACTGTTTTTAACATTGATAATATTCAGAAATGTGATTTCTGAAGGATCGTGTGACACTGATGCGGAAAATTCAGCTTCAGTATTACATTGTACAATATATCCACTTAGAAAACAGTTTTTTATTGTAATAATATTTCACAGTTATACTGTTTTTACTGTATTTTTGATCAAATAAACGCAGCCTTGGTGAGCAGAAAAAACTTCTTTCAGAAACATTAAAAAATGTTATATTCCAAACTTTAGAAATGTTCTGTTTATTATATTTATTAATATTATTGTATTATAGTATTGGCAGATAATATTAGACTTTTTGTTTTGTTTACTCTTATTTTTTACCCATTTTTATGAAAATGGCTCTACATTGATTGAAATGTTTAAGGCCTGATTTGAAGTGCTTTTACTGAGTGTTGATGATGTATTTATCTTAAAACAAGCTGATCTTCTATAGATTTATAAAATCATTTACCATCAACAACATAAAAATAATGAACATACTGACCGTTTCTCCCAGAAACATCCACTCCACACCGTCCAGCCGCTGTTATTACAGTCCGGCAGTCGTGAAGTGCTTTAGAGTCCCAAACAGATCAACAGAAAAACATGTTCCTCCTGCAAACGCTCGATGATAACATGCAGAAGAGCTTCATGGAATGTGAAGGAGCTGCACCTCCGTGCTGAATTTGACAGTCTTTTGAGAGTTGAGAACATGGAGGTCGTCCAGATAACAAAATGTCAAATGAGAGAATGAGAGAACCGCTGCTGGCCCTCAGGTTTGGCACCCTAAGACACACGTGTCCAGCGCGGATTCATGGCACACAATGTGAGCTTAAAGTTGCAACTCACATTATGAGACTTTAAAAGTGTCACTGTTATACTTTTTTATTTTTTTGTTTTGAAGGACAAAGAGATCTACAGGCATCCAAGATCAAGGATTCGTTCTCTCTGAACACTTTCTTTCTGAGAGTCTTCTCTGCTCTGATTGGTCACATGACTCAGTCTGTTGTGGTCAGTAGACTCTTCTGTGATTGGTCACATGACTCAGTCTGTTGTGGTCAGTAGACTCATCTGTGATTGGTCACATGACTCAGTCTGTTGTGGTCAGTAGACTCTTCTGTGATTGGTCACATGACTCAGTCTGTTGTGGTCAGTAGACTCTTCTGTGATTGGTCACATGACTCAGTCTGTTGTGGTCAGTAGACTCTTCTGTGATTGGTCAGATGACTCAGTCTGTTGTGGTCAGTAGACTCTTCTGTGATTGGTCACATGACTCAGTCTGTTGTGGTCAGTAGACTCTTCTGTGATTGGTCACATGACTCAGTCTGTTGTGGTCAGTAGACTCTTCTGTGATTGGTCACATGACTCAGTCTGTTGTGGTCAGTAGACTCATCTGGGCAGCCAGTGAAGACCATAGGCTGGAATTATGCAAATTTGTTACAAACCTACAAAGGTACGAGCAGGAAGTAAGTTCAGAATCACTTCTTTCTTTTAGGAGACAATAATTCCAAACATTGCAGTCTTTTTACATTCACAAACATCTTTATTACACACGACGTGAAAAAGCCTGTGTTTTAGATTAATAGTGGCATTGGCATTGCGGAACGGTGCAGTCCTGTAATAAAGTGGTATGAAACTACCGGGGAACGACTCCAGCTGCGGTTTTGAGAAGTCAAACTCTTCTGATGAAGTGAGGAAAATTCCTATATTCTGAATTACCAGGAGATGTCAGATAATAATGATGGATAAACCATATGGAAATAAAAGTCAAGTGTGTTTTTGCTGCTCTGTGAGTTTCAGTTTTACTTTCCCCTCTGAAAACGGATTTATTGTGGAGGATTGTGTCATTTTGACTCAAATATGTATCTTTTGATTTCTACTACATATAATCTTGTACAGTCAGACTCGGTTACAGCGGCCAAGAATCTTGACCCGTGAAATCCCATGATGCTCAAAAACTTGAGACTGATGAATTATTGGTCAAGTGTTAATTGAACTGCGACATTATGAAATTCAGCAAATATTCATTCATATAATTTAATATGAATCCAGTTGTTATGAGTTGTGAAGGTAATTGTTGGACTATACTGTACTATATCTGTTTAGTCATATTCAGAGTTCTTACTCATTCAATCATTGAATCATTCATTAAAATGGCAAATTCATTCAGATTCAATGCTAACAGATGCTCTGAGATGCATAACAGTTCTGTGGTGTTCAGATGTTATTGAAGACTTTTATGAAATCAGAATGACATTCACAGTCGTGCTGATGATCAGGAATGGCTCTCTCTTGGCATTGCTGTCATTCGATACACGGAGGGAAATGACTGTTTGTTTGGTTTTTGCAAAGCAACTGACATACTCGATAATGTCAGATTGCACACGGTTAAAACAGTCATTATGGATATTATCGCAGACGTTACACATCGCACACATGGAAAGACACCAGATATATTTGGTTTCCAGGTTCTCTGGGAATCCCAGCGGTTAAAAGGTGTCTGTTTGTTTTTCTTCTGTTGATGTGATTGTGGTTAAAGCGTCATGACGTGTGCGAGTCATCGAGATAATATGATTTTATTAACAAATGTTCTTTATCCCTATCCAAACATGCCCTGAAGTGAAATCAACACTAAAGAGAAAACAAATATTTTACAGTGTTTATGGTCAGTGTGTCACTTTCAGCAAACTGGAAATTTCAGTGTCCAATTTTTGTGTTTATTTATTTTTTAGATGAGTAATGGGGTTACACTAATAAGGTTCATTAGTTTATATGACTTAATAATGAACTGCACTGATACAGCATTTATTAATCTTTGTTAATATTAATTTCAACATACATTGTTATTACATTATTAACGTTAGTTAATGCACTGTGAACTAACATGAACAACTGCATCTTCATTAACTAACATTAACGAAGATTAGTAAATACAGTAACAAATGCTTATTTCATGTTAGTTAATACATTAACTAATGTTTAACTAATGAACCTTATTATAAAGTGTTACCAATATTTCTATTATTAATGTTCTTTCACTGCAAATGTTTCTGTGAATATGAAACGAGATGATTTCTTAAACTTTTACATTTACATTTAGTCATTTTGCAGACGTTTTTTTTTTTCTTTTTTTTTTAAGCGACTTACAAGTGAGGAAAACAAACAAGCGATTCTTCATGAAGAAGCAAATAGACACAGGAAGTGCTCACAATATAAGTTTCAGACATTGGTCAGTAACATAAACTAGAGTAGGAAGGGAAAAAGGGACATATTTTGTGCGATGCCGTTGGTAAAGACCTCATTCTCAAAGCGCTTTGCTTCCGTTTGGAAATACTTTCCTGCCATTATTGAATGAATAAACTCTGCTGAAACTTGTTGTGAGGTTTAGTAACTCCAGGAGTGTGTAAATGTGAAGATATTTCCTGCATTTACTTTGCTTCACTTCCTTCAGGCTTTGGAAGCATCCGTTTGTCATAAAACAATGGCAGATCACAGATGTGATCACAGATGTGTCCCGTCACTTACAGTATTTGTTTAAAGTGTTTACAGTGTGTTGATACGAGACTCCTCGGGCCGTGTTCAGATAGCGGGCTCTTCTCGTTTGACGTCATCACACAGTCGATTCATGTGAATGCACTTTACTTTAGCAAAATAACTTCCCAGACTTCTGCGGCGACGGTCGGTCACGCACGTACTGCCATGGTGTCTTGTTTGCCTATATCGAAATTAGAGCGGTTAATTGCTGTGTTGTTTCGCAGGCTTGTCGGTTGCTAAGCAGGTGGACGTTTTACACAGGATGATAGCCATCAACTTCCTGACTAACGGCCTTAATGGTTGTTGTTGTTGTTTCTCCCTCACAGATGCCCGGTTTAGTGTCATGCCTTGGCGATCTAATAGTCACTGGAATCATCATCCTCTTCTCTGACCACGTCAAATCAGAGATATGGACCAATGAAGGTAAGGATTGTTGGTGCCACAGTGCTTCAGGATGGTTCTGGCATACAAATGTTCTTGCTGTCAGTATGTTTGATAAACAGCAATATTGTGAAATATTAAAACTGTTATTATTTTAAAATTTCAGTAGAGTCACGTTAGCATTCGAGTTTTGTTGCTGTTAGTATTCGGATTTGTGTTCCCGCATATGGAATCGGTCAGAAGTCTTTTAGCGTGTCTTCGTTTAGTCAAAGCAGATGCAATAACACTGAGCAACTGCTCCAGATCGCAAAAAGATTCATCATGTGAAAATTCTAAATCAAAATTTGAATCCGTACCAAGAATATAGCGATGGCCTTGATTTGTAGAACAATAAACATCTGTGTTTAAAACTCCCCGTCTCCGTTGCCCTGCGTATGGATTGCTCAATAAATGCGAGCCACTCTGGCTTGTGTGTGTGTGTGCGTGTGTGTGTGTGTGCGTGTGTGTGTGTGTGTGTGTGTGTGTGTGTGTGTGTGTGTGTGCGTGTGTGTGTGTGTGTGTGTGTGTGTGTGTGTGTGTGTGTGTGTGTGTGTGTGTGTGTGTGTGTGTGTGTGTGTGTGTGTGTTATGGCGGCTATTTCGCTGGCTAGAGAGAGAGAGAAATTTGAGAAATGTGGTGGGATTTCAAATAATATGCTTTTGCCAATATTTCCTGAAAGCCGACATTGAGCACGAGCGTTTCGTGAGCTCTGAGACCCCGGCCACTGGATCCGTGCCACTGCCAGTGCGCGTGTGTGTTTGCCTCTCTTTGTTTGGCTCTTGGCAGTAAATGTCTGATATAAATACTGAAATCTGACTAGGCAGAAAAGCACAGTAATGTAAACACCGTGATTCTTGCTATAGAATCTCTGCTCGGCTTTTAATGATGATCATGTGAAGCAGTAGAATTGAGGCAACTATAAACCTGGAGCATGTCAAGCACAATATCATTTAAACTACAATCAAGTGGCACTTTTGAAAATGAACTAGTTAGCAACTGACAGAAAAAAATATGATGAAAGCAGATCTGAGCATACAAACTTATATGACTTTTTATTCAATTTGAACATTTTTAATGTTTTTGAAAGAAGTCTCATGCTCACCAAGGCTGTATTTATTTAATGAAACACTGTAATGTTTTAAATATTACAATTTAACTTAAATGATTTCTATTGCATTCAATTTTAATATGGAATGTATTCCAGTGATCAAAGCTGAATTTTCAGCATCATTCCTCCAGTCTTCAGTGTCACATGATCCTTCAGAAATCATTCTGATATGATAATTTTTAATTTTTATACATTTTTATTATCATCAATGTTGCAAACAGTTAAGCTGTTTTTTTTTTCTTTTGCAGAAAGTGTGATAACTTTTGTTGAGACTTATTTCCAAAACAATAAAAATATCTTAACTTTTTAATCATTGTGAAATAAATCTATCAATTTTACAGATTTATTATCAAAATAATATTCCAGAATAATATTAATTCATTAATATTAGATTGCTTTATTTTAGTTCTTGCGTATTGACGAGGCAGAGGGATGTTAGCTCTTTTATTTCAGCGGAGAGGGTGATTGTGTTCAATCGGAGAGGATGACATGACCTCGTATCTTTTACTAGTGGACACAAGACAGTGGAAAATGGCGGATGGAGAGATCTACGGATGTGTGACCTGCACCATCATGTATATCATTAAAATTTTCCCCATGATCTAGAGTTAAAAAAAAAGCCGTAATATATAGGAATATCGATACTTGTGGAATCACAATTCTTAAAAATCACAATACATATCGTACTGGAACCCAATTATCATGGTAGTATCGGATCGGGAGATAGGTATGTTGTCCCAGCCTTAGTTAACATCAACTTCGACAGCCATATTTATTCATTTATTTGAATTAAAACCTACACCTACATTTTTACATGTCTCCACTTCCTTCCACTGTTGAAAAATCAATATTCCTGGAACGGTCATTGCCGACATCATAGTGATCCGGAGGTACTGAGCGTCTTACGGTCCCGCGGACTCGATCGCGAGCATAGCTGTCAATCACTGCATTTTTATAGCGTCACATAACTAATTAAAACCAAACTTATAATTATACTTATTATTTACGTAATTAAATAATTGTGATAATAATTAACTCAAATGACAGAAATCATCTTTTAAAAAACAATATATATATATATTTGAATTTTTTTTTTCGTTTGACTCGCGTTCGATGACTTGAAGAGGGCAGCGTTTATGACCTCTACTGCCACCAGGGGGCGATCAAAATATTTTGGCTTCACTTTTCACTTGAAATTCCAGTGCTATTGGCTTGTTGATAAGATAATCACTTCACAGCTCTGGAATAGAACAGCTCACATGTCTCCTGCTTTCAGTTTCAGACGTCCAGTTTGGTGGACTGGGCTCCAGGGTCACCCTCACATGCGGAGGCTCACATGGCGGGTACGTACTCCAGGCTATATTAAGTTTTTGCTCCAGATCTAAGCTTTCCTGTAAGGAGTGATAATAGTGTGCTTAAGCACCCTCTGTAGGGGCACAAGGCCAGGCCTTATAGGGTTTGGACACGTCGAGGCTTTTTAGGGGAGGGTTGGGGGGCTTGATTCCCCAGCCTCAGATTTTGGCAAGCCTTGTGTTTCATATAAATACAGTTGTTGAGAAATCATATTTCTCGCCAAAAATGATGCTATCCAAGAGAATACAGCTGCCAAAAATAAGATTTGCAAGACACACAAATGAGTAATGTGATACGCAGGTCCAGTTGGCGTTGATAGCCGTTATTTGGTCGTCGGTATATCTGTGATTAGAGCAGGTTTGCAGGGAAACTAGTTGAAGGTTCTTTGACTGAGATGTTGACTCTGGGTTTTGGATGGGGTCGGCAGGTCTCCGGTGGAATGGCGGTTCAATGGAAGCTCAGTACCGCTGGGGCAAACACACGAGGGCTCGCTCACACTACTGAACACCTCACACTCAATGGAGGGCAACTACAGCTGCCATGATGAACGAGGAACTTTACTGCAGTCCATCAAACTACGCCTGGGCCGTAAGTCAACTTCAGTGCTAGAACAAGTGCCTTGTTTCATCTTCTGAATTTGAATAATTTGATCAAATGAATGAGAAAAAGGGTTTAAATAATTTCCTCAAGGTATATGCCATATTTAATCTATCTATCTGAATCTATCAATCAATCAATCAATCAATCAATCAATCAATCAATCAATCAATCAATCAATCAATCAGTCAGTCAGTCGTCCATCTATCTATCTATATCTATCAATCAATCAGTCCGTCTATCTATCTATCTATCTATCTATCTATCTATCTATCCATCTATCTATCTATCTATCTATCTATCCATCTATCCATCTATCAATCAGTCCGTCCATCCATCCATCCTCATTTTCTGTTAATCAACATTCTTCAGAATAACTTGTACAGAACGCAGGACATTCCTCCTCAACCCTAACCTCCGTTTAACCCTCACAGCCTTATTTTCATCCATATAAAATGAAATATGGAATCTACCAGAACTTATTCATCTTTTGAGTGATGTTGGCTTAGAGAAATGAAAGTGTTGTAGCAACACAAACATAACGGATCTGACAGACTTTGAATCATGGGCTAGACGTCCACATTACACATTTCATTTCCGATCAGACATCCGAGAAGTCCATATGAAGTGTTTGAAGCGTCTAAAATGGTGCTTCGATGGGAAAGTGGTTCTAAATTAGTGGGTTGCGACCCAAAAATGGATCACAGATCTGTTCTGAGACGATAAAGACGATTAACTAATTTTAATTTTGAAAAGGAAGCTTGCCTAATTGTATTGAATGTATGCTTGTAATTTACTTCAGATTTCTTTACTTCTGTAATTATGTTTACTTCATTAAAGTACTTGTTACATGCTATTATTTTAATTTGTGAATAGTAATATCCTGTTTAATAGTAAAGTGCATCCAGCAGCATATGAGTTTCTGCTGTGGTGTGGAGACGGCTTCGTCTCGTGATCGTGTGACGCCTCTGAAATGGTGCTCGTACTCGGACAAATTCTTAGAAACACAGGAAATTTACTTGTAAAAAGGAAGCACTTTCTGTCCTGGGAACTGCAAAAAGAAAGTGTGCTGTTGTACGCCCTTTCTGTTTAACTCAGGGCTCTTCCGCTAACAGGAAGTCACAACATCACAGCTCCACAGTTTCCTGATAGGAAGGATGAGATTGCTGGTTCCTTCATTTAGTCTGGCGTGTTACACTCCCTCATCGTGTCCTTGAACGCAGCGATGTGCTGAACCCTTCTCTCATGCTGTCTATCTGTTTGGATGTTTTGGAGTGAGTTTATTGTGTCTAAAGGGATCTCATGAGATAATTTTGTCTTCTTCTTCTTTTAGATCCGCCTCATTTCGTCAGGGTTTCTTGCCGTATGCCGAATCATATGAAAATCTCCTGCTCCTGGTTACCAACTAAGACGACACACCTGCCCACGATCTACAGAACCTCCTACAGGTGCAGTCTGCTTTCTATACATTTATACATATTTAATATATTTATATATGTAAATAAAGTGTAACCATATATATCATTTTTTTATTATTATTTTATTTTATATACACTACCATTCAATGTTTATTCAACAACTTTTTCAAAGAATCCAGTGTCCACAAATATGAAGCAGTGCAACTGTTTCCAACACTGATAATCATCATAAATGTTTCTTGATCATCAAACCATCGAATCAGAATGATTTCTGAAGCATCATGTGACACTGAGGAATCAGGAATCAATGCCATTTAATAATATATTCACATAGAAAACACTTATTTTAAATTGTAATGATATTTCACAATATTACTGTTGTTACTGTATTTTTCATCAAGTAAATTCAGCCTTTTGAGCTTCACTTCCTTCACTGATCTGAAGGCTGTTTTGTGTTGTTTCATACAGTGTTAGAGGCAGAGGTGTCGAACCCTGCGAGCAGGAGCACATTGGCATGAATCAGTGCACGATTACTGACCCACAGTTCTGGAGCTCCTCGAAGGTCCTGGTGAACATCACAGAAATCAATCCACTGGGATCCAACTCCACCTTCATCCAAATAGACGCTCATAAACTCTGTAAGTCTATATGCATTCATATTCCTATCATATTGATATATCCTCAACAACCTCAACAAGTAATCATCAACTTTCTTAAAGGTTTCTTCAACTCTCTGAGTTGCATTTGCTTTCATAATCTTTTTTTCCCCGTTTTTTCTGCTCTACATAATAAGAATGCATATCGTTTATTACGTGGTTTTAGTAAAACCGGATCCTCCTGAGGATGTTCAAGTTCTTCCGGTGGACGGTCAGTCCACACAGTTGTTGGTCAAGTGGAACTCTCCTTCATCCTGGCTCGCTGAAGTCATGCCCGCATTTCCCTTGACGTTCTCGATGCGTTACCGTCCGGTTGGCTCCTTCTACTGGTCCACGGTAAGAACCTTATACAGTAAACAGTGAGCATCAATGGTCAGATATAATTGGCTGATGATCATCATATCTTCTGAGGTTAGTCAAGTGTGTAGGTAGCAAAATAATAATAATAAATGTTGTATAATAATAATGTAACAATGAATAAATACATTTATCATAAGCATGAACCCCCAAAGTACCAGTTACACTGTTTTTTTACTCGTTCTTTTCACACATACTAAGTTAAAAGAATAATCAAAATCTGAATAATAAAAGCCTCTCACCTCTCATGTCTTTATAAAAGAACAAACACACATACAGCGTTCTCACATCTCAGAGCCGCACCATCACGGGCTGATCTTTATCTGCTTTCACCAGCCAGCTCAGCCTTTCATCACACCACCAGATGTCTTCAGATCCCTGTGTGTGTGTGTGTGTGTGTGTGTGTGTGTGTGTGTGTGTGTGCGTGTGTGTGTGTGTGTGTGCGTGTGTGCGTGTGTGTGTGTGCGTGTGTGTGTGTGTGTGTGTGCGTGTGTGCGTGTGTGTGTGTGCGTGTGTGTGTGTGTGTGTGTGCGTGTGTGCGTGTGTGTGTGTGTGTGTGTGTTCTTGTGTGTGTGTGTATGTGTGTGTATGTGTGTGTGTGTTCTTGTGTGTGCGTGTGTGTGTGTATACTTGTTTTCCTTACATTGTGGGGACCAAATGTACAGTTTGTACAGTAGAAAAACAATTACACCTATGGAATGACCCCATAAAACACATAAACACAACATGTGTGTGTGTGTGCGCGTGTGTGTGTGTGTTCTTGTGTGTGTGCGCGTGTGCGTGTGCGTGTGTGTGTGTGTGTGTGTGTGTGTTGTGTGTGTGTGTGTTCTTGTGTGTGCGCGCGTGTGCGTGTGTGTGTGTTCTCGTGTGTGTGTGTGTGTGTGTGTGTTCTCGTGTGTGTGTGTGCGCGTGTGCGTGTGTGTGTGTTCTCGTGTGTGTGTGTGTGTGTGTGTGTGTGTTCTCGTGTGTGTGTGTGCGCGTGTGCGTGTGTGTGTGTTCTCGTGTGTGTGTGTGTGTGTGTGTGTGTGTTCTCGTGCGTGTGTGTGCGCGTGTGCGTGTGTGTGTGTTCTCGTGTGTGTGTGTGTGTGTGTGTGTGTGTGTTCTTGGTAAACCCTATGGCAACATCCGAAATGCATGTCATTGTGAACATTTTTTTTCAAAGGAAAACATTTTTTTGTGGACATTTTTTTCAAAGAATTATTAAAAATAATAAATGTATCACGGCTTCAATAAAACATTAATCCCCACAACTGTTTTCAACATTATTAATAATAAATAATAATAATAATAAATGTTTCTTGAGCAGCAAATCCGCTTATCAGAATGATTTCGGAATGATCATGTGACAGACTGAAGTCTTTTGATCACAGGAATAAATTACATTTTGACAAATATTTTAAACATTAAAAACATTTAAAAATTCTCACTGACCCCAAAATTTTGAACAGTAATGTATATAAAGTTATATTATCATCATAACAGCTTGAGTAAAATCAGTCTGGGCAGTGTTATCCATCTTTAAGTGGATGTATGTATTGATCGTCCCTCAGCTGGAGACGGAGGAGGACACGAGTCTGAACATCATGGATGCTCTGGCGGGTCACCTGCACGAGATCCAGATCAGAGCTCAGGACGCCCTGATCAACCACAGCCAGTGGAGTGAATGGAGTCGTGTGGTGGAGGCCCGGCCGTGGATCGGTCAGTGTCACTCCTCACACACACACTCAACAACAAACACAATCAATACAGTCATTACAGTTAATGTCACAGTTAGAGGTGCAGTGAGTGGGTTTTGAACAATTCGGAGTGAGCATCAAAACATCTTTGTAGCCAATCAGCAGTAAGGGGTGTATAGAGACAGACATTAGCAGAAAGAGAGAGATGGCAGAGAGAATAAAAAAAGGAAAATGCCAGTGGAATAAAACTTTAAAACGAAGGGTCACGTTTAGGCGAGAGGTTAAAATCAGAGAAACTTTCCAGACCTTAAGAAGTGAGAAGGCCTGAAAATGGACGCCAAGGTTGCTTGATATGTGAGTAATGTTGGCTTCCCTTGTTTGTTCAGTTGCATTATTATTATTATTATTATTATTATGAATCTGAAATGACTAAACCTCCACCACCGCCCATTTCAAGTATCGTTGTAACACCTCGATCGTGTCACATTTGTAATATATTAGGCACTTACACCATCACGTGAGGTAGAGTGACGTTCATGAAAACTGTTTGTTGTTTGGAATGTAAGGGATGATTTTGAGGAGTGGAGGAGCTGAATCACAATTAGACATTCGACCTGAATCATCATTGCTTTCACTCATTGATGACGTCATTCCCTCGGCGGCAGACGCAGCAGATTCTGTCTTAGTCGCTGCGTAGCGTTAACATGGATGAAGGGGCGGAGGCATCGAGAGGGTGTTAATCTTTCGGGAATAGACGCGTGTTTGTTTTGGTCATTTCAGATATCGCCAGTGTTTTCCAGAAATGTCTTACTGCACCTTTAATCTGCAGCGACGGCTGGAATGACATGAACAGAAATGGAAAAAACATTATAAGAACAATAATTATGTTTATGTGTGTATAAATCTTAGAATTCTGTTCACTACAGTACAATACAAACAATAATTCATACAGATCATGTTAGTTGAAATACTGTATGGAGTATTTTAGTAATGCTTTACAACAAGGTCCTATAAGTTAAGGTTACTAAAGCATTAACATTAATTAACAACGATCAGTATTTTTGTTACAGAATTAATCTTGGTCAATCAATAAAAATACAACTATTCTTTGTTAGTTCGGAAATATTAAATAATATTAATTAATAATATTGAAGTTTTGAGGTAACACTTTACAATAAGTGTCTGATTTCTTAACATTAATTAACAAATTTACACCATTTATTAACCTGTTAATGCCAGTCAAGAATCCTCATGTTAGTTCATGTTAATAATGTATTAATAAATACTGAGATGAACAAATGCTGTAGAAGTGTTGTTAGTTGTTCATGTTAACTAATGAAACCTTATTGTAAAGTGTTACGACTTTTGATTTTTAATAATGTTTTAGTAAATGTTGAAATAATTAACATGAACCAAAATGAATCAGAAGTGTGTTTTCATTGTTATTTCAGGTTAACTAATGAAACCTTATTGTAAAGTATTACCAATATTTATATAATTCATTTCATAAGACCATTCAAGATAAACTAGTTCAGTGAAATCAACCAGCGATTCAGTGATTTTAATGTTAAATGCAGAAGTGCTGTTTTTCTTGGAGAAGTGTTTTATGCTCTATATATATACCCATCATCTGTCATATCCTTCAGATAACTAATGCAATGATGGCGTAAATCAAATTGTGCGCAGCTATCATGATTCTTCAGGCAGAAATCTGATCGATCTAATAAAGGAAGATAATTATATTCAGATGATGGTAACTAGAACACTACAGTGGAGCTGGATATCTGTCAACCTCACTAGAAAAGTTCAACAGAATATTGTTTTATCCTTGTTGGTTGTAAAAGCGTTTTCTGTCCACGGTGTGAACGCAAATAAATGATGAGCTTTGGATCGTCAAGTGGAAAACTGTTGAGGAAAAAAGATTCTGACGTGACTTTTGAGGGGAGCTGGTCATGAATAATTCAGAAGTTGTATAAATATATATAATTATATTTGTTTTGCAATTTTAGAGCCTTGGGAAGAGGCGACAGAACCAGTTATTTGTTCCTTTACAAATTATAAAATGGCATTTCCAGTGAGGACAACAGACAAGTCCCCAGGTATGTGCTTTACATTCGTTTATTTATTTATTTATTTATGCATTGTGCAACAAATACTCCTAGTAACTGAGAAGTCTTGGCAGGGAATGTTACACACATTCACAGATTAAACACAAAGTATAAGATGGATTTGAGTTCTTAGCCAGATTTTTTTTTCACCCCCTAAATATTATCCAGATGGTTTGGGCTTCTTTGTAGTGGGTGGAGTTTCCCCCATCATCTGGTTTTGACCAATCAAAGCGTACCATCCTTCCACAATGCAGTCATGTGGTCGACACCAGCGTGACTCATTCTGCTCTTCATTAGCTAACTGTTTCCAGGCCGTTTATTTATATCTGCTCATCTCGCTTGTGTATATGCTGTACTATTGATAAATGTGTCCAAATAAATCCTTTAGAAACCAAAGACCAAAAGTTTTTCAAAATAGCCTCACTTTGCCTTCAGTAACTGGAGCACGAAAGCTTTTGCTCTCAGGAATGGATTCATTTCTGGAGCGTTAAATGATGGAAATATACTGTAATAATGGAGTTTATGCTTGTAGACGCAGTTTGAGTTTGAGGCAAATGAAATGAAATAACAAAAACAAGGAGTTTATATGGTATTAATTTTACAAATGTTATCCATAGTAATATTAAAGAATTATATATATAATATTATTATATTATATATATTAAAATATTATGTTTATGTTTTTTTGTTGTTTTTGTGCTTGTTTTGTTGTTTTTTGTTGTGGTTTGTGTGCTTTTGGTCTTTTGCGTTTTGTGTTTTGTGTCGTTTAGTTTTGTTTCAATCTGTTGGTTTTGTTTTGTCTTAGATCCGTCAGCGCAGCCCAGCGGGAGCGTCGGACTGCTGGTGTTGTTGGGTCTGTTCGCAGCGGTCATGGTGTCTGTGTTATTAACCATCATCGTCCTTCTATGGTGAACATTGTGCTACATTTATCTAGATTTAATAACTAAATATACAAAAGAGTTGAATGAATTCTCTCAATTGTTCCTTTTATAGGGTGAGGCAAAGGAAACAAGACAATGTGAAGAAACAGGAACTGACTTCCATGGTGAAGATGAAGTCCATCCCGATCTGAAGTAAGCCGGTGCAGACGTCCGTCTCTGTTCTTACATTCCTTGCGTCTGCCGTTCTGGCGTTTGGCCCATCTGGGTTTAAACCGTCTGGAAGGGAATGCATGCTGAACGATCCTTTTATGGTGACTGTTGATACTCGGAGTATATCATCAGTGTCCTGCCCTCCATTTTTATTGCATAAAAAACAAACTCAGGCAAAAATGCAGTCAACAAAACCGACTCGCTACTGCTTGACTTTTCCTTAGCTTCAAGGAAGGCCGAATACACACATCAGCTGCATTTAAATCTGGGAGTAAATCCCGTGTGTGTGTGTGTGTGTGTGTGTGTGTGTGTGTGTGTTCACTCCTGAACTCTGGGCTTCAGACAGTCGTAACTAAAGCATGTTTTTGTGTTTTGAGTCTATGAACATGAAACAACTTCACCCTATTAATTTTTAATAAGTAATATTAAGAGATAGATGCTTTATTATTAGTAGATCATCATCAACAAGAGCTGTGTGTTGATTATGTTATAGTGGTTGAGTCACGGCCTTTAAATAGCGCTCTCTCTCTCTGTGTCTCTCTCTCTCTCTCTCTCTCTCTCTCTCTCTCTCTCTCTCTGTGTCTCTCTCTCTGTGTCTCTCTCTCTCTCTCTCTCTCTCTCTCTCTCTCTCTCTCTCTCTCAGTGTCTCTCTCTCTCTCTCTCTCTCTCTCTCTCTCTCTCTCTGTGTCTCTCTCTCTCTCTCTCTCTCTCTCTCTCTCTCTCTCTCTCTCTCTGTCTCTCTCTCTGTGTCTCTCTCTCTCTCTCTCTCTCTCTCTCTCTCTCTCTCTCTCAGTGTCTCTCTCTCTCTCTCTCTGTCTCTCTCTCTCTCTGTCTCTCTCTGTCTCTCTCACTCTCTCTCTCTCTCTCTGTGTCTCTCTCTCTCTCTCTGTGTCTCTCTCTCTCTCTCTCTCTCTCTCTCTGTCTCTCTCTCTCTCTCTCTCTCTGTGTCTCTCTCTCTCTCTCTCTCTCTCTCTCTCTGTCTCTCTCTCTCTCTGCTGTAGTTTAGTGTGGTTTGCTGATAGATCACAGGTCTAGTGCGAGAACGTCTGTGGAGACAGTAATTTACAAACGAGTCGAGACAAATGCCTGTGATTCTGTATTTTTCTGGCATTCAAAAGAAAGACACTTAGATTTAAAGTACATCGATTCGAGTCATATTAATGCCGATAACAGATACAGAATTCACTTTATCGTAGTGAACGCATTGTAAAAGTGGACCTTGAGTTAGTCATTGATTGGTCAAACTACATTGAACTGAATGTGAGCATTTACAAAAGAATGATCTTACATATGATTTACATAAGTGGGTTTTGCTGTTAATTTATGATTATATTATAATACTATTATTATTAATATTAATATTATAGAGCAGGTCCACTCTTGGTAATAGTTAGATTATAGTCTGCTCTATATGAGCTCTGAATGTTGTAAATTAGTAATGCTAAAAGCTGAAGACATAAACAGCATCTGTTCAGCTTTTCATTCATCTTTAGATGTAAATGTGTGACTCAAGTGGGAAAATGTAAACATGATGATTTATATGAGAAACGCCTGTTCTATATTAGTTAGGAATCTTCCAAACTCCCACATGGTGTAATAATTAATACTTGAATGAAACTTAACATTCTGTCATCATTTACTCACTCTCATGTCATTCCAGATCTGTGCTGTTATTTATTTATTTCATTTTTTATAGTAAAAAAAAAAAAAAAAAACATAATTTATGTTTCAAAAGACGTGAGGGTGGATGAAGGAATTCTGAATTTGTAAGTCTATATAAAATATCAGTCAAAGCAAATAGAAAATATACAACAAAATACTCTACCAGTTAAAAATTTGGGGTCGGTAAGATTTTTTGAAATGTTTTTGAAAGAAGTCTTATCAAAATTGTGAGATATATACTCACACTGGAAAAGAAAAAATGTCAGAATTGTAAGATAAAAAGTCAAAAGGACCTTTTTTATTTTTTTATTCCATGGTGAAATGAGCTTCCATGATCTTCTGCTCACCAAGGCTGTATTTATTTGATCAAATATTTAAAATTATTTTAAAATTTAAAATAACTGTTTACTTCAATGTATTTTTAAAAAATAATTTTAATTTCTGTTTTATTTGAATAAAATTAAAGCAATTTTCAGCTTCATTACTCCAGTCTTCAGTGTCACATGATCCTTCAGAAATCATTCTGATATGATGATTTGATGCTCAAGAAACATTTATGATCATTATCAGTGATATAAAATATCTATTGTCACTTGATTAATTCAATTCATCTTTGCTGTTAAATTCTTTACAAAAAAAAGCAAAAAAACAACTGACCCGAAACTTTTGAACGGTAGTGTTTTTTTTGTCCAGGAAGATTCAGATTGTGTTCTGTCACTGAACTGTTGTTCATCAAGCTCTAAAGAGTTTAACTTTCTTGTTTAACTCTAGATTTGAGAAGTTGGCCGCTCCAGTCGGGCCCTCATAGGGCATCAGTATAGGGAATCGTCACCACTGCCACTGCGGCTGACAGACTCCATTACCCACAATGCACCTCTCCTCTCAGCGGAGTCCCACGAACTGTGAACATGTACAGTCTACAATGTAGCACAATGCAACGGAAAAACATAAGGATTTCTTTCTTTCTTTACTTTCTTCTGCCCGCAGCGAATTCTTGGACAATGAAAAACATATTTTTGTATTATTCTTTCTTCTCGATATTCCCCACTCTCCACCGGTGACGCATTGAATGCTGTGAAAAGGCGTGACTTTTGGTGTGCAGCATAAGGGCATTATGGAGAAAGTGGCTTTGTCCTCAAACTGAAACCTTCAGACAGCTGCTATCTTTGGAAGACAGAGCGTCGGCACTGCAGTGATGATGAGGTGGTCTTTCTCGGAAACACAAAGACTGCTTTGTCTTTATTCCTGCAAAATCTCTCCTCACAAAAAGTTCATAACAGGTAGACGCATCTGCAGTTGATCGTTTTCCAACCAGATGTGGCATCTAAAGCATCCAGTTCTCGGTAATAAACTCGTTTCATCATGACAATTTCAGCCTGAAAGTTCATGTCTTGAACGCCAGCGACAACTAGAAACGTTCTGTGAGCTGGTGTTCAACAAAAAAGGACCTTCAATGCAATAAATGCATTTAATCTCTCTGACTTTTTTTTTCTATAAAAGCATTTTCTCTGCATTGAATCGAGACATGAATGTAAATCAGTCTTACGATGTCACTTTTACACATTTGTAAGGTGATTAAAGCTGATTGTTTCTGTTGAAGCTAATAGATATTCACAATATTAAATTCTATTGAAGCTCATATAAAGTTATATTGTTTGTTACACATTTATGCAGTTATATTGTATAATAGTTTCTACTCAGCATTCTGTTCTCTTGTACATTGCTCTCCAGTGACATAAAGCTCAATGCATGCATTTATTTTGTAATTCTTTTAAGATATATATGATTTTATTGAATTATAAGATTTTAGCATACGTATCCTTCCTATAGCTACAAAGAAAAAATAATGAACATTGTCCAAAGTCATAAAATGGTTATTGTATATGTATCTTCAATTGTTATCCTTGTGCAATTAAAAATAACTAGGGCCATTTTTTAATTTTTTGTAAAGATGTCACTGTGATCATTTCTTTTAATGCCGGGTTCAGACTACACGATATTGCAATCGATGTTTTTATCGTGTGTCATGGTGTACGACAACAGATTCCACGTCTGTGTTCGAAATCGCCCCCATCACCATCAGTGTTCCCTACATTAGTCCTCTTGAAGGAGTGAATGAAAACGAGTGAATGCAGACACTGAGAGCACTGGAAGAATAGTTGCTGCTTGACGTTAAGTGATCATTTGAAACTTAGCAAACTGGCAGCTCCAGTAATAATAAAAATATTGATCTTGAACTCTGTCATGGAAACTTGCATGTATAAACCTTAATTAAACAATTAAATAATCAATTAAAAAGGAATTTACACAATATTACGTATCATATTACGCTGTACCCACATTGGAAAATGGATGGATTCAGCTGCGGGCGCCATCCGGTGGGACACGGGAATTCATTCCTTATTAAAGGATATGGGGGCAATTTCGGACACAGCCGAAGACTAGCATGTTTCATTTCCTCCCAGATTGAAGCTCTTCTGGACACAGCGTTCATACATAGTGAAATGAAAGAGAGACGATGGTGTTGATGTTGCTGGAGGAACGATTCATTCAGTGGCAACAATATTCCTGCGTTTATTATGTTTCCTCGAGGGACTATCATGACAGAGTGAAAACAGATAAATGCTGGAGAAAGACGGTCTCATGTATCCAGATCTTCAGACTGACGGCAGAAGGCCTGTTTCATTGTAGATTTTTTTATTTGCTAAGGACCGCCCAAGACGGCAGTCTGACCGACATGTAAAGCAATGTTTTGTTCCGTACATGAAAATCCCTACAATGATGACCAAACAGACCAGCGTGTAAAACTCTCAGACGTATTTTAAAGAGTCCGGCGTGAACTTTACATACTTGGCATACTTTTGAAAATCCAGCATTGAGTTGATCCTGTAGTAGCGCTCATTGTCACGGTTTTAAACACGATGGTGTTCTTCTTCCATGAGGGGGTTTGGCTTCACGGCATCTTTGTTTCCAGGTGGACCGCTAAAGACTGCAACACACGTCTCCTGGACAGCCTGTAGAATTCATCCAATCAGATGACGACTTCAAAAATCCTGAAGTGTTTCCAGTTAAGTGTGCCATACGCATCAGACGTTCGGCCTGTCGATGTGGCGTCCGAGGCTGACACTTGGCGAACGATAACGGAGGTGCTGGAATTAGCATTAAGATAACATGCCGCTTCTCTATTTTATTTACACTCTTGTTTAGGAAAGTCGGAGGCTAGTTCCGTCTTCTCTATGACATCGATGATTTGTCGGAAAGCAATGTGTAATCTGACTTGTCTCTTGTTCATGACACGACAGTGAAAATCGTATAATCTGACGCAGGGACTATCGTATCAGACAAAGATATCTAGTCTGAACCCGGCATAAAAATCACTGACGATGTTTGCTAGAATTTTTTTGTGCATTTCTTCATGCATTTTTGCACCATTTGCTTGTAACCTCTTCCTTTAACCTCCCTACCTTTTTTTTTTTTTCTTGTGGCCTGTGTTTGTTCCACCAGCAAGATGGTTTGTGTATTTTTAAAGTAGTAGTATGCAGAGATGGGAATGCAGATATGTAAAGAAAAAAATATATAAATGTTTGGTTTTGTCAGTCAGACTCTTGGTTTAACATTTAGTCCATCATATATTCCCTCCTTCCCTGCTTGTTGTCCCGCGTGTTGAGAGTACATAGATTTGGTTTGTATGTTCTAAAGTTTTAGACTGAATTTTTGATTAGGTTTAGATGATGAATATCAGCATTCAGTAAATTGGTGTTTCTCAGCTGGTTTTGACTCAGATTTTTCATGTGGTGCCCAATGCAATACAAAATTGTTTAAAATGAATGTCTGTCTAATTTTGCTAGTATCTATCAAGTGACAGATTTTCACTAAAATACCAATTAATTCCAATCGATATGCACAATCATATGGTTTTGTTCCAGCTCGTTTTATGCGTTCATCATTGTTTGGGTCGTGACCAGTTGAGAACCAGTTCAGTAAAGCATCTGAACGCTGCAACATGCCGAAAAAAATCTGATTGCGGTTTATTTTTAGACCCTATCATATAACTCCATCTGTGAACGGACTCATTAACGGCGTGTTAACGGCCTGACGTGCAGTTAAAGTCTCTCCACCCTGACCCAAGTCTTGCAACAGAGAAACTCAACCTCGCGTTGAAGAAAAACACAATTCCAGAAAACCGAACCAAACGAATCGATCAGCAGTCATCTGTTCCCGGCAGGATGGACAGGTTCTTGGAGAAAAATGTGCATGTTTCCCGTTTGCTCTTTGCCTTTTTTCATAATGCTGCATGCATGGTGTCAAATCCAGATGTTTTTGGGGAGAAGCGTAACTTTGGACTACTGTTGCCTGGGAAAGGTGAACACAAACGCCTCCACAGTAAATGTATATAGTATATTTTTCTGTACAACATAAGCTGTTTTACTATTCCTCTGTTTATATTTTTGTGAAATAAAAGTTATTTTATCTGAAGAAAAAGGATATATGATTTTCTTAATTTTATGATATTCAGGACTAGAGGTTCAGCTTTTGAAGAATAATTTTAGTCAGAAACGGGTTGGTGACAGATCTTTTCAGTGATGCTGTCAGTTTGTTCCTAGAAGAAAATTCAGCAACTTCCAACCAATTCACAAATATTTAATCATGAAAATCAGGCAAGGGATTTAGTTGCTTGTTGAGTTTATTCAGCAAAATTAGCCTGCTGTTACCCGGCCAAGGTTTAGGTAAAATAATATACCTCCGATGTATGAGTTTGGAAATCTGTCGGGATTTACATGTTATACCGAATTTAAATCATAGAATCCTAATATTTACATGTTCATCTGAATCATTTATGCTGCATATTAAGACCGTGATGATGGTGCCAATATGGCAATAGCTGCACCGTTTTATTTCTGTCCGGCTGGTCAGTGGATTAAAGCCAGTGTTCTACGAATCAGACCAAGATTGAACGTCAAATGAAAATATTTTTTGTAAAGGGTTTTGGGGGAATGTGAAAGTCCTGTTAAAGTTCAATAAACAACATACTTTAACAAAATAATTTTAACAAAAAAAAACAAAAACATTTTAACTTTATGTTTTCCTCTTGATCATGTTATCTCAACACATTTATTGAATGGCTGATATTATATATATATTTATATATTGACATTATATAGCGGTTTCGGCCCGATATAGTGCACTATATAGTGGATAGGGAGCGGTTTTGGCCCTATATAGTGGATAGGGAGCGGTTTCGGCCCTATATAGTGGATAGGGAGCGGTTTCGGCTCGATATAGTGCACTATATAGTGGATAGGGAGCGGTTTCGGCCCTATATAGTGGATAGGGAGCGGTTTCGGCTCAATATAGTGCACTATATAGTGGATAGGGAGCGGTTTCGGCCCTATATAGTGGATAGGGAGCGGTTTCGGCCCTATATAGTGGATAGGGAGCGGTTTCGGCTCGATATAGTGCACTATATAGTGGATAGGGAGCGGTTTCGGCTCGATATAGTGCACTATATAGTGGATAGGGAGCGGTTTTGGCCCTATATAGTGGATAGGGAGCGGTTTCGGCCCTATATAGTGGATAGGGAGCAGTTTCGGCTCGATATAGTGCACTATATAGTGGATAGGGAGCGGTTTCGGCCCTATATAGTGGATAGAGAGCGGTTTCGGCTCGATATAGCGCACTATATAGTGGATAGGGAGCGGTTTCGGCCCTATATAGTGGATAGGGAGCGGTTTCGGCTCGATATAGTGCGCTATATAGTGGATAGAGAGCGGTTTCGGACCGATATAGTGCGCTATATAGTGGATAGGGAGCGGTTTCGGACCGATATAGTGCGCTATATAGTGGATAGGGAGTGGTTTCGGACCGATATAGTGCGCTATATAGTGGATAGGGAGCGGTTTCGGACCGATATAGTGCGCTATATAGTGGATAGGGAGCGGTTTCGGACCGATATAGTGCGCTATATAGTGGATAGGGAGCGGTTTCGGACCGATATAGTGCGCTATATAGTGGATAGGGAGCGGTTTCGGACCGATATAGTGCGCTATATAGTGGATATGGAGCGGTTTCGGACCGATATAGTGCGCTATATAGTGGATAGGGAGCGGTTTCGGACCGATATAGTGCGCTATATAGTGGATAGGGAGCGGTTTCGACCCGATATAGTGCGCTATATAGTGGATAGGGAGCGGTTTCGGACCGATATAGCGCGCTATATAGTGGATAGGGAGCGGTTTCGGACCGATATAGCGCGCTATATAGCGGATAGGGAGCGGTTTCGGACCGATATAGCGCGCTATATAGCGGATAGGGAGCGGTTTCGGACCGATATAGCGCGCTATATAGCGGATAGGGAGCGGTTTCGGACCGATATAGCGCGCTATATAGCGGATAGGGAGCGGTTTCGGACCGATATAGCGCGCTATATAGCGGATAGGGAGCGGTTTCGGCCCGATATAGCGCGCTATATAGTGGATAGGGAGCGGTTTCGGACCGATATAGCGCGCTATATAGTGGATAGGGAGCGGTTTCGGACCGATATAGCGCGCTATATAGCGGATAGGGAGCGGTTTCGGACCGATATAGCGCGCTATATAGCGGATAGGGAGCGGTTTCGGACCGATATAGCGCGCTATATAGCGGATAGGGAGCGGTTTCGGACCGATATAGCGCGCTATATAGCGGATAGGGAGCGGTTTCGGACCGATATAGCGCGCTATATAGCGGATAGGGAGCGGTTTCGGCCCGATATAGCGCGCTATATAGCGGATAGGGAGCGGTTTCGGACCGATATAGTGCGCTATATAGTGGATAGGGAGCGGTTTCGGACCGATATAGCGCGCTATATAGCGGATAGGGAGCGGTTTCGGACCGATATAGCGCGCTATATAGCGGATAGGGAGCGGTTTCGGACCGATATAGCGCGCTATATAGCGGATAGGGAGCGGTTTCGGACCGATATAGCGCGCTATATAGCGGATAGGGAGCGGTTTCGGACCGATATAGCGCGCTATATAGCGGATAGGGAGCGGTTTCGGACCGATATAGCGCGCTATATAGCGGATAGGGAGCGGTTTCGGACCGATATAGCGCGCTATATAGCGGATAGGGAGCGGTTTCGGCCCGATATAGCGCGCTATATAGCGGATAGGGAGCGGTTTCGGCCCGATATAGCGCGCTATATAGCGGATAGGGAGCGGTTTCGGCCCGATATAGCGCGCTATATAGTGTATAGGGAGCGGTTTCGGCCCGATATAGCGCGCTATATAGTGGATAGGGAGCGGTTTCGACCCGATATAGCGCGCTATATAGTGGATAGGGAGCGGTTTCGACCCGATATAGTGCGCTATATAGTGGATAGGGAGCGGTTTCGGCCCGATATAGCGCGCTATATAGTGGATAGGGAGCGGTTTCGGCCCGATATAGCGCGCTATATAGTGGATAGGGAGCGGTTTCGGCCCGATATAGCGCGCTATATAGTGGATAGGGAGCGGTTTCGACCCGATATAGCGCGCTATATAGTGGATAGGGAGCGGTTTCGACCCGATATAGTGCGCTATATAGTGGATAGGGAGCGGTTTCGACCCGATATAGCGCACTATATAGTGGATAGGGAGCGGTTTCGGCCCGATACAGTGCACTATATAGTGGATAGGGAGCGGTTTCGGACCGATATTGTGCGCTTTATAGTGGATAGGGAGCGGTTTCGACCCGATATAGCGCACTATATAGTGGATAGGGAGCGGTTTCGGACACAGCTCAGATTTACTGACGACTCGTTTTAGACAATTCAGAATCGCTTCTTGCTTTTGTGAGACAATAACTCTCATTCATCTGAGATGTGCAGACCTTTTACACTCACTAACAGCTGTCTTACACATTACATGAAAGATATTATCAGAAAAAGAATCATGGGTGGGATTTGTGCGCATATTTAGATGTCGTAAGTCCCTGAATAACATAAAATCATCGTTATTCATCATAACCTACAGGTTTCCGATTACGAATGTGATTCGATACTGACGTCTGATCATGTCTGACCAGCTGTGTTTAAAGTCAACATTTAAAATCATATAGTGTGTTCAGATCAATCTATGAATGTTGGAGCTAGTCGTTAAGTTATTAAGTGGAATAATTCTATTTATTGCCGTATAACTTTACTCACCCTCACGTTGTTACAGGTCACACACACACTCACACGCACACACACACACACACACACTCACACACTCTCACACTCTCACACACACACACACACACATACACACACACACACACACATACACACACACACACACGAATGTTTAACACTGAAAATATCTTTGTTTGAAGGAAATCAGGTTTGGAAGAACACATGGGTGAGGAAACGAAGAACTTTCTGGATAAACGATCCCTTTAGTAACTCCATCCAGTACAGGCTGAATTCTTCTCGAAATGTTACAATTTACCAGTAAACGCTCACCGTTTAAGTGTGGCATCTTTTCCAGTCTTACCCTACTATTATCATGACTTTACTGTGACTTGACTTTTTTTTAATGAATGCCTGAGAAAACAACAGAATTGTCAAGCATCTGAAATGAAGCTTCAGCAACGCCTGCAGGAGCAACAAATGAAGACAGAAACCAGTTCTAACAGAAAGTGCAGAAACACCTTTAGTGACATCAGTGAAAGAACGCTTCAGTCATTCCTTAACAATGCATCAATACAACATTATTGACAAATCTAAATTATGTGCAAAAAAAGCATATAAATAAAATAAATATTTACACCAATTACATAGTTAACAAGAACAAAAAAAAAACACAAAAAAAAAACAGAAAATTAAAATATTAAGGAACAAAAAGACTGTCTGGAGTTGGTCTACAGCTCCCTCTGCAGGTTTGAAAAGGCCTTAAACTGATTTAAGCAAGTCAAACCAAAAATATAATTTAAACATCGTTTTCCTTAACACCATAATAAATAAATGTGAAATACTATCACTACTTATCAAAATAAGCTCATCAGAACACAAGTTCCCACTGACGGAACTCAAAGCCTGTTGACAATGATAATGTGTTTCCTGATCCAGTTCAATCTCAGCGTTTGACAAAAAATGCAGCCATTTTACACACGCCACCAGTCAAAGTTTCGGACACACATTTTCAAAATATTATTTGAAGAAAAATAGTTTTACAGACAAATACAAACCGTGTCCATTTATGCCGTTTTTTAGCAAATGAAGATGTTTGAAGTTGGGTGCAGTGAACAGACAATGTGACAAAGATAAAATTATTGAATCAACGTTTCTGGGCACAATATAATCCCAGTATGATGTTGAAAATATTAAGAACAAGGTTTATCCAAAAATAACAAACAAAATAAAACGTGGCATTGTGTACGTATACAACCAGACAACTGCAACTATTGAACTGTAAAAGCTAATATTGAACAATATCTGATTTATAATTCCACCTGGAAAAAAGCCAAGATGAGTCCTTACAGTATTAAAACAGCAATGCTGAACAAAAACTAAATGAAGGGCTCGATTAACGCCAAGAAGCAGAATTTCAGTTCGTATACGAAGACAGTTTCTATTTATTCTTTTAAAAGTTCTAAGTGGTTCTGAAACAAAATGCAAGTCAGCAAGTATTTACAGTCATTTAAAAGCCTGTGGCTAAAAAGGCAGCAATAATAGGTTATTCTGTAACAACAGACAGCATTTCTGTACTTTTTATCCGATTCCTTAAGGACTTTTCCTGTTAAACTAGGTCTACCAGAGTTTTTCTGACACCTTCAAGTCCACCTTTAACTGCAAATACACGTCACAGAATCACGAAGACCATCAACACACATCCATCCTCAACGCCTGACACACCGTGAGTCGCCGTGAGTCTGTGGTTCCTTCGGGAAATCAATGCAATAAAATGGCATTATTTGAATAGACTCCACACTGCTAAGCTAAATATGACAACACAATGCTGAAGCTTTCTAGTAAAGTTTCTAAGGGCGCTTCCAATCCATCACTAGGGCTGGGCGATAATATCGAACATTCACAACGATTTCACTGGAAATATAATCACTAGTTTTAAATGTAGCACTTTTTATTCAGCCATTCAATTTGTCACTTCAAAATCCTTCATTTTCTTATCAGCATTTATAACGTCACAACTTTTAATCTTTGCAACATTCTGTGTCACAAATTATTGTGGTCAAATTTGTATCCTCAAAATCCAGTAACAAGAATCCAAGTGAACGGGAACGGCGTTGATGCTTAAAGTTTCCCAAGTTGGTCACATGGACTCTGTCCTACAGAAAGCTGCTTGTTTTAAGAGACTTTAATGTTCTTTTTTGCCTATTTCACCAAGATTTTGCTAATGTAACTTAAAGTGAATTGATTTAAAACTATTCATCAGCACCGCTGACTGAAGCCTGTGTGTAATGTCTTAATATATGAAGGGAAATGTTGAGCTACTCTATTGTTATACTTGTAAATTAATCAATAAATATTAACAACCATTAAATATCTACTTCACAACTATGAGAATCTGGATCCAGATCAGAACAAATGCAGAGCAACCATAGAAATCATACTTTCAAAACGGTCTGAATTTTTCATACAAAAATTTTTAAAGGGGATTTAATTATAATATACTACTCAATATATTTATTAAGTAGTCAAAAACCTGCAAAAATCCTTAATGTTACTTCTGTATTCGCTCTGAAATAGATTTTTATATGAAATATTGTACTAAAAATGCTGCAAAATAGATGTAGATTTTATCATCGCCCAACCCAAATCTACACCACACGTATTAAAATATTCACAGTCTTCACAGTCAAAACAACCTGATTTCACACGATACCTGAACGACGACAGCAGTTAGTATCAAACACACTGGGAAAAGGACAGATAATGTTGGAATGGCAATGATGCAGAGAGGAGCGAACAGACATATTTCCAGTTTTTGCTGGGAAAACAAAGAAAAGTAAAGAAAACGAGCACTATCATTAAGAGTTTCAGACGTCTATGGCGACTCCGTGTTTGGTGGAGATCATGTCTCTGGTGCCGGTCAGATACATGAGCACGGAGCACAGGTGAGGGAGCGTGGCCGTGATGGTGACGTACAGCCAATAGGAGATGGGCGCCGTGTTGCCAAACGGACACACCCAGAGGCCGTGGCGGACGCCGTCGCGGATGTGGTGCGACGTCAGAGACACGAACAGCATCCAGGGCAGGGAGCACCAGGAGTCCTTGAGCCGACAGGCCCACATGAGGAGGCGCAGGGAGAAGCACAGCACTGGGATCAGGCTGGAGCAGTGCAGCGGAGGCCGGTGCGGCAGATTCACCGCCGCCTGTGGAACGGATCAGAGTAAACATGCAGCACTTGCAGTGAGAATGGATTCAACTGGTCAAATCCAGACGCACGTTTATTTAAACACTGAAATTGAGTTGAATGTTCACACTCTAAATCTACTAAAAAACACCTTTAAGAGGTTATTTGATTTTTTTCAAACATTGGGAGTATTTGAGTCAAAAACAGTCTGAAGGGATTTTGCTCTGTCCAAACTCATCATCCAGTGTAAAGACGCACTGCTGCATCAATTATGGCCGCACTGACCCACTTCAGTCTCCAGCATTAAACCGTTGCAGTTTAAGTGTGAATACTGTACATTTCACCTCTGAGCATTAAACTGTACAAGCACATCTAAATGCCACTTCAGAAATGCTGTCCCACATTTTCAGTGTAAATCTGAGACTCTACAACTAACAGAACAAATGTTTTATTAAATAATGGAGCTACGAAGTTGTTGTTTTGAATCATTCTAAACTCAAATTAGAATTTAGTGGTTTAGAAATTTAGAATTCAAATTAGAAATTAGTGCTTTCTTAATCAAAAATATATTTTTGTAGTGATTCTGACCCAAAATCTGTAAGAAAAAAAAAAAAAGAAATGTTTTTTTTGTTTGTTTTTTAAGGATTCTAGCGGTTTTCCCGCCCTTTTTCTGCAGCGAGATCGTGGTCTTTTGTCTTCCGGTTTGTATGTAAAATGAACTGCTCATTTTAAAATCTACTGACATTTGTTAAGACATCTGCTTTAAACATTACAATACTCGTGATAAATTTCATTAACTCTACAACAAGTAAATCCACTTCACCAGCGATGCCATGGAAATACTCAGGGCTTCTGCTAAAACGGAAGTTCAAAGACAATATTATAATAAAAATGGCGGCTCGCTTGTTTCTCTGGCGCATGAGGTCTAGATCAGGTTTGTTTGGGGTTTTTTTTTCACTGGACATTTATTTTGTCATTTTACTGTCAAGAGTACAGGGAATATGTATTATAAACATTGTAATTATATACATTATTCAAACATCAACTGCACAAAGATATAAACCATTAAAATTGCCATTAATATTGCTCTCCTATTTTAGCCAACAAACCCGTCTGTTGTGCGGCCTGAGATCATCATCATCATCATCATCATCATCATCATCATCATCACTCAGTGAACGAATCGACCGATTGATCAGATCTATATTCAGAAGATGCTGCTGTAATTCTATCCACAAATGTTTCATTCTGAATCTTTTGTACTTTTCTTGGCATTTTTGGAAGTAAGATTTGAACTTGAAATTATATTTTTCCATCATCATCAAATCATTTTTTTTTTTTTTTACATCCTACAGATACGGTCACGTTAACTATATTCCGGCGACAATTCACAAGCAAAAGAGTCTATTGTCAATAGTGTAACAACATATAAAGAAGATTTCACTTTTAAACCAACCAGCTTTCTCTTGGTCATCGTGGCAAATCTGCATGACCAACCCAACGGCCAGAGCCAACACTGACCAACGACAAATCTGCAACGCAAGTTCTCGTTAATAGCTTGTAAACGGAGTTTAAAATGAATTTTAAATTAACATTACAAGCAACAAATGAGAAAAGAGGATAAATATGAACTGGTTACTTTTATTTGGCCATAACTTTATAAGATTTAAATTGAATTGTAAAAACCAGTCAGATCCGTCTTAATGTAAGCAGCGAACGCAGACCATCACACTGTCTCTGAAAACATCTGTGTGGAAAAACTATCTGCGGTTCATTTTTCCCTTCATAACTCTATGAGGCAACATGGATGTTGAGTAATCGCTATTTTAAACGCTGTTAGTCATAAATATATAGAAGAAGCAAAATAAACAGCTGACCTCACATTCTAAACGAATGAACAGAGCTCCTGCGTCTCCAGGCAAACCCTGAACAGATAATGGTCAGCTGAACAAGTTATATTACTTGCCAGAAGAATTGTTTATTCAAAATTATGATTATTATTTTAATAACCGGGTTTGACGCCTTCGTTTTCCCCAGGGATCGCACGCTCCTAAGATGAAATAATAAAGAAACAATTTTATTGTTCCTTTTAAAGTTGTCAGTTAAAGTGTTTTTTCTTAAATAAAAGAATACAAGGAGAAATGTGAGCGTTTACTCTGAAACGCTGATATTTATTTAATGAAAACATAGACTTTTGAAGTTTTTTTTTTTAGAACAATTAAGCGCGTCCAGATTAAAATAAATCATTAGATATGGCGTATTGCTTTATTTTGGACGCTGTATCAGTTCAGTTTTGATGTGCTGAAATAAAAGGTGAACCTCAATCTTTAGGATTTTTCCATTTTCTGTTTCTGTACAAAAAAAAAAAAATAAGTGGTGGAGGGTGGGGCAGTTTTCAGATGCTAATAAAATCCACTGACCTTGAGCGACAACGATCCAGCCAAGTAGAAGTGGTCCAGGTCAATGACAGACGCCAGAAACCCAGCCAAGATGACTTCATAGAAGTCACTTCTCTTCCTCAACCCGATCACAATGGCCCAGGACCAGAGTCCAATGATGCCGTGGACGGCGTTATCGAGGACAGCCCTGAGCCACAGATGGTGCTGGATGAAGGGGAGAGTCAGAAAGTGGTCAGCGAAGAAGCAGAAAGTGCCCAGGCCCGCGCTGGCTAACAGAGAGGCAGTGCTGAAGGTCTGGAGCAGGGCCTGAGCTTTCTCAGTCTCCACCGCTAGGTTCAGAGGCACGGCCATGCCCAGAGACGAGGAGTCCAGCTTTGAGTAGAAGCCCCTCATCGCTGGCCTCTTCCATGGAGGGGTCAGAACCCGGATCTGCTGGAAGACACAATAACGTGACGTGGTTTAAATGTCATGATGCTCTGACTTCTAGAAGAGAGCAGCAGATGAGAGTAACAGAACAAACCTATGAATCATGACCACGTGATCTTTTCATGACAACGTCATCATCATCAATATGAGGCACGAACAGATCCAACATTTGGAAGAGAATATTAAGAGTACATTTATATACACACACATATATATATATATATATATATACACACACATGTATATACCATGAAATATATGATATATATATATATGCTATGACAACCGTGTGTGTATTTGTGAAATATATATATAATATATTATATTATATTATATATGCCATGAAAACCTTGTATTTGTGAAATCATAGATAGGTGCTTTTACATTTAAATGAATAAATAAATCAGTATTTCAACATGATAACTTTGCCGAGCGAGATTTATTTTAATAGCATTAGCTTTGCTGCTAACTAGCTGATCAGCTAATCCACTGCTCAAGCCAAATGACTTCATTTATTAGCTATCATGAAAACGTAAACAGCTAGCATTCTCACACAGCTGCGGATGACACAAAAACACCCGATATAATGTATAATATGATCTATTGTGTCGTTTCCTCACCTCATTTCATTCCGCTCACCGGTCTGATGCTCTGTTCGTTCTTGGTGATGTTTGATTCGTGATCGTGAATCACTGAATCGGTTCCTTTGAACGAAACTGTGAGTTGAACTGGAATGAGACCAACACGAGGATCTAAACACTCGACTATTGTAAGCCCTCAAAGAATGTCCTCTTTTTGTGAGGGAAAAAATAAATATATGCCTTTATTTTACAAACATGCATTTTAGACTGGGACTAGGCTTAAACCAGGGGTTAGTTTATCTTATGTTCACTATTTAGGGCACTTGACATATCCTGATTAAACTATCAGGCATCTGCATGCTTAACTACATTTGATGAAACTGTGCATGTCTGTTCAGGATTAAATGAAATGATATGAACTCTACACAAAGAGTAGACTAATTGCAAATCAATTTTACACGAATCATTTTTTTTTTTGATCAGAAATTTGCCTCCAATAAGGACAGAGAACAAGTCCTTGTTTTAAGTAGGCAGTGCTCATTCTGTTTTTCCTCTCCATTACTGTTTTAAATGTGACGCTTTCATTCATACCATGGGTCTAAAGTGAGTTTTTTTCTCTATATCTTTGCAAGAATTTAATTTCATCATTCAGTATTCCAGGTGAACTTGTTTTTCCTTATGTCACTTGATGACATTTTGGGTTCCTTGCCACTGAATGTGCCACATTCGTTATGTATGGAAGCCCGTTCCCGCCACTGTTGAGAATGTTAATGAAATAATGAATAATGAAACTTTCTCATAATAATGACTTAGTATCTCATAATAATGACTTAGTATCTCATAATAATGACTTAACATCTCATAATAATGACTTGGTATCTCATAATAATGACTTAGTATCTCATAATAATGACTTAGTATCTCATAATAATGACTTAACATCTCATAATAATGACTTAGTATCTCATAATAATGACTTAACATCTCATAATAATGACTTGGTATCTCATAATAATGACTTAGTATCTCATAATAATGACTTAGTATCTCATAATAATGACTTAACATCTCATAATATTGACTTGGTATCTCATAATAATGACTTAACATCTCATAATAATGACTTCGCATCTTTAACTTAATCAAAAAAAAATTTTTTTTGAACCTTTTCTCATAATAATGACTAAGTATCTCATAATAATGACTTAACATCTCTTTAACTTAATCAAAAAAAAAGTTTTTTTTAAAAAAATTTTTTTAGAAACTTTCTCATAATAATGACTTAACAACTCATAATAATGACTTAGCATCTTTAACTTAATAAAAAAACCTTTTTTATTTTATTTTTTTTTTATTAAGATAAAGATGCTAAGTCTTTATTATGAGATACTAAGTCATTATTATGAGATGTTAAGTCATTATTATGAGAAAGTTTCTCATTATTATGACTTACGGAATATTTTTTTTTCTCAACAGTGGCGGGAACGGGCTTCCATAGTTATGGGATTGCTAGACTGCATAAATTAGGTCAGCCGGAACTGGTGACACTTCTATAACACCCGATATACTTTCATCATAAGAAGAATACGCTAATCTTTACTCTCTCTTTATCCCGAGGTTTACCGTAGTCAGCCGGATCCGGGCCGGATCCAGATCAGAAGGAGGGCCTGAACACGAGCACAACACATCCCTGAAATATCAGCTAGATTGAGTCAACTAGACACACTTAATATTCAACATTATTACTGATCTGACCGTAACCGATGCTGTTGTGAACAGAGCTGGAATGATGACATCACTGTTTTCTGCAGAACTTCACAACAGAACTGAATCAACACCTCACTGACTTCAGCTCAACAGTCTGAATCAACACCTCACTGACTTCAGCTCAACAGTCTGAGTCAAAGCACTACATTAATAAAGGTGACTGGAACTCTTTAGCTGGTTGCAAAAAATTTATGCCAGTGGAAAAAGAAAGTGCATGGATATAGTTTTGGAGGATTCCTCCCCCTCGATGAGAGGATGGCTCTGTAGAAAAAGAATTAGTGAGCCTAATAATAATAATACTTAATGTTGGTTGGTCATACACCAGAAGCAGGGCTGTGGGTCTCTGTGCAGCTTCGGTCCTCCTCAGCTGAAATTGTGGGAATCTTCTCCACTGTTTTGTCCTCTAGAGACACAAGAAAAGAGCGAGTTCTGTTTACGGGTATGTGTGGAGGAGCATCAGTCCGTCGATCAGGTTCAGACCCTCTTCAGCGTCACTCAGCTGGATTTAACCTATATATTGCCAGTGGGTGGAGTTCATCTTTAGAGGAATATTACTGTATTGTTGTTACACCAGGAAACGCCTATTATGTCTGCTATTATGAAAATTATACTTTCTATTTTTATTATAGAAAATAATTTATTTGCATTGACTTTTATTATGTAGAAATAAAAGCATCTTTGTGAACAGAAATGTCCATGCTAACGCATGAAACATGAAAACAAATATGGCGCCATCTGCTGGGGAAACATGTTTGTTAATAAAACTGGGCTTTTTTTCAGCATTTCACATTGAATTCAAATTGATATTATAGATCAGGGTTTTCTGTCTCAGTTTTGATTATTGCAACACCCTTACGAAAAAGAATTATACTTCAATTTCATTTTATAAAGCATACTTAAGTAATTTTCAGATGTGTATTGTCAAGTATACTTTATATAGTAAGTATACTCATATCAATGTGTACTAGTAGTACGCTTGTAAGTTAACTATTTCAATACTGTTCAGGACTAAATCTGCCCACTTTTAGTGTATAAAAGTATATGTTTAAGTAAAAATAGTTTCTTAACTTTAAATGCACAACTAGTTCACAACTGTGTTTCTCATTTGTACTGCATCTGCACTATAAGTGAACTTATAAGTATACTAGTAGTACAATTATTTTAGTTTATGAAAGTACACTTTGAAGTACACTTTCATTAAACTAGTTTGATAGTTTTATACTTCAAGTATTTATTCTTCAAGTTTTCTTTAAGTGAGCATAACACCATACTTATAGTTTACTCTTTATCACTTTCAGTACATTACTATGTTCCAATTTAGGTATAATTGTTTTATACTTGAAATATACCTTTAAATATACTTTAACTAATTTAATAAACATTTTATCAGGTTCAAGCATACTTTTTATCAACACTTGAATGTGGGTGAGTTTCATACTGAAAGGCAGCATTTTCAACAAAAAGTTGAGAAAATTACAATTTTGTCAAAGACTACCTGGATCAGTTTCAGAACGATGATGCAGATTTTAAAACACAGATGGAGTAGACCGAGTCCATCAACTCCCTCGTTTTCTCTTCATGCGTTAATCATTTCATTCAGTAACGTTTGGGCAGTTGTGATTTACATGCTGTTTAATGTTTGTATCAGATCAGAAGAGGGCCTGGGCCTGAACACGAGCACAACACATCCCTGAAATACCAGCTAGATTGAGTCAACTAGAGTCTACTAGACTCTATGGTCTAGTTACTAGACCATCCCGTGTGAAGACCTGACCGACACGACAGCCAGTGGCACAGATCCCCAACAAAACCTCATCACTGTTTCCTCCAGAGCTGCTGTAAAGATAAATGAACTCAATTAATAACTAATGATTTTTACAATGGAAAACTTAAGCTGGACAATGACTCTATTTTCTTCCAGAGCTGCTGTACAGCCAACATGATGTTCCCTCTTTCACTGTGAAGCTGCTTCGACACAGTCTGCATTATAAATAGCGCTATATAAATGACTTGACTTGACTAAATGGTCATTACAAATTTCCGTTCTAAACACAAGAACTCTAATGCAACCTTATGAATATAGTCACCTGTGGTTCATACATGAAGATATACACAGTATTTGACTGTGTCACTTTTTAAAGCTTTTGATTTTTCATTAACCTTAATAAACACGCAAATCGGTCAGCATATGTCAGAGGGTTTTAAGAGTTCACCGTCAGTCCAAGTCCTTAAGGAAGCTCGTGGAACAGAAGAGCTTTTTAACTGCATTGAGCCGTTCTGAGCTCATTTTATCACTGCGACTGCAGACGTGACGGGGTTAACTGAGGTCATCATAGTCCTTTAATCATCTTGATGTCACTGTGAGTTTCCCATTTACACCCTGATATTTCCATGACAAAATAAATAATTAGGCCTGATATTACAGCAACAATCTCTAACTGTAGATCATTGTATATAAATCAAGCTAAACAGTTTAGGGTTTATCACACAATGAATAAAACACCACAGCACATCACAGATTGTAATTACACAGGTAGGATGTCATCACTTGTCCAAACTGCAGTCACATCCAGACATGACCTCAGGCCAGATGACACAGCTGAGCGATCACATCGCCACAGAAATCTGCAAGAGTTTACTATTATCATTTTTTTTTATAAATCTCATCTGTTGTGCTTCGTCAGCGTGGCCTTTATGGACTGGTTGTTTAGTCTTTTGTTATGCAGTGAGGGTGTGTGTGTGGGGGGGTGTGTGTGTGTAGGTGTGTGTGTGTGTGTGTGTGTGTGTGTGTGTGGGTGTGTAGGTGTGTGTGTGTGTGTGTGTGTGTGTGTGTGTGTGTGTGTTTTGTCGCACATGTTCTAGATTGTTTTGTTTGTGGTCTCGGTGAGAGGTATTTGGACGTCACTGTTCAGGACAAATGACCGATTATCCTCCCGGGTCCAGAAAAACATGTTTTTGGCATTTAGAATTATTATTTTTCTTTGAAGAAAATCATTCAGAATTAAATGTTCACATTTTAGTTTTATTTTTGTTTACATTTTAATCTACAACATATGTAATAGCCTTCTGATATTTCTATATGATTGTTGTTTGCAAAATGTTATAATTTTGATTAAAGACCTACTTGAATGAAATGTTATTTAATGAATTATGAAATAATTTAACTCAACTACTCAACATCAACCAAACTTAAACTGTACAAACATTGTAAAAGTACTGTGTTCGCAGTAATAATGTCCAACCATACTTTTTTTTTTGGTTGACACCTGTGATACAAGAGAAAATCCAGTTATGAGAGAATTCATTACGAATGCGTCATTTTGCACAGAAATGTTCTTATTTGCTGTGATTTACACTATTGATCAACAAACTCACCCAACAGAGGACAAGAATGAATTGGATTGTTTATTATAGTCATTCAAAGCAAAAAAAATGAAAATTACTCACATACAATTGATAATACAAATGCAAAATATACATATATACAAACGACAGCTTCTCAAAAATATGATAAATATCAAAACAAGTGAAATGTTAATCAGATGCAGTGGGAATAAACACGCAGCTCCGTTTGCTCTGAAGTTCAGTGTAGTTAAACTCTTTGTAGCTTCACCTGTAAGTAAGAGGAAGTTAAATTACATGTCGAAAATCTGTCTATGTGTGACAGCAGCCCGGCAGCTTACGGCATAAGCAGATTACCCTTTATTTCCTCCTTCACACACACACTTAAATGTACACAGAATGCTTTCCCTTGACAACCGTCTGTGTGGATTCACCCTGTTTACAGCAGTGCGCGTCACCCGGACTCCACCCTGACGCGCGCATGGGTGTGTGCGGCAGCCGCGACGCGTCAGGCATTCCATGACTACATGGCACATTTCTAAAAGCGTCTCCACATTCATTCACTCCGTCATTCTGTTCGAGAACACACAGCGAAGTCATGGATGTCTGCTTCCTTCTCCTCGTGTCTTTCCTCTCTGTGCTTCACTGCAGCAGTGCTGACCAGCCTTTGGAGGAAACATTAGTTGTAGCAAGTAAGCTTTTATTATATTGGACTATTTACAAAATGTCAAATGTTGAACGCTTTTTCTTTCTTTTTTCTTGTGCTTTAAATGTGAATATTGTAAAAAGCAGATAGGATACAGGCTTCTTGTTTGAGCTCTATAGGATCCTGTGTTGGCTGTTATTGAGATTGCAAGAGATAAAAAGGCTCAATTTCAAACATGCTTTAACATTTTATCAGAATTTAACGTTGAAAATCTTCATTCTCATTCTTCTTTGTTGGTGAAATGTCATTTTTATGTACAGTGGATGTTTTTCATGAGCTCAAACATTGCAAATACATTCTTCAAACCCAAGTGTTGTCATTGATATTCCCTGTCCATGTCCCACAGGAAACGTGGAGCTGCTCGGCGGCTGGACCGACGCCAACCCCGAGAGAGAAGATGTTCGAGAAGCTGCTGAAGAAGCTGTGAAGACATTCAACAGGGATTCTAAAGAAAAGAAATACTTCAAACTTCTCAATATCACATCGGCTCGCACTCAGGTACAGATTTCATGTTTTCTTACTGTAAATGTGTATTAATCCACATTGAATAACAATGAATCTTTCTGTGCAGGTGACAAACATGATAAACTACAAAATCGAGGCCACTATTGGAAAGACAAAATGCCGCAAATCAGAAGATGCGAATATTGAGGCTTGTGGCATGGCAAAAAAGGTAATGTTTTTTATATACTTCAAGTGTAATAAAAATTGAGCGGTACTGTACTTTTCATATTTTTGACTTTTTTTTGTTTTGTTTTTTTAGCAAATGGCATGTAAGTTTGAAGTAACCCTAAACCAAATGAATGACGACCATGAGGTGCAGAAGACCTTCTGCAGAAGATCCTTTTGAATTTCACATGGACACCAAGATGCTTTTTCTTGGTTTTGTTTCCTGATATACAGCTCATGTAGAATGGAGAACTTTTGTACAAATGCCTAACATGGATAGAAGAAAAAAAACTCCCTTTGAAAGAAATTTTATATTTTGTTAAGTACCTTTGCTTTTTTATAAAAGGTGATCATTTTATAGTGAAGTGAGATCAGTATTTATATTTTACCATTCGAAACAAATGATGTAATGACAGACATGTTGCCAAGAAGAAGTGTTTATGTTTGGAATCTGCTGTCGACAGACGTTTTCCAGAATTCTACTGTCAGCCGGTTGGAACTTATGAAGTCTTTTTTCAAACTTTTTTTTTTTTTTTGTAAAATTTCCAAGAATAAAATCTTGAGAGTAAACCACAGTAGCAATATATACCAATACAGCTATAGTTCATTCACAAATAAACTGCAAATCAAATACCAGCATTTTATTCGGTTTCTTGCATGATAAATATTTTAATTACATTGAAGTGAAAACTATTTTACATTATATTTACATTACAATCAACAGCGTGTTTGAAATGCCTGTATGCCCATGAACATCTCACAATCCTGATTCCTGTTCTCAGAATTTCTGTGTGTCTTTGACTTCATGTGAAAAACAGTTTCTTATTGCCAAGACTTCATTTATACAGTTGTCTCGGTTTTGACCGGCATCTTTTTTTTCAAGTAATGCAACAACAGACTCCGTTCTTTCTCATACCTGTGTGATAAAAACACACGTTAGCCTCTCAGGGAACGCTATCGTCGAGAAGTATAAAAAGTCATTATCAAAAACACATTTTGTTTTTTTAGAGTTCTGTAGACCTACCTGGCGATTATTCTTTGTTCTTCTTGAAGCTCTTGCTCTTCCAGCTTCTGCAGAATTACTTTCAAAATGGGCATCTCTAAATTGAGGTACTGAGCGACCTGTTAAAGCGGTGGAAACGGGACGTTAGATTTATTTGAATAGACACAATTTTTGTAATATCTAGAGCTAGTCTTACATCAAGGCTAACTTCCTGTTCGTCGACGTCCATGAGGAACATTCTGATGATGCTGTTCGACGGTCCCTCCAGAACACGTTCCCACAACGGCAGGTCTGAACCGCTCAGCCTTCGTTTCTCTACGAACATACAACAGAGAAACAAAAGCAAAGAGAATCTTGGAACAAACGTTACTGAATTATGGGATAATTCTTACCAAACAATTATGAACAAAAAAAAAAAAAAACTACAATTGTAACTAAATTATGGTTTAACACTTTTTTTTCCTTGTGATTTTTTTTGAATATGTTTTGGAGTGTGAAAACACATAAAACTGAATGAATGACTCCACATCACCTCCACTCTGATGAATGCAGTAGAGAGCAAATTCATTCGGACTGTTTTCTACCTGCATTAAAACAAGGTTATCAGTGAATTTGTTTCAACATTAAGGGTTGAAATAATCAAAAGTACAACAAAATGAAATCAGACACACATAATCATTAAGGGTTTGTGTTTTGAGTCGGCAGTAGTAATACCTACTTTAAATTTGTGAAGCAGCTGTGTGATGACCTCTTGTGTGGTCATCTTGCTGTTAATGCGCACGTTTGTGGTCGCACCATATGATGGAGTAAAAACAGACGTCTGCAGAAACAAAATCAACCGGAATGCTATAAAAAAGGCTTGCAAATCACTTCAGTTCACCTTCAATGTAATCCGAAATTGAAAATGCGATTATCACAATCTTCCCTTTTGTATTCCATACAAGAAAAAAGTTGTAGCTTAAAGATTTGAGCATGAGAGTGAATTAATGATTTTTCATTAATGGGTGAACTTTCCATTTAAAGAGCTTGATCTGCTTCACACCCTCAGAACTTTATTCTTTTTGTTTGTTTTGTTTTTTGTGTTGATTCGGTCATACTAATAAACAGCAACAACATTCGTTCAATTTGTTCATTCAGTAGTTTGTTGCTAATTTAAAGACATATTTAGAATATAAAACTATATATATATATATATATATGTGTGTGTGTGTGTGTGTGAGTGAGAGAGATGAGTCATCTGAATGGAATGAATCAAGAGATTCAAAAAAGACTATATAAAGTGTTTTGATTATACATTTCCAACACTTCAGGTCATTTTTATCTCATAATTCTGACTTTTTTCCTCTCAATTGTTATACGAGTTATAAGACTAAACTTAAATATGAATTAATGTTGACACAACCTTTATTCACTGTCGACGGTAAAACAACATTACGTTATCAACGTTGCTTCAATTTGCAAAATGAATAACGCTACGGTACATGATTTGATGTTAACACCTTCATTCACCCACATTGAAAGTTAATACGGTGAAACAACGTCGCGGTCTGAACCTTGATTTTGCAAGGTCAATTTGCAAAATCTAAAAAAAAAATTATTTTGTTTATTATTTTGTTTTGTCTCTCTTGTAATAGTGTCTAAAACAGTATAAATCCATCTCCTCCATCTCTGCTTTTCACTTCCTACCCTCCGTCTGAATTCTGCACGTCATCAGAATCACGTGATTGGAAACACGTTTTTAGGCTCGTTCGAGAGGCGTCAGTGTTTGGCAGACCGATTGGCGTATGACATCAAAGTACCGCGAGAACACATATGCTCTTGAATCGCTCTCGCTGTATTTTGATGTCATACGGCGATCGATCTGAGCAGAGCTGATGTGTGAACAAGCCGACTGTTTCTGTTTTTTATTCCGTGGCAGAAAACTGTGTGCGGTTTAACTCTCTGTCAGAGAGAACGTCACGCTCACGCATCACTTTGTCATTACAGTAGTGCATATTTAGAGCCTATATGAAAAATAATTTGAAGGGTATTGAATCGTTTCATACACAGTGAAAAAAGCCTGAATCCGACCGACATTTCAGACCTGTCAGCGGACTAGACAAAAGCGTGGTGAACGCTACAGTAACGTTCGTCAAGAAAGTGACGCTAAATATCATTTTGGCTTTAATGAGATTTCCACAATTAATAGGCAATAATAATAAACCTGTTGTCATTTATGATTCCTGTTCTTTCCGACAACAAAGCACAAGTTCGTAATTGTGACTTTAGAAGTAGGACATTTTCTACGTGAAGGCAACATAACTTACATACTCGATGATCGCGGTCAATAGATGGCAGTACAATCACTAATTTAAAGTTAAAATTCACAAAATATTTATAGACTTTTAATGGATTTATTTATCTATTAATTGTGTGTTATAAAGTACTCTGGGTTTACTTCTATTTCAATGTGCCTGTCGTAGCAATAAAACTAACAGTATTATTGATGATTGACGTCTTCAGTCGGTCAGGGTGGAGGAACACAGACCTTGTAGTTGTAGAAGTGTCCGTTGATGGAGAAGCGATTATTTCTGTTCTTCTGACTTTCTACCATCTTCTTACTTTTCACCCTCATTTTCACGAGCGAGGCGTCGCTCACGGTCCGCACCAGATATGAGCTCTCGTCACTGACCGCCACGGTCCGGCACGGCCTTAACGTCTTGCTCTCGTACGCGTTGCAGTCTTCAAGAGAGACACAGCATTGTGTTAATCACAGGTGGAATGCCTTTGTTTTGTTTTTAAATAATAAAAAATGAAATATTATAAATAAATAAAAATATGCATAAATAATGCACTTGTGTATATAATTAAATACACACATTTAAACACACACACACACACAAATATACATATATATATATATAAAATTTACATTTTGGATGTATGTATATATATATATATATACACACACACAAAATGTAAACACAAACATTTATGTTAGATTTTTTTTTGAGCAGTAATATTAAGTAATTATACTGTTTTTATCTGTATTTTTCTTCAATTTAAAGGTGCAGTAGGTGATCTGGGAAATGCTAACTTTAGCCTGCTAGCATTGCCATCCAAAACCACGCCTCCTCCAAAACACACGGACACACACGGACCAGAAGCGAGAGGACCAGGACGTTATTGGATTAGATCACGTCTTTCACGGGTGAGAAAACTGTACAGCGAGTGACTTTGAAAACATAAACATCGGATCAGATGCCATGAGCTGCAGTGAGTGAGTTCGTACAGGAACACAAACTACAAAAGCTGCATAATGCGTTACCGTCAAAACACATCAGAGTCGAATCACACCAAGTACCCGTCCGAAAGAAACACTGCAACCATGACATCATCTTTCAGACCCGCATCAACACAGATGTTAATTCTGGTTTCAGCTGTTCTGATCCAGATGCTTTTTTTCATTGTAGTCTTTTCTTTTCTAAGACTGTCTTTCCCAGTGCCACTTGTTGGTTCAGAAGGAAGGTTAGGTTGTTGATGTAAGAATCGCTGATGGCGTGTGGCGTCTGCGTGAACAGCCGTGCGCTGGTGTGCAAACACACACTGACCAACAGAGATCTGCTATCATTACGTTCAGACTGAATGATTGAACAAACATTTATACTTAGAGTATAAGCTGTAGAGAATCACCTACTGCACCTGTAAGTTTCTAAGAAAACGTGAATGTAAAAGCATCTGTTGCCATAGAGCTCAATAGAGTCCAACCGTCGGTTTCCAGAAGTAAAAACTCATTCATTTTAAACTGATTTTAACGGTAACGTGTAAACCTGTATCAACACCTACTGTGAGCTGTGGCTGTTAATCGACTGAAGACGTCAGCCCACATTATATCAGCTTATTTTTAAAATAATCGTGTTTAATAGCGTAACTGCATTACTCATAATCATGAACTCATGTACAGAAAAATTCACAAATCAGTGAGTTGAAAAAAGCAAAAGTTTCCAACACGTGACAAAAGATCTTGTTAGTTCGGCCCACTCCCATGAAGCACCGCGAAGGGCCTTTTTGTATAGAAGCATATTTTTCAATAAACACTCACACACACACTCTCACACACTCACTCTCACACACTCACACACACACACACACACACACACACTCTCACACACACACACACACACACACACACACACACACTCTCACACACTCTCACACACACACACTCTCTCACACACACACAGCGATGCTTCATGGGATTGTTGTACTTTCCCTCACTAAAGCCGTTTAGTCTTAGTCTTGTACCTCAGTAATTTTATCTGATTGTCAAACTGAAGTTTGTGGTGTTGTGATTCACATCTCGCTGCTGATTGTCTTTGTTCATGGCGAATAACTTTTTAACAAAGACGTTTTAAAATCTCTATGGGAAAGATACTTCTGGACCCAGCGGCGCTGAAGAGCGTTCTCTACTGACTGAGACGACTGTAGCAGAAGTAAAAGGAAAAGAACCTTTACTAGGATTTTCAGGTTTTGTTGGTCCAGCTTCCTCCAGTTCATCGATACGAAGATCATCAAATTCTCCCCAGCGGGTCATACCCCTAACAGAAACATCTGATCACATCACAAACACACACTCTGTTCGATTGTACAACTGGCTTCATCTCGTCTAAGTTTCAGTGTTGATAGTATTTATTTAGTATTTACTGATGATCCAGAAGCTCGTCTTACAGACCCACTCTCTCTTCATTGTTTATATATAAAACTTATTACACAATTTTCTTTTAAATTTCAAGCTTCCAACCGTTATTTTTTGATCAAACAAAAGTTGTCTGCTTTTAGACATCAAGCGATTCAATAATTATAACATGAATTGAGTTCAATAATTGACTGACTTTTATGTGATATAGATTTGTACATTCGGCCACATTCGACATTTACATGTTAATTGTTTTAGAAAGGCCTGATAGATTTGCATCTGTTCTGTCCAAAGTCAAATCCAATCTTGAAATGAAATGAATGAAATCAGGATTGAAATGAAGCCTTTAGCAGGATAAGATGCTCCTTCAGGTATTTTAAATGCCTCAATAACAAATAGACAGTAAAACCATTGATATTCAACATAATATAATGTCATGATCAATTAACCTAAAAAGTTTTGACTGACTGAATCTCACAAACGTTGATATTCAGATGAAACAGAACTAAGAAGAGTGAACATTTTGTTCCATCTATAATCAACAGAAGAAAAAATTACTCTACAGGGGTACTTCTATACTCATACTGTACATAAGAGTAAAATTTTAAAGTTTATAGTCATTATCTGGAAAATAAACCCAACATATTGATGACTCATCAAATGTTTATCCAAATGCGGTCCAATCAAACGCTCTCTAGGATGAGATTGTCCCTCCCCTAATTCTGAATAACTCCCAATAACACTGGCTATTGCACATAAACTCTGGACGGTAAAAACAAACAAACACAAAACTAGCACTAACCTTTTGTTTCCAAGTGGACTCATGGGGTCTGGTGACTTGACCGACGACTCATTTGTAAAGATCTGTTTCTCATCTTGTATTTGTAACCGAATTGGTCTCTTCACACCCCAGGAAATGGAAAGGATGCCTTCAAATGTCACCTTCCCTGCATTCTAAAGAGCAGAAAAGACATCGATCTGACTGATGTGCTAAACTCTGCCAGCAGAGGGCAGCAAAATGCTGGGGTTTTTTTGCAAATTATAATTATAGGCCTAAATTCTCCAGGGCCCAAAGTCCACAAACAGGGGAGCAAAATCACGTGGTACAATCAAATACCCACTAAAATGGTCAAACTTTATTAATTTAATGAATGCATTATCATCCATAAAGATATAAGAATGATGTTTCACCTCATAGAAGGAGAGCTGCAGATGTGTTTTGTCTTTAAGAAAGCAGTTGTAGTTGTTTAACAAAGAGAAAAATTCAGCCCTTTGAATTCAGAAAAAAAAAAAAAAACATTAAGAAAGAAACAGAGTAACTTTATTTTCATGATACACTTCAGACATTCCACCACGAACTAGAAGTAACTTTGCAACTAGATGTCAACTTGTTCTACTAACACTTACTTTAACTATAATCTGTTTTTCATTGCAAGGGAGCATCATAACAATGAGTTTATTCAAAACCATATGTAAAACGTTAAACTTTATATAAAAGTGTTAGTTCACCTAAAAATGAAAATTCTGTCATCATTTACTCAATGTTCTCATGTTGTCCCGTAAACTTTTGTTCATCTTCGGAACACAAATGAAGATCTTTTGAATGAAATCCGAGGACTTTCTGTCCCTCCACTGAAAACTATACGCCTCCAGTCCTCCAGCAGTTAAACGGTTAAAGTAAAATAAGCTTTGTTTTACGTGCAGTTTTATGATGTGACGCGAGTGCTTTGTTTGAAAAAAAAAAACAACATAATTTACCACTTTAATTACAAAATCTCCAACGCATGTTCACAGGAACACCACAACACAAGTGCTGTTGACACGAGAGCGAAGGCTGTTGCGTTTGAACAAACAAAGCTCTCGCGTCACGTCATAAACCTGAGGTGACACCGCTGGAATCACGTGGATTACTGTAATGATGTCTTTACTGCCTTTTTGGGGCTTAAAAGTGGTGGTTGCATAGGCTGTCAATGGAGGGATAGAAAGCTCGTCTTACGGGTGAGGATCATTACTGTCACAATTTTCATTTCTCACTTTAAAGTTTATTTCTAGTTTTAAATTAGATTTTGAATCTCAATGTTTAAACGTGGTCTCAGAATTTATACACTGCTATCAGTCTGTTATATAACAAATATTCATCTGACAAGAAATATTAATGTAAATACAATATATTAAAATATATGACAACTCACCTGGAACAAGATATTCCGGCACCAATTTGAACAACAGAGTTTGACCGACCTGCGTTCATTTCAACAAACCAGCCCGATCTACAAAGAAAGACCGTTTTCATGCACCATTATGAGTAAAACGTGAAGAACTCGAGGCACGAAGACATTCAAGTCAAGACTGCGGGATATTTATTGAGATGAGTTCCTACTGTGTCCAAACACGTTTCTGTCTGCATTAATAGTGTCTGGTATTTGAGTGAAGGCAGCTGACGCGTCCGAGCTCATGTTAGCAAACACAGCCTTTCAAAACGCTGCGCTTTCTTTCTTTAAACACTAAAGCCTGAGGCCATCGGAGAAAAAAACAGACGGCCGGTCGTGTGCGTTTAGGATTGTTTGAGTTGTACTTTCGCTTTACTTGCTCAGTCAGACCGTGAACATTCAGTGAATTTGAGTATTAGAGGGAGTGGTGTGGTTTTACATGTTAGAGCACGCTTTTACAAACCACAGATACAAATCCAGCTCTGCGGCAAACACAGCTTTGACTGACAAAAGATGTGCATCTGTATGTAAATTCGTCTGTCAGCAGTGCTTTACGAGTGCAACCAAACAAACAATGGCACAAATCTCAAATGAAACAACATTGAAGTTTAAAACCTCAGTGTGAACTCAATTCTGAACACATTTTAGATAAAGATTTGAAGTCCCTTGAAGTGAAGAATACATTTGAAGTGTATATTCCTAACATTAACATGTTTTCAGTTGAATTTCCTACTTCCTTAGTTACCTGGTCATTTCATAATACTTAAGAGTACTTTCTTGTAAGTCACTTTAGTGTGAAGGAAACTGCCAGCAACATACATATAAAAGCATACTTCCCATAAACAGACTTGATGTCACTCTTGAAATATAATAGTGTAGTAGCACATAAACACTGTCACAGTTCACTCACCTGCTGTCTGCTTGGATCCGGTGTCACTGGACTTTAACAGGAAGGGGTCGCATATCTTCTCCCAAACCGCTGGGGCAATAGCAGCGTCACCGCCTGGGACAGAATGAGGAGCTACAGTCCCTGTCAGGTGTTTTTCTGGAGATTTTGACAATGTTGTGCTGTAACTTGATCCAACTCACCTCTTCTAAGTGCATTCTGGGAATGCCTGTCAATACAGTGAATGCATGAACACACCCATAGGGATGAATCTCTCTTGTTCGAATTTGTCGACGGAACAGGAAGTTTTCCATTATAAATGACGCAGTGGTCTTGGATGTCAATAAAATGATTTTAGTTATGATTTCATTTCCGTTAAAGGTTTTTGAGCAGGGTTTGAGAATTAAGGGATTTAAAGGTCTGGGAATCTGTTGCACACTCTTTCTTTTGATAAATTAGTTTGATTAATAAACTAAGTTTTGATTTAATATAGTCTTTCAAAAATACTCACAAAGCTACATATTTGATAGGGTTGTCATAATAAAATTCCTGCAGAGAAATTAATTAGTACCAGAGAATGTTTTTGAAAGATGTTTTTCTTTTATGATAATTAAGGCATAATAAATTTGATCAAACGTACAGTGAAAACAGTAATATTGTGAAATATTATTACAATTTAAAATAACTTTTCTATATATATATATATCTATATATCATAGATTATATCTATATATAATATAAACATTTTTAAAAAAAATGTAAATTACTGTGATGCAAAAGAAGAAAAAAAAAACACAGACAAGGCATCATAAAAATACATAAAAACTATACAATAAAAGGTATGCAGGTACTGCACTGAAGAGTATTAAATAATTTGAAATAATTAAAAAAGGTAAAAATAAAAGTACTTAAATGATGGCGATATTCTTAATTGGTAACACTTCTAACAACAAGCAATATATTTCTACAGCATTTATTAATTTGTTTAAAACATATGTTGTTCATGTTAGTTCACACTGCATTAAATAATGTTAAAAAAAATACAACTTTTGATTTAAAACATGCATTAGTAAATATTGAGATTAACATGAACCAAGATTATTAATTTTATTAATATTATTAAATACTGCAGAAGTTCATGTTAACTAATGTAGTTAATGTTAACAAATAAACCCTTATTGTACAATGTTTTGATTTGCGCTAGTTTTTAAATAACAAATATAATTAATAAACTTTCAAAGCATTATGTAAAACAACCCAAATATATCTATTGTATTTTAGACTAACTGCCATGAAAACTGCCTTTTCTTTAGATTTAAATTGAATATTTATATCTGAAACCCTACATTTTCTTTTGCCCCAGTTCCAATATAACTACCCTCTCTCTCTCTCTCTCTGTCTCTCTCTCTCTCTCTCTCTGTGTCTCTCTGTCTCTCTCTCTGTCTCTCTCTCTCTCTCTCTCTGTCTCTCTCTCTCTCTCTCTCTCTCTGTGTCTCTCTGTCTCTCTCTCTGTCTCTCTGTCTCTCTCTCTCTCTCTCTCTCTCTCTCTCTCTCTCTCTCTCTGTCTCTCTCTGTCTCTCTCTCTCTCTCTCTCTCGTGTGTGTGTGAAGTTCTGATCTATAATACAAATAGACACTCCCAAAAGCTGCAATGATCAGAAAGAATGACAAAACACAAGCGCACTTTGACCCTCAACCTTTGTCCAGCCTTTTAAAGACCCATCAACAGCTCCACACGATTTCAAAGTATTGCACAGAATTGCACATTTGCAATATACAATGTTTTGAAATCTCTTTGTGTTTTTGCTTCAGCTTTGCATTTTAAACATTAGAAAGTTGCTACATTTAAACTGCATTTGCTTCACACACACATACAGCTGCTAAATGTGCAAAACAGCTGCACAACCCGAGAGTTGAGCTTCACGTCAGCTCACATCACAGACTGAGATTTCTTTTGACATCTACAGGTTTGATGAACAGGATGGTGTCATCACAGAAACACTGGCTCATGGTGTGAGGCTCTTCTCTCGCTGTCCAGGAGATGGCAGTATAACTGAAGTGACACAGAGACTGTGAAATCTAAGGCACTGTGTCGGAGTTTTTATTTACTTACTGTTTTCAGTCTTTCATTGAGTTACAGGTTAGACAGGACAGGCAGGCCTACGTAGATTGGAAAGGTTTGATATGTTTGGTGTCAGACTGTGGTATAGTATTGCAGAACGCTTGTTGGGTGTTCATTGTAATTTCTCAATGTCTGCCAAATCTCTGGGTGACACTGTTAGGGTTACGAACGGAGCATCTGAGGAATCGCAGCTGTCTTCAGCTTCCCTACCATCTCAACTTTGCCATTACAATAGACTCCATTTCATGAACCTCAGTACACACACTTCTGTTCCAGAGATTCATAAAGCTATTTTTACTATTGTTAGTATTATTATTCAATAGCATTAAACTTTCTTTTTAACAAACTGTTCATTCCACACAATGAAGCAGCTCAAATGTTTCTGGAACATCAAATCAGAATGATTTCTGACGGATCATGTGACACTGAAGGCTGGAGTAATGATCACAAAAATCAATTACATTTTCAAATATTATAAGTTGTCATAATCTTTCACAATATTACAACTGCATTTTTGGATCAAATATATAATTCTGGGTTTAACTGAAAAAAACAAAAATCTCAAATGTTCAGTGTCGTCTCAGACTTTAGAATTACACAGTCGTCCACTTTATTAACTAAATCTTACTAGTAATGGGTTGGACCCCCTTTTGTCTTCAGAACTGCCTTAATTCTTCTTTGCACAGATTCAACAAGGTACTAGAAACATTCCTGAACTGGAGTAGAAAAATAACTTTATAATTAGATTTAGATTCATTTCCCATAAACCTGACTTGTGTGCAATTTACATGTGTTTTTGTTTTGACTCTTGATTATTATATCTAAAAAAATAAATAGCAGCTGAATTTATTAGTTTAGGCTCTGTTGTTAATTTTAACTTTTAATATTATAGTAATGTACAAGAAATGACTCCCTGTATTTAATTTACAGCATTAGCCGAGATATTTTTTATCCTGAAGAAAATGTTAATTATAATAGAATTTATTTAAAGAGAGAGACACAATGTGTTCAATAAACCACTGTTTAATAAATTTAAAAAAAATGAAGAAAAAAGAAGCAATTTTGTTTAGTTTTTCTCTCCCCCTGCTGTACTGATCCCGTCCCGACTGACTCCAGTACCGAAGTACTGAACACTGAATGTGTGTGAACACTGAATGTGTGTGTACGCATGCCTTTCTATTACATACATATATATATATATATAAAAATAATGATTATGATATGATATGATAAGACTATCCATGTAAACTAAAAGTGATACTGAAACTACTAGAAATAATAAGAATAAATGTTGGATGTGACTAAAGGAAAAAAGGGAACATTTCTTCATTTTGGCAGAACCGACTGAATTAAGCGGTCAGACACTTGTTTTTTTTCTAATATAATATAGACTCAATGACACGTACTTTCAGGACAATCTAAGTTCTGTGTATAAATAATAAAGTGTCAAAACAAACGCCTCTTCAGAAGTGACAATTAGCAGATTTCTCTTCACACTCGGAATAAAACGCTCTAATGCAATCACCCGTAAAAGGCAGAAGCGCAGTGGATGGGGACATAAACAGTCACTTTGGGAAATGTCACTCTCCAGCTTAAAATAAATCAGTGCATTCGGGCTTCGAGCAACAGGTGGGCCCGTCCATACAAAGACGAACTGAATGCAAAGGCTGTGCTGGTCATGCTATTGCTATGAGTGAGGAAGGCAGGCATGTGTTTCTGAGTGACGGTCAAATCACAGCGTAAGAAACTTCCTGCACTGATTTTCATTAAATATCATTCAGCAGCTGAAGTGGATTCACAACACGAGTCCAAAAGTAATTATGTGAAATTGGTAAAATTTCTTTAAAACACATTTAATTAATAAAGTTCTAAAGTGAAATGAAGCATTTTTATGAAATATAAAGTTCATTTTAAAATTTATTATGAATTCTAAATTGTGATCTAAATGTCAAAACACTGATAGTGGTTTTATTTCCTATAATTTCATTCATGCTGTGTATCATCATGTTCACACTAAATCTGAATTTTGGGAGTTCAAACGTGTGACGACATGTTCCCTGTATATAAAAATGGTATTATTGGCATTTTCTGGGCACTTTCTGTACCTTGGCCCCCCATTTCACTGTAAGCATATCCAGCAGCTGGTCCTGTCTATCTTCAGCTGACCGCACGAGCTCACACTCGAACGGATCGCAGGCCCGTCTGCAGCACAAACACACTCGACTTCATTTCACAGCTTTGATATGAGGCTGACAAATGGATTTTAAAGCCGATTGGAAGCAGAACGCTCTAAGGTGAACATGAAGGTCCTCAAACACATTCCACTGATACTTTTTCTGGCATATTTCAGCCTGACTGAAGGACTGCAGAGAGGTGAGTCACGGCTTCTCATCGTCAGTAACTCACTTACATTGTGCAACAATTAACCTCATGATGAACCAAAGCCGTTTGTTGATTATATTGAGGATCTGTTGAAGTGAGGAAACACTGAAAATGTGAAAATTCTCTTTGGGACATTCTCAAATCAAGCTGATCATGAAGATAATGTTTCACTCAAGTTCTTTATATGTATATAATATATATGAAACGAAGATGTATAGAAATACTGTAACAAATGTGTTGCTCATGGTTGGTTCATGTTAGTGAATACATTAACTAATGTTTAATGAACATTATTTTAAAGTGTTACCGGATCCTTATTTATCTTCAGCAAAGCAGTAATGACACAATTCAGCACGAAAGCACGACATAAGATAATTCATGCATGGCGATATTTACAGTAATTGTTGAAGTGTCAAAAGTTTGTTATTAAAGGAGTGTTCACTGTGTCTACAGCGTGTGCTGCTGTATTAATAACAGCAGTAACAATGGCCATTCATAACAAACACTTCATGTCATCATAGATTACAGCGGAGGATGAAAGTTTCCAGCATGTTCGTTCCACAATATGAACACCAGACCGCGTTCAAGCGCTTCAAACTTGTCATTTTCAAATCAAGTCAAAGGAGAAAAAAAACTTTTTAAAAACTTTTTTCTCTCACATTTTTCTTTACACCCACAGTGAATAAACATTTATTATAGTCTAGTTTTCCCATTTGAGAGCAGCAATTACACACAGACCACAATTATAGAATCATTTAAAATCTTTTACAGTATCAGTCTGAGAATCATTGAGGGTTTTGATTTGTGTAATTATGATTGGAGTTGTGAGGTCACGTCACGGATAAACGATCATTTGTGATGTATGACTCTTGAGAAGCTTAAAGCATCTTCCAACTGGAAGTGTTTATGATGATTTTGGATTCCAGATGGAGAAGATGGACTGTGTGGCAAAGGTTTTTCTTAAGATACATTCATGCGGTTACTAATCGACATCTTAAAATAGTTTATAGGTCATAACTAAGGTATATTTGTTTTGGACAGCATGATAAAATCAATTGTTCTACTCAGAGCAAACACAGAGATGACTGGGAATGATTTAGCGAGAGTTCACTGGACATCAGTGGAGTATAAAGTACAAAAGCCACACTTGAGTAAAAGTACAGATATCTTACCAGAAAATGACTTGGTAGAAGTAAAAGTCGCTGTTTAGAATATGAGTAAAAGTTTTAAAGTGTGATATTTTTTGTACTCAAGTAAGTATTTTTTTTTATATTAAACATACTTCAGTACTGAAAGTAAAAGTACAAGTAAATGCAAAATACAAAAAGGGCAGAAAATATTATAAAAAATTGTTCTATACACAGTTTGAGATTGTTTTAACTCTCTTTTTAAAGTTTTAAATATAAAAAAATACTAATATATTATACCTTGATTATTCATGTTAATTCGTAGTGCATTATAATTAATGTAAGAGGAAACTTTAAATGTTAAACTTTAAATGTAAACCTTGAAATTAACAATGAACAACACTTTCATTAACCTTTAATGTTACAAACGGTTTTGTAAAGTGTTTCCATTTCATATAAATCCAAACAATCAATGCTTAAAATGGCCGCCTTTACGCAAAAGTCATATTATATTGTCATTTGCTTCTATTTTAGAACACTTGATAATTATCTAATTAAAATAAGTGTTAAAGTGCGGATAAAAAAAGAACTGAAGTCGAATTCATTTCAGATTTATGTTTCTGTCGGCTGGATGATTAGGAAACAATTTAAATATGCAACTTCGCTGGATAATGAATGCATAAAATCGAACAAATGGATATAAACTAATGGAAACAATTAAACACAGTTGGTGTTTTTGTCACGTTGTTTTAACCGCTCGAGGTAAAGTCACTAGCTTACTAATGTTAGCATCCTCGACGACAAACACACTGTTCTGCACTAATTCAGCCTCTAATCAACAAACTAATCACTTCAGAGATATGAACACATGTACTGTAGTGTACTGTAAAACATACCGCTTTGTTTGTTTCAAATCCGTGTCGAAGTGTCAGTTCTGGTCAGCGCCGCCGCGCGTCACGTTTCAAAACAAACCCTTCGAGACCTCCGTGACAGTTCTTCATCTGGCCTCTAGAGGGCGCGCTCGTGCCGCGCTCTCCTCCGCCGCTCCAGCAACAGACGGAATGCTTCGGGGAAAGTATCACAGTAAAAGTATACATTTTATTTAGGAAATGTAGCGGAGTAAAAGTTGATAGAAATATCAAGTAAACTCAGGTACAGTTTTCCCAAAAAATACTGAAGTATTGTAACGAAGTATTATTACACCTCTGCTGGAAAGCAGTGATTGTTTGAGTGGTGATGCTGCATAAAGTCATATATTGGATGCATATGGAAGACAATACTTGCCACATGTGTGATGTGCATCTCATATAGCCAGAAACACAGTGATGAAAATAATGTTACATTCTTTCCATGATCCAACAGTAGTAACATTATGATTTGTGCTCACAAATGCTTCAAATTGACCAGAAATGACTGAAGAAAGTTGACCTCGACTGTCTAAAGCAGTGTGACTGTAGGGATAAGAATCATAATGACTTCATTAATGATTTTAATAATTGAAGAAAAATTGATAAGTATAAACATAATAAATATACTACACCCAAGCAGTGTTATTTTTGGTAACAACACTATTTATTATGACTCTTGTGTGTAAAAAACATTTGAACTCTTTCTGGCAATCCATGTTTTCACTGTTATACGGTATAGAGGGCATTTTTTATTAAATTATTTTTATTATGCATCTACTGAAAGATGAAAACAGGGGAATGTGAAGTAGAAACAAGCGATAGAAGTTTGCTTATATGTAAAATAAAAATAACATCAAACATTCAACAGCACATAAATCAAAACTTTACTGAAAAAAATGTTGACTCAGGAGGATGTAGAGGACTGTGACGCTTTGGCTGTTGACGGAAGTGATCGACTCCAATCTGTTTTTGATCATCGTTCTTTGACAAAAACATGATTTCCGCAGCTTTTGTTCAAAATGTTGCTTTTTTTATGAAACTTACCCACATTCAAGTGTTGATAAAAACGACTGCATGATTTACTAAAGACATGCAGTGAAAGAATAGCGCTGAAAAGACGGCGACGCAGTTATTACAGCTGACCTTATTCTATACGCATTTATAGGAGTTTCCCTTTCAGACACACAATTTATGGGATTTTATATTGTAATGAATCACACGAGGTCATTTAATAAGGTTTGCGTTCATCAATTTACTGGCGTTTGCACCATTATTCCAAAAAAAGCACGTCTTAAACCAGATGCTAACTGGGAGATTGCATTGGTCATTATGGAAAAGTTCTGGTTGTGTCTGTGTTCTTTAAATTAAAGCAGAGGCTCTGTTCTTTTCTTTGGTATATGTTCAGATATTCATACAACAAAATATTCTGGGGTCCATGACATTTTCATGATCAAAAATGGAGGCGGTGGTTGGAAACTTTTAAAAAAAAAAGCTCTGGCAGGGAAAGAGTTAAAGGGTTAGTTCACCCAAACATGAAAATGATCCCATAATGTACTCACCCTCAAGACAAACACAATCAGAGTTACATAAAAAAATATCCTGGCTCTTCCCACTTTTGGGAGTGAATAACTAGAAGATTTCGAAGCTTGTTAGTAGCACTACATTAAAGTTAAGCATTTGATACAATGAACTTATTATATACAAACTGTACATGCTTTTGCATTGTCCTTTTATTTAATCAATACCTGCAAGCAATTACATCTGTACCTAATTTCTATAATTGACCAGCAGTTTAAATGCCAGGTGAACTATCCAATCATAATCCCGAATCCACCATTTTGTCGGTCAAAGCGGTCAGGGGAGTTAGTAGATGAACGTTGGTGAACTTGAATCACGTCTTGAAACAACATTCCTTCTGATGTTCATTCATGTTTATTTGATGCTATAAATGAACTAGTATGAAGAGATGATCGAGGAGCTACAGCGATCTGTCACCACACATTAAACACACACTAGACGCTATTTATTGATTCAACTGCTTTAAAAAATTACAATATTTTAAGTATGAAACTGTTCATATGTCTGTCGACGTGTTGTCAGTGTCCAGTTTGCTCCACTATGTATTTTTCACTGCTTAAAAACAGTGTAATTATTGATGTAATTGACCCTTTGTAAAGCCCCGCCCCCTTTAGTTACTGTTGTTTTGACTGACAGGCCATGCGCTCTCACGCCGCTCTCACGCCGCTCTCACGCCGCTCTCACGCCGCTCTCACGCCGCTCTCACACGGTTTGTTGGACAAAACTACAGTAACTAAAGGGGGCGTGTCTTTGTGAAGGGTCAATTACATCAATAATTACACTGTTGACCCTTCCCTTACACCTTAAGACACCTTATCCTTAAACTTACCCAAACCTGTCCCTAACATTACCTGAATCCCACATCAATAGCAGCAAAAGTGTTTTGTAATTGTGTGTAGTTGTACATAGTTTAAAAAGGGGAGAAGAAAATCCATCTCGTATCTTCTGTTGTGACATCAAATGTTGCATTTAATCAAACTCAAGAATTGGAACAAATTCATCTGTACTAATAGGTATCAAATCCGACGCCTGCATTGACATGCATTCATCCCATCAAACCATGAACGATGAAAGGTCATGGGAAATATGACCCAGCCTGCATTAATTATAGGTTACATTCAGGAGTGCCATCACTTAATGTTTTGGATCCAGGAGCAAAATCATTTGAGAACCTCTGCTATAAATCTCTCTCTCAATAGATGATGCCGAGATGGAATGCGATCAGATGGTCAGGTATAAATTTGATATTGACGTACACACGACCTCAATCAAGTGAATAGCATCAGTAGCTGTAAATGACCAGCAGAATGAAAACCAATGTTCCCTCTCACCCTTTGGGTACAGCACGTCTTTCTTATTATCACACCAAATGTCATTCACACAGGAAGGATCCATGAAACGGGACAACACTAATGTTCAACACTACTGGAAGAGAGAATTAAAAATTCAACAAAAGTAACCAAGAATCCTTAAAGGAGGCCTATTATGCCCTTTCTCAAGGTCTTGATTTTGTTTTTGGGCTCTATGAGAAGAGGTTTTCATGCGTGAATGTTCAAAAAACACATCATTTTCCCCCATATTTGACAGTGTTGCCCCTGTCTTCCCAGTCTGTCTTCCCAGTCTGTCTTCCCAGTCTGTTTCCCGAAAGTAACTATGATCGCAAGTTCCATCGTTACCAACACAATTCAACAGTCCTCGCAGTGTCCTCTGATTGGTTGGCTGGTCCAGTGTGTTGTGATTGGTCAACTGCTTCGAGCGTGTTTAACAAAACTTCAGGCTTTTTTATTTGTTATTATTATTATTTTAATAAATGAGAGATATTGTGACTACAAAGGATTCGTTCGTTCAAAGTTGCTTTATAACTTTACTTTACACATTATAGAAAGTTGAACATTTAAAATAGCTTAAAAGGTCCTTTTGAAGACTTTCTCCGAACTGGCTATTGTTGAAGTACAAGGTATACCTTGTAAAATTAGATTTTGCCATTATCCATGTAGTCTTTTCCTTTCCTTAAAAAAAATAAATAAATAAAAATACTATATGGCCTCCAAAAGTATTTGGTCACTTTCACTTAAAGTGTATGAATGTCAGATAACAAATTGTCAAAGCAAATGTCATCTGCAAACAAACGACGCTAGACATATACATCAGGAAAAAAGAAGACAGTTCATATATTTATGGTAATTGATAAAGACAGTGTCTGTTACACTAAACCCTGAGCAGCATCTTAACATGAGCTGCTGCTAACAGGTCAGGGATGACGATGTCCTTGGAAGCTCTAGCGAGGAACAGGTGATATATCCGCTGATTCACACTTGGGAAATTGGCAGGTTATGTTCCTGCCGAGTGCTAATGCATCCCCGTGAGAAAACGCAGCCGACAGCAAACAAGGTTTGCGCAGTCATGGTGTAAATTTATGAGGCTCCGGCGTCACCGCTATCACTCATCTGCATACAGGAAAGAGAAAAGACCTTAAAAAGACAATCACTTTGCATTCCCTCCTAAAAAAACAAAAACTCTCAAACTCAAATCTTTCTCCAATGCAGTGGAAAAACTCCATGACAGTTACACTTTATTTCAAACGTCCACTTGAGATACTAGCTCTGAGTAAATCTACTACGACACATTAAAGTATTAAAACACTGTCTGCTTAATCTCTGTTAACACTTTATTTTGATGCTCCCCAACACACACACTGACTAACTTTCAGAACTAAATGTCTTATTCTACTAAACTAAATCCTGACATCTAACTCTAACCTACCGGTCAACTGCACCTACTACTGAGAGTTAGTTGACACGTAGTTGTAAAGTCATTTATTGTGAGTGGAAGGTCTGAGGTGGACCATCGAAATAAAGTGTAATCCACTGATGTTATTACATCCAAGTGATTGAAATAGTTAAAGTAAAATTATTAAAATTGTTAGTTCATGTTAACTAATGAATCTTATTGTAAAGTGTTACCAAAATAAATATATTAGATGAGAAACTAGAAAAGTTTTGCCAATTAAGTGACATGAATTATTTTTAAATTGAAGTACTAAACTTAATTAAACTGGAATAAAAATAAAGCCAAGTAGAATTATTAAAATATTGTTAATGTTAAAAGCACTAAAATGCAAACTAAAATGACAATGAAAAACTTAACTAAAATTTTGAAATGTTGTCAACTATCTGAAATTCAAACTGAAGTACTAAAATTACTGTACGTGAAAAAAATAATTTAAAGCTAAATAGAAATATTTAGAAAATAAGCACAAAACCACATTAAAAATGACTAAAACTTAAACTAAAATTAAAACAAAACATAAAAGCTATTAAAATGATAAATACTACAGTAGTATATAAATAATACTAAAATAACACTGAAGTGCAGGAACAACAACAACAGTTAGCACATTATTCTCTCACTAATAAAATATCATAGCTGAAAATAGCACAAGCGTCATATACAGTATGTGACATGAGACCTGAGATGATTACATTACTGAGCAACGCATCCATTTCTGTTCCAGTTACTGAATGTGAGTGGAGTTTATGCTCTTGAAAGGGGAGATTTAGAAAAGTTTTATTTTTATTTTTTTTATTCTGGAATCCGGCAGGTTCAGCTAGTGCTATTTATCTTGTCGCATTTCACTTTGAAGAAACGAACCTTTGAAGGAATAATAATTAAGTGTGATTGCAAAAGAAATGAGAAGACGAGAACTTCCTGGACTTGATATGTCTTGACATAACAGTGCCAGACTAAACAATAAAACTCCAGCTAAAACATTTATTAGATGACAGAGAGACAGGGAAGTTCAACAAACTGACCTCAGATTTTATAGTGGATGTTTAATGCTGTTTTAATGACTGTTAACATTAAGAGCAAACATTCAGAATTAAAACGGCGATATCCAGAGGCATACATTTCAAGTTTATGCAAAATGGATTTAACAGTGTCTTAGAATAATAGTAAAAGGTCTTTCTGTAATTAAAATTAGCCTAAATATTACTTTGTGCACCTAAACTTCATGTAGTCCTAATACACAACCACTGGTTCTGTTCCAGAGCGTTCTCGTGGCAGAAATGGGCAGCATGAAATGAACCACAACTCATGAGACAAACAGACAGCAGTGATCATGAGGAGAACTGTCACCACTCATTTCAACAGTGCAGCGTTAACATCTTGCTAACTAACAACACAGGATTCATAAACATAAAATACATAACCCACACATGGTAATTTCTAATAATATTTAACTCTGTTAATATTTTACATATTAAATTCCCTATGAACACGTTTGTAATCAGCATTGCTCTCAAATGGCCCCTAACAAAAAATAAGTTCATAAGTTTAAAAGAAGTGTGATATTAGGTTATATTTCTTTTAAACTTAAAAATAAGCGATCATCGTTCTAAATCCATTTGACAAAAACATGATTTTCTCAGGCCCCATTTACACTGGTACGTTTTGGCCTCATCTCTGGTTCGATCTTGTGCATAAGCAATGCAGGTTCCCAACTCCCCTCCTACATAGAATCATAACTGTTTCAAAGCTAAACAACCTGTTGAGTGCCATCACCTTAGAGGGTAAGACTAGAACCTTCAGAGAAGATACCAGGACTGGGGAGAAATGGATCGGGCATCTTCTCATCCCCAAACTCCCACAATATCTGCATAAGTAGAGAATTGAGATGTAACCACATGGGATGAGTATGTTTTCTACCATGATCCTCACACTTCTAGATAGAGATTGGAAAGCAATGGAAGACTCGCTAGAGCAGAGTGTTTGTGACCTGGCAGAAATTGCTCATCAAGATTCCGGTTTGTCTGCGTCCCAGTCCAAATTCAATCTGGCTGTGGCACGGTTCACGCAACTCCTCATATGCAGGGGTATAGAAGGAGACAGCATCATTAACTGTTTTCACCTCACCTACGTATTCAGATTGGGCCATTACTACACACTCCATCACACCAGAAGAGGCTGCAGAGATGGCTTCCAACTCCTGAGATAGTGGGTGAAGACATTCCCGTCCCATATCTCTCTGCTAACTTGACCTGTGATCCCCACGATCTTATTCTCCAAGCTGTCTCAGCAGCCATCGGACCCAAACTACAGGGCACAGATGCCAGGTGCCCATCATCCTTCAAGAAAGCCTGGCAGGAGTGGAACGTTTTTAGCAAGAAACGCTCGCGGGCAGCAGCCTCTTTGAACAGACGGACACACGTGCTCTGCTCCCAAAACAAGACAAATCATGTGTTTCATCCTCTGTCAGGAAATGCACAGAGGCACACATCTTCTAAATTGTTTGCTTGCCATTATAACTCGTAACCGATGGAATCTAAGACAAAAAATGACAGGCACATCAAACAAAGCAGCTTCCTGAAGACACAGAAGTGATGATCTGTGTTCTTGCATCTAATTATAGTCTCACTGACTTACAGGTTGTCACCTGACTGCTTCTAAAGCCAGTTTCATCTGTGTATTGGCACAAATGCTTTAGACACTAGCTCATGCTGAACACTTCACATAGAGACAGTTTGACGCAACGTTGAGTTCCTCCGAATGGTCAAATCAAGTCACCTTTACTTATATTGCGCTTTTTACAATGCAAATTGTGTCAAAGCAGCTTTACATTAATAATTGGCAAATAATTTTGGCTGCACAGCAGCTCCCAAAGAAAATGGAGTCATTGTGCAGCTTATTCTATATATTATTGATTCATTCCGTTGCAAAGATCAATAGTTATTAGTCTAGTTAATTTATGTATATCAGCACTGGAGAAAACAGTGACGTAATCGTCCGGCTCAGATCAGTTCACATACAACGACACCAATGCAGGCGTATCAAAAACACTGCTGAATATCAAGCAAGTGTCCCCAACTTAAACAAGCCAAAGGACCAAAACTCCAACAAATGTAGAAAAAAACCTTGGGAGAAACAAGGCTTAGTCGGGGTCAGTTCTCCTCTGGCCAACAGTGAACACTTGACCGATACTCAGAGTTACAGGTCATTAAACCCATTTGGAATCGCAACAGTCAAAATATTTAATCCAGTTTAAAATGGTAGTTTGGTTCCAATGGTATTACCATGATACACATTAAAAATATAGTATTATGGTACACATCTTAAAAAACAATGTACTAAATTAATAAATTAATAAAAATAGAGTAATGACCATGTTCCCTTTAAAAACATTGTTCGTGTGATGAGACCTGAACTCCACTCTGCCCTCAGTCACTGCAGGGATGTGTTTCTTATCAGATTTATTCTTAGGATAACATCAGCACTGCCTTCTCAGTTCTTTCCATCAGAAGCCTGTTCTCTTGCTGTAACTCTCTCAGAGCTGTGTGTGGTGTGCCGAACAGTGTTCAGAATGTGAAATATGTTGTTGTGAAAAGGTAGTTTCACAACAGTTACATTGTCTGATTTATTATTTAGGGTCAAATGCTGAAAAGCATTTCTTGTAAGCCTGTCTTATTTCATAACATGGTTACTGAAGGGTGAATTAAAAAGCAAAAAAAAAAAAACTGGTAACACTTTATTTTATAAGTGTTTTTGTTGCATGTTTCATGTTCTTACAATAGTAATAACAGTAAATTATGCATAGTTACGCGCAACTAACCATAACCCTAACCCTACAGTGAGTGCATGTGTTAATATGACTTAGTACTTCAATGTCTTTAAATGTATTTGTTACACTGTAACAAGTGTAACCAACAACTTCTTTGTATACAGTAATTTAATATTTTATTACGACTTGTTTACGAAAATATGTCTTTCTTTCTGTATGTTTCTGTATGTTTCTGTATGTTTCTGTATGTGGGGTAGTCGTGGCCTAATGGTGAGGGAGTTGGGCTTGTAACCTGAAGGTTGCAGGTTCGATTCCCACGCCGGCAGGAATTGAAGGTGGGGATTGTGAAAGAGCAGCACTCTCTCCACCTTTGATACCTTGACTAAGTTGCCCTTGAGCGAGGCACCTGACCCCTAAAAATGCTCCCCTTGTAAGTCACTTTGGATAAAAGCGTCTGCTAAATGAATAAATGTAAATGTAAATGTAAATGTATTTCAGCACCCAAAATCACAACATTGCTGGAGACAGTGGATGCTTCTCTGGATCATAACGCTACGTTCATCTGTGAGGTCGATTCATACCCTCAAGCTGATATTACATGGACGCGGAATAATTACCCAATACGGTTCGTACTTTCCTCATAAATCTGATTATGCTATTCATAAAGATTAAAAAAAACACAACCATCAGTGTTTTGTGAAGTATGTTCAACATTTACTTTTTGAATGTAGGTATTACGATTCCAGATACATCATACGAGAAAATGGCCAAATGCTGATCATTCCCAATGTAAAGGATTCGGACAATGGAGAATACTGCTGCATCGCTAACAATGGGGTCGGAGAGCCAGCCAAGAGCTGTGGAGCGTTACAGCTGAAGATGAGTACGTCCAATATCTTCACAACTCATACCAGAACTGCTGTGTGTACTGAGAATGTAATCTTCGTTTGTGTGTGTGTGTGTGTTAGTGTGTGTGTGTGTGTGTGTGTGTGTTCGTTCATGCAACTTGTTGATGAAGGCTTGTAGATTTTCATTTACATTTACATTCTTATACTGACATATTCAATGCTTGATTTATGAATAATCCACACAGGTAGACCTGTTTTCACATTACAACAGAATATCCGAATTAAAAAACAAGATAAAACTGCTGTTCACACATTGATTTGAGCTAGGAATAAGGATCAGTCTGATGAACGTTTAATTTTTTTCAGAGCCCCAAATCAAAAGACATCCTACTAACATGACGTTGGTTCTGGAGTCCAAAGCAGTGTTGCCGTGTTTGACGTTAGGATATCCCAAACCAGAAATATCCTGGATTAAAGAAGATGATTTGATTAAGGTAAATGGAACGGCTTGTCTTACTACTTAACATACAATATTCTTCTCAGTATTTAATTACTGGGTCCGTAATATGGATCAAAACGTGTGTTTTCTTTATATCTCCATCATTCATGTATCTTTTAGGTTAATAGTCGTATATCAGTTTTGGATTCCGGTTCCCTAAAAATTAACAACATCAAGAAAGAGGACGCTGGGCAGTATCGCTGTGTGGCCAGAAACAGTTTTGGAATTGCGTACTCCAAACCAGTCAACATTGAAGTACAGGGTATGTCATAATAAATAAATAAATAAATAGCTTTGAGCCTCATTTAAGTATTCTTGTGCTACTCAGGTTCTCTAGTGCAATAACATTCAGACAATTTAAGTATGACTTAAGTGTCCAAATACTTTTTGGGTCGTTTTATGTTTATAGGTCAGTGACATAATGCAGGTTTGCTTATTTATTTTTTAAAATAAAAAATGCAGGGTGATTATCAGTCACAGTCTTGATATCAAAGTGAAATAAAATATCTTTTAAAATATCATAATTTTTGACCTTTGACATAATTTGATTTATTAAGGCAAGGTTAGTTCAGGTTGTACAATGTTAAATTGTTTGAGTTCCCAAAACTTAACCAATAATTTTTGCTAATAATTCATGATAGTTATACAAGATACTTTAACCTAAAAATGCATATATATATATATATATATATATATATATATATATATATATATGCATTTTTATAATTTATTTATTTATTTTTTTGTATCACATTTTTTTCTAGATTTTTTTGAAAATAAAATCATTATTGGAGTATGTTTTAGAAAGTACTATTTTAGTTTTTGTATTTCAAAATTCAGATTCAATTCAGTGTTTTTCGATATTGCCATTTCTTTGTAATTATTTGTGAAATTTACTAGCGTTTTCTCAGTGAAAACTGTTTCAAAGTACATTGTTTACTAATTTGTTTTCAGTGTAGTCACTGAATTCCAAATTTTCTTGAAAATGGTATGAAAAATTATATGTATGCAAAGGGTACATTTCTAAAAACTTGACACGTGTTTTAAGCTTTTTTTTAACAGAAAAAAATATTTTCTGTCTCCTTATGTGTCATTGACTCTCCTAAAGCTCCTGCCAAGATACTGAAAGTTCCCAGGGAGAAGAAAGTTCAGATCGGATCAGAGGTTACGTTAGAGTGTAACGCTACTGGCAACCCAATCCCATCTATAACTTGGCTTGAAAATGGAAATACGGTAAATCCTCTACTTTATAAGATCCTCCACAGTCATTTTTCTCTCTCCTCCACAGCCTTCCTCTCCACCTTTCTTTTGCTCTTCATGCTTGCTTTGGCTCTACGGAGCAAATTAATTGTACTTTCATCTCCTCTTACTGGAACAGAGAGCAGAGCTCAGTACATTCATGTTAAATGTCAGACGGCATATCTCAAATGTGCTGCCAGTACAATGATGGGAGGCCTGCGTTCTGGAAATGCTTGGGTCGGTGTCACTATTAACAGGATTCAAACTGCAATCATTCCTCAGGGCGCTGATCAGACCTCCGCAATAAAGTTTAAGCCATATCGAGATCAAGAAAAGAATTCAAAACATCACTGCACTGTTATCATTATTTGGGATCATTTTTGGATGTGGATTTTGGTAGACAGAAACAAAGGGAACTGAAAGCTGATCAGCAGTCTTACTTGAAGATATTGTCTGCAAACAAGCATGTAAGTCTTTAAATCCAGGAGAGTCCAAGATTCAGATTTCTCAGGCTTCTGTCAGGGGGTGTAAAGAGTAGATCTGAACAAGCTGTGCCGTCTTTGTTTTCATTTGGATACCGGCAATCATATTTCAATACAATTTCTTTTTAGATATGCGGAGATAAATATTGCTTTGGCTAAGCGAATGTAGTTGAAACTTCTATTTTTTGGCACGATATGTAGCGACAGTGTGAGCAGTGAGGATTAAAACACAGACTGACCCCTCGGGTTTAACCCTTGACTGACCGAACTATCTGACCACACTATTCACCCTCTTGTGTTTTGGGTTCTTGTTTGTAGCTTCATTATGTTTTCTTTATTCTTTTATTTTCTTCTTTTTTATGCCCTTCCCCCACAAACTTCTCTCGGTTTCGTTCACTCGGATGTACGTCATTGCTGGCGGAACAATGTGTTTGAATGAAACACCCTGAGCTCTTGATCACTTGGAATCCATAATGGATCGGATTTATTATTTGCAGTATTTTTTTTTTTTTATTGATTTATTTTTTTAATTTCCCTCCCATATTCAGACATTCAGTAGTGCAGAAATGTATTGTCAACACTGTTCTATGATTTGTCAATAAAATAGCTCAAAAACTGAAAAGTTCTAGCATATATTTTGTAGTAACTTAAACCCACAGGTTCACTATATAGTAGAGAGATGCTGACGGGTAACATTAATTCACACATTCATTCTTTATTGTGCCACTTTATCTGTATCTGATTTAGAACTAGCCGAAATCTGTGAGAAATATAATGATCATAATAATGATAATAATGTTGTTGTGTGGGCAGCGCTGTGTCGTGTGCTATAGCATAGAGCGTTCGAAGCTCGGCTCGGTTCAGGATTATTTCTTAATTAATGATGTCATCAGCGACGAGTTGAGGTTGACTCAACTTTAATCACATAAATGTCGACGATAAAAAAAATCTGAAATCGTTCAACCTCCATTTCACATCACGTGTGTTTTAATGTCCACTATCTGTCAAAAGCATCGCTGTGATAAACAGTTTGATCTGTCATAGCTGATGATAATGACTGATGCATGAACATTGAACTCTGACCCTCAGAGCATCTCTGAAACATGTGAGATGGTATTAGACCGTTGATTAAAATTACCCCGTCTGAGTGTCATTCTGGCAGGACTCTCGGCTCATTAGTTTTCTTGAGCCAGATGAAGTGCTTTCTAAAATCAGCTGCATGCGCACTTTGTCAAATATAGAGCCGTGATCGCAGCATGAGACGGACATTCCTACAGGCTCTCATAATGTTCTCATAAACTCAACAAATCACATTAGCAAAATAGCAGGAGTCTTAACACATCCAAATGATAAATAGAGGGATTTGTTATATTTGTTGGCATAATAATGCGACTTGCATTTGACCCATCAGTTCTATTCTATTCTATTCTATTCTATTCTATTCTATTCTGTTACAAATACAAATGGCCTCCAATTACAGTGCATTTGTGTTAATCTCTGTGCTATTAAAAATAATATCATGAATGTTTTAATTAAAGAGAATTTAATTGGATGAGCCATATTTGAAAAGCCTATATGCAAACTCATCTCACATCATCTGAATATCATTCTTATAATAGTTCAGCTATATTCATTTCTGGTAGCTACATCACCTGCCAGAAGAATTGTTTGTGATTGTTATTGTTTTTATCTACTGTTCAAAGGTTTGATGTTGGTAAGTTTTTTTTAATGTTTTTGAAAGAAGTCTCTTCTGCTCATCAGGGCTACATTTACTTGATCAAATATACAGTAAAAACAGTAATATTGTGAAATATTATTTCTATTTAAAATCCTCCAGCAATCATTCTAATAAGGTGATTCGATGCTCAAGAAACATTTCTGATTATTATTAGTGTTAAACAGTTGTGCTGCTTCATATTTTTGTGGAGATTTTCTTTTTTTTTTTAAAAAAAGATTCTTCGATGAATAGAAAGTTCAAAAGAACTGCATTTATTTTAAATAGATTTTTTGTAGCAATCTGGAAGTCTTTACCATCAATTTTGATCATTTTAATGCATCCTTGTTTAGATAAAAGTATTAATAATAATAATTAAAAACTGTATACTACCATTTAAAAAATTGGGGTCAGTGTTTTTGTCTCTTTTATATTGCCCATATTAGCATTTTATAAAATTTAGAGGCCAGACATTACAGTGATTTTACCATGCAAGCGTGGTGTTGTTGATGGTATTTTGTCATTGATAGATTTCAGGAGCGTCAGTGGAGGAGACACTGGTGGATGAAGTCATACTGTCTGTTCTGCGTGTAGTGGTGCATAAACCGGCTCTCTACACCTGTCAGGCGACTAACCAGCACAGCGGAGGAGCCAATACTGTCAAAGCCACTGCAAAAATAACTGTGTCAGGTGAGTTTAAGTACTGAGTCTTCAATAGTTTGTCTTCTGATTTGTACCTAAAAGTCCCAGTGTCTCGCATAATAGCATGTATACTGAGATAATGATTCTCAACTGTAAAGAGAAATCTTCATAATATATAAAAATGGGTTTTCCTGTAAGCAACATTTGAAGATTTCAGAATATTTGTGATATTTGAATTTGATGACAGTAGTGGTAATACCGGATAACTATTTTATTGTTGTAACAATCGCTGTAGTAAAGACCCTGGTGTTTAGCATGAAGTATGCATGCCTTGGTCAATGATTATATAGGTTATAACACATGAACATAGAGGTGAAATTCAAAAAAAGTATTTGACAACTGTTATTATAACTTTTATCACTGTCAAATACTTGTTATCTGTTTTATTTTGGATGTTGTAACAAGATGCAACATAATGTTAAGTCTGTTATGAACAGACTTGGGTAGCTCAAAATAGTTAAAATGTAAGTTACTGTCAGGCTGTGTGCAGATCAAAAGACGATAAAGTCCAAGATAATATAAACATAGATTTAATCCAAACAGTTCCACAGGAATACAGGCAGGCAGGCAGGTGACACACAGGTAACATAGACGAGAACCGACAGAGACTGAACAAACACAAAAGGAGAATATATAGGGGAGAATGTAACAGGGAGAACTGAAACAGGTGCGGGTGATTAACTGAACAGGTTACACACGGAGGGCAAATTAACAGAGAATGACATCACGAGACAGGACTAAACTAAACACAACAGTTCATGGGTGTGACAGTTACAAATTATTGATTTAAAATTTTCCAAATAATCCTAGTACATGTATATGTATTTATAATGGATAATGCCGATGTGTCAAAATGCACTTGCAAAAACAGGTACCAAGTTAATCTTATTCTCTCTCATTGATAATAATAAAAAATGTTTCTTGAGCTGTGATGCTGAAAATTCACAGGAATAAATTAAATTTTACAATATTTTCAAATGGAAAACAGTGATTTAAACTGTAATATTTTACTGTATGTTTGCTAAAACAATGCAGCCTTGGTGAGCAAGAGAGACTTTTTTCTTTTACACAAGGAAGCTGTGGTGAGTTTGACCCGTCAGGGATCACGCTCAGCTGTAGAACTGATCCTGTGTCAGAGCATGAGAGTGCGCTCCTCGTGGGTTGAGCTCAGCAGAGGTTAACTCTACTATGCAGAGAGAACCCTAGGTTATAAAATCGGGCAAAAGTAGACAGCGAGGCCTAGCTGGTCTCTGCATGAATTTCTGCAATGGACACACCACTTGACCATGCCCAGGATGAGGCCATGCCTATGGTAGAGCGAACTTATGCTCCAATGGGGCGTTGTAGACCCATCGAGGAGTAGGCTGACGCAATTGCATCCACTATCCGTCAGGTTAGCCTTTGTTTAGTGACTTCCCTTTGGTGCAGTCTCCGAAGCATTCAAAGAGTTGTCCCAACTGCCCGTATGAGGAGGAACACTCAATGTAAACTCATTCTCTGAGGGAGGAAGAGCAGAGAGAGTGATGACCTGTGCTCTGAATGGAGTGAGACATAGCCATGCCTTGGTTTGAAGATGACCTTGCAGTCACTGGGCCCAAATTCCACACCAGGTAGAGAAGAAAGACCAGGGTGTAGAGGCGTCTCGTAGATTGGGGCTCTAGCCTCCTAACTATTATTCAGAACTCTCTCAGTAGGTCCACAGGCTCCCAAGAGGCCACAGATTTAGTGCCCACAACTGTCTGTTCTGCTTGCCTGAGAGAGGAGGTCCCTTCTCAGTGTGATAGGGGGAAAAGCATATAGGAGAAGGCTGGGCCAGTTGTGGGGCAGCGCTTCCCTGTCCTTTAAAAAATAAGTTGGGCAATGAGAGTTGTCTTCTGAGGTGAAGAGGTCTACCTGCCTTCTCAAAGATCTCCCAAATCCTGAGAACCATTTGAGGATGGAGCGTCCACTCCTCTGAGGAGACGTTGCTCTGAGACAGCATGTCTGCGAGCTCAGTGAGCTCAATGTGAGGTGTTCCCATCTCAGTACGCATTTGACCAGCCTAAAGAGAAGCTACGAGGTGAGTCTGCCCTGATGGTTTACATAAGACATCACTGTAATGCTGTCCGAGTAGCACAAGACATGGTGTCCTCTCAGCTCAGGTAGGAAGGCCTGAAGGGTGTGACAAACTGCCAAACCGCACTGAGCTCCCTAACCTGTGTTGGATGCATCTGTCAAGACTACCTTCCTTCTGGAGACCGCCTCCAGGACCATGCCTGACTGGAAACAATGAGGGTTCTTCTAAGGGGCCAGAGCTGCTCCGCAGGCCTGGTTCACCTTGACATGTAGGCTTGGGCTTGAACCCGGGGTTTCAGCCAGTGCTGTAGGGGCCGCACTGGAGATGCGGAGGGCATGAGACCCAGCATCCTCTGAAATGATCTCACAGGGAAAGAGGATCCAACTTTGAAGATGTCCTCAAACTGCTTAATGGCCAGAGTGCACTGACATGACTGTGGCCCTCATTTGGGTCGAGTCGACAGTGAGCTGTTGGTGAAATTGAATCTGAGTGCCAGGCATGCCAAGTAGCTGAGGAGCATGGATTTGTGACAGTCTAGCTTATTCTCCGACTGAGCCAGCCATCGAGGTAGTTCAGAAGTCGTATTCCCATCTGTCACAGAGGGGAGAGGTCCACATCCATGCATGTCGTGAAAGTGCGTGAAGCTACAGACAGTCCGAATAGAAGGACTATATATTGATATGCCACTCCCTCGAAGGCGAATCTCCAAGAATCGCCTGTGATGGGAGGCTATCTGGATGTGGAAGTAAGAATCTTTCAGATCCAGAGAGAGGAACCAATCCCCTTGGCACACTTGTGAGAGGATTTGTTTCAAAGTAGTTATCCTGAATGTCTGTTTCATAGGGGTGTGGTGAGATCGAGGATGGGCCCGAGGCCACCATCCTTCTTGGGGACGAGGAAGTAGCGGCTGTAAAAGCCTGAATCGTTCTGGGCTGGTGGAACCATCTCCAGTGCTCCTTTTCCTGGCAAATTCATCACCTCAGAGTGGAGGACGTGAGCTTTGTCACTCCCTACTGAGGTGGGAAACACGACCCCTGAAGCGCGGAGGTCTGCGAGTGAACTGATGTGTGTGTCCTCATTCTATTATCCCCAAAACCCCTTTTGAGACTTCGAGGATGGCTTCCCAAGCCTCAACCCATGTGGCAAGGGGTTGGATTGGTTCGAGTGACAGGCCGCTGTGTTAGGGGCCTGATGCTCGAGGGAACAAGCTGCTAGTGCTGCATTCAGTTGAGCGCAGGCAGTTCTCCCTTTACCGCGGGGGGATGAGACATGCAGGAAACACACCGGTGTAAGCTCACTTAGTGCCACTCAGTCAGGCCTGCGATTCCATTGTTTCCTTATCTCATGCCTGAGAGAAAGAGAGCGGTGGAGAATGAGGGGAAGAGCCACTTCTAGAGAAAGCTGTGAAAGCAGCAAGGCAAGACTCACGCTCTTGTAGTGAGAACACTCACCGATGAATGCAGCTTGTGGGGACGGAACCAGCAAGTGACGTGCTCAGAGATTCGACATTTTAAAACCAAATGCTGGTGAAAAATGCTTTAGAGAGAATAGTCTCACTTGGTAGTCATAAGGGAGAACGTCATATATTAACAAGCTGTTAGCGCCACACTGGGTTGAGTGCTGTCAATGCTGTGCTCGCTCTCGAAGAGCGAATAGAGCTAGAGAATCCTCTTGTTGCAGGGAGAATGAGACACGTGGGAAATAGACTGGTGTGAGCTCACCTAGTCCCATTCAGTCAGCCTGATTTCATTGATTCTTTGTCTCAAGCTAGAGAACAGTGGAAAACAAGGGGAGGAGCCTTTCAGTGGAGGCCGTTTCCAAGGGCGGAGCTGGCAAGTCACATGCTCGGAGATTCAGCATTTTACAACAAACGCCAGTGAAATAACGTTATTTTAGATTGAAATATATTACACGAGTCTAACCTGATAGTGATAGGGGAGAACATCTTGTCATAGAGCTGACAGTGCTGCATTCAGCTGAGCACTGCCAGAGAGATGCATCAGAAGTTAGTTTCTCATAGACTCACCGGACACCAGCAGGGGATGCAGTCGAATCCGCTCGCTGTAAAGCGCTGTAATCAGTTGATTGCAGAGAGCCGGTCTGTCAGCTCGATAGCAGATGCCGGCAGCCGAGTCAGCTCAGTCAGTTGTGAGGGCTTCTTCGATGGCGAGAAGGGTTCTTCAGTTTGTTTTGAAGTCCAGAGAACAGAGAGTCTACGTCGCTTCAGTCCAATTAATCTGAGGATACTATGCTAGAATGTTCGCTTATGTATCCAGATGGTCCAGCCCATTTCAGTGGTTCGTGCAGCTCTGGCCATGCAGTTTCACTGCGTGATTAAAAAAGGCTTCAGTAATCGGAGAAAAATTTGTTTTTATACCACGTCTAGTGATTTACGAATCTTTCATGTCATAAAGATATATGTTTAATTTACCTGTTTTCATTTTATGGATAAATGTAAGATCTCGAAACCCCACTCTGAACCTAACCATACGCATTTTATGCAGAATATTAAAAGAATAAAACCTAAAGGACAGAAATGTGAAGGAAAATTATAATTTTAGTAACAATATAGCATTAAAACGATATTTTGAGCCGCTAATCCTACATCGAACCATAAACCATTTCTTAAAACTACATACTATCATAAAAACAAGACTAAAAAAAAACAAGTAAGCGTAATGACAATAATTTATTTATTGCAAAATGTCAATGTCATTTACATGTGGTAGAACCAAACTTTACATAAAAATACACACGTGTTCTGATGAGATCACATTTCAGCGACGCACAATCAAAGCTGGCGAAACGATTTTTGAATGTGTACACAGGATCTATGTCAGATGGAAACTGCTTGTGACTCTGTTCCTCAAACAAATTAATTGTTTGGCCTGGAATTGGAATTTTTGTACTTTTTGAATAAATTATGCCTTTAGTCGTATCTGCTTGTATGTAACACACAAATGGGTAGGTTTAGGGATGGTTTAGGGATGGTTTAGGTGTTCAAATGTGTCTAAATTAAATAAACGTACATAAAATCATGCTGGCTGTTTAAATTGAAAATCACACCCCAACATGTCAAAATGACAAAATTATAACCCTATATAATCAATTCTGGCGAAAACATTCCCATCCCACGTCTGTGTTTGACGCCAAAGGTTTCTGGTGAAAAATGACTCTTAATGGGTGCAGTGAACGGTGACTCTGAGAGGTCCTGACCAAACCTCAGTATGTGAAGAGGAATGAGAACATCAGAAAAATCTTACTGACCCCAAACTTTAACAGTAGTGAACCATAGTCAACATAACACGGTCAATTTTCATTTAGTACCTTGACATGTCACACTACCATATAATACAGTCACTGTTCCAAGTTACTGCCACAGTATATTATTGTATTATACAGTCATAATATTTTAGCAAAATGGATTTGAAATGCTTCTGTTAATAAAGGCCCATGAAGCGGTTCTTTGTAAACACTCACCCTTTGTGACCTGCTGTTTCAGCCATATGTTTCTCTGGTTGCTTCATGTAAATATGATGTGACTGCGCTCTAAGTTTCAGCAGCTGTGTTTCTGGTGCCAGTGTTTCAGTTAGCTTCCCTCGTGTTTGTATAGCTGTTCCTTTGCCTCCTCAAAGCCCTGAAATGCATCCCTGCGCAAACATGCACAGATGCTGTATTGTGGCCCTTCAGACATGTAGAGAATGTACACAAGACAATATGGAATTAATTGTTGAATTAATATGCCGGTGTCTATCAGATGTTTATTTTATTTATTTATTTATTTATTTTTTACCAAATATTCCCTATGACATGTCTGTCGAGAATACTTGATTCTTACTGGTTAATCTGTTGTGCGTTGTTTCGTACATTTCTGTGCGAGTTTCATGTCTCTGTCGTATCATCATGTGATTCTTCTCACATAGTAAAACAGAACAATTTCAACTCTAATCAGTATTTCATGTCCGTATATTTATTTATTAGGTAAGTAGCCATATAATTAATGAGATAATAATAAAATCACAAAATAATACTGACCCTTTTCTTATGGGTGTGTATCCAAAACATGTTGTACGTTTTGGAGAAAGACCAAACACAGAGTCAGACTAGTTTATTCTGTGAAGTCGATTCTTGTCACATGAAATCAGGAGGGGCTGTTAAACTTCACACCTGCTGTATCTCCAGAAAGACCCCCCAAGCTCTGTGTTTCTCCTCTTCTCTTACACACAAACACTGCATGACAGAAAAATGGTCAGGCCAACAGAGTGGATGTGTGACTTTCTGACATTAAACAGATACTGTTTGTGCTTTTCTCTCTTCTTGGGCCTGTTTCTGGTGACCGTCTCTGGATCCTGTAACTTTCCTGTAGAATGGAGGTAAGAATAAATTTGATCCTATTAAGAGGTTCTTCAACACGTGACCTTGTGGATGTGGTTCTTTACACAGATCTACCTGAATCTTAAATCTGTACATGTCTAGGTTACCCCAAAACCAAAAGGTATAAGAGGTTATACTTTTCAAGGTGACTCAGTATAATTATACATTTAAGTATTGAGTAATAATAATTAACCATGTATTTATAGCTTTAGGGTTAGGATAAAGGTTTGGTTTTGGGCCAGTTGCAAGTAATTATGCATAATTTATAGTTATTACTTTTGTAATTACATGCAACTTGTGTAACAGACATTGTAAAATAAAGTGTTGCCGTATTTAATATGAACAAAATAAAGCTTAATTTTAGACCTGACATTATTTGCAAGACACTTGAGAGTACATAAATTTACAAATAACAAAAATATATTATTTAAAATGAGGTGGATGAAATACTTAATTGTCTTGTCACGATTTGCATATTTATCTTTATGTAAAATAATATCGTTCAAATTTTTAAGGTCAGTGATATATTTTTTTGGATACAAATACTTTTATTGACGAATGCATTAAATTGATCAAAAGTGACAAAAAGACATTCATAATGTTTCAAATAAATTCTGTTCTTTGGAAGTTTCTATTCATCCAAAAATACAGAAAAAAAATGCATTATGGTTTCATCAATGTATGGAGCAGCACAACTGTTCTCAATATTTATAATAATTCTATAATAATAGTCCTTGAGCATCAAATCATCAGAATGATTTCTGAAGGATCGTGTGACACTGAACACTGGAGTAATGATGCTGAACATTCAGATTTGATCACAGAAATAAACTTCACTTTAAAACATATTCAAATAGAAACGACTATTTTAAATTGTATTTATATTTCACAATATTAAAGTTTGTACTGTATTTTTTATCAAATAAATGCAGCCTTGGTGAGCAGAAGATCTTTCAAAAACGTAATAAAAATGATGCTGACCCCAAACGGATGAATTGTAGTCTGTATACACACATATATAAAGGTCTTTATAAATTAAACAATGTGCAAAACATCTTAATACCTTTATTTTCTTCGTGTAATATATAATTTCTCTGTTAATTTGAAGTGTGTAGTGAGTCACCGCACTGAGATTCTTCTGTAGATGATTTAGTGTTGGTAGTGACTCATGTTAGTAGACCTCGTCACTCCACACGACACCCTGGACTGAGAGCCATGAAAATACAACTGATAAGAAGCCTGTGCGCAATAAAACAAATGAAAGACAGATCTTGACAGCGTACTGCATGGCTCAAGTCAGTCGGAAGTTTTTCCAAAAAAAACCCTTGCGTTTACACTGAAGGGAGATCTTTCGCTGGAAAGAGCCACTCAGATTGAATCCGCATGTCTCTGTTGACATGAAGTGATAAATACAAGCATATACGCATGTGCAGGATCACGCAGTTCTCTCCTGCTGTACCAGCCAGACACCCCATATGGTCTAAGTTACACATGAACTTAAATAAACCAAAGTATTTTCCAGCGATTCAGATTCAGCAGCTGGTTGCAATTAGAGCTGAGTTAAACAGAATGAACTAATTGTGAGAAGTGCACTTTATTCTCATCAATCGTGCCGTGTGTCCATGAGTCAGCACACAATCATGAGACAGTCGTGTATGGAAACCTTGAAGCAACATCTTTATGTGACTTCAGTCCAAAACAGCCTTTCTGTTTAGGAGTCAAAGTCAATGATGAGGACAAAGTTACTCTTTGAAAACATCAGTTCATATCTCATAAACACGCTTTGATAGAGTGAGCATCACTGTTTTTATTTCTCAGAGAGTTATGGTTTGTTCCTGCATCATTTCTTCTACAGACATGATTAATGCAGTGTTGAGGAGAGCTGAGCTGTTACATTTCAAAGCCATCACACGTTTGATCTGGTGTGCATGTAAATGAGTACAAAAAATAAAAAAAGTACGTTGAAGAATTGAACCAAATCATGCGTTGGGGCCAAAATATTTCAAGATGGGCTCTTTGTCCTTGTGAAAAAAAAGTACATTTAAACATGCTTTTAAAATGAATACTGATTACAGAAATAAAATACTTTAAAAGAATATACTTAAAACTGAATGTAAGGTTAAAACTAAATGCAGTGTGTTATTTACTATTAAATGAAAATGTATTATAGCTTAAATGTGTATTAAATGCAATCACTGGAATTCACTCTTTAATTTTTTTTTAACCTAATTTAGTAGCATGTCATAATATGTAATTTCATGATTAACAATGTCTTTGAAATATGGTTAAAGTGAACTTTTTACTATTTTTTGGTAAATTAAAACATATTTAAATGTCATTTCTATTGGAACTTGAATGTTATTTGTAACTACACATTTTTGAATGATGTTGCATTTAAAGTGTATAGTTAAAATTATAATCAAGTACTTTATGTGCTTTTAAGAAGTACACTTTTTGATTACATATTTTATTATATTACATATATTGATACAATTCTGATGTGTTGCTCACTGACATTCTATAGCACACAACACAATATTAAAACTTTGATATTTAAATTTTAGAATGTAGTTTAGAGTTCTTACAAGTGTAATCAAGTTTAAGAAACAGTCATGAAAGTGTATTATCTTTAAATAGACTTAAGTTGCCTTTTAATTCATTAATGCTATATTACCTGCAACTTGTCATATATAACATGCTAGTAATAAGACACATGATACAGGCATTCTGAGGAGAGCACTTTAATAATAATCATGGAGAATAAACACACTTTAACCAAAGATGTGAACAGACAGAACTGAACAGAACCAGGGGTATAAACACAAGACCAAACAATGGAACAAAACGAGACAATCATCAGTAACTAAGGAAACTAACAAAGAAACACAAGGAACATTGGCGTATGAACAAAAACACAATAAAACTAAAGGTGCATTTATGTACTAAAAAACATTGTTTGTTTTGCCTTGTTTTCAGGTTTAAAGTGTTTTTTGTAATCGAATGTGTTAGAGCCTCACAGAACACCCGATGTCGTCATTGTTGTGTTGTGTTTAATATTGTATTGTGATGTCTCATCTTAGACTGTACAAAGGCAACGCTGGCTACTGCAGCACATACAGGGGCGACGTGTGTCGGAACGTTCTTCGTCGCAACGCTCTGGTGTTCTTCAACTACTCTCTCCCGAACCCAGAGGATGCGCAGGAATACCTGGCTCAGAGCGCATGGGGGGAACTGGACGGGGTCAGCTCGTTCTGCAGACCTGCGGCCCGATCGCTGCTCTGCCACGCGTCCTTCCAGGACTGCAATCCTTCAGGACTGGGACCGGCACCCAAACCTGTCTGCAGGTAATGGAAATGTTCTGTTCTGTTGTGCACGGTTACATACCATGCAGATATATCATTTTCTACTCTTTATCCTATAGGACAGTAAATAAAATGAACCCAAACGAACAAGTCATACGAGTCATTCTTTGTATGCGGCGGCTTTTCAACCCAATATTGAATAAAAAGTTGCTTGGATCAGATCTCCGAACTAACGGAGCAAGTGCTGCAATGAAGTCCAATACTGGTGTCACTGTCACCTGATGGTGACATTTCTCATTTCGTAGATACCTTTATCCAAAATAACTCACAGTAGAGCAAATCATGCTTAAGAGAACAATGATGGTCTGCCCAGAAACCGGCAACTTTTCAAATAGTAGCCCTACGTTTTAACTACAACACCACATTCTCTCTCTCTCTCTCTCTCTCTCTCTCTCTCTCTCTCTCTCTCTATCTGTCTCTATCTCTATATCTATCTATCTATCTATCTATCTATCTATCTATCTATCTATCTATCATCTATCTATCTATCTATCTATCTATCTATCTATCTATCTATCTATCTATCTATGATGTGTGTGTTTCTCAGAGAGCACTGTCTCGCTGTGAAAGAGCTGTACTGTTATAAGGAGTGGCGTTCTGCTGAGGAAAGATCTCATCGAGGGTTCCCACAGAGCATCACTCTTCCAGAATGCTCCTCCTTACCCCGCCAACAAACAGACCCGTCCTCGTGTACAGCAGTTCCTTATGTTGGTAAGAGTGACACGTTATTATATAACTCTACATCTTCCTGTGGGGTGCCATGCCGCTCAATCTTTGTTTAGTTATGAAAATCCTGCGATATTTTGGGGCTGATGTCCATAAAGCATCCGTCCCGTGAAAACAATGGGTCTTAGTGGAAAAATGCCACGTATGGTTCTTGGCAGGACAATCCCGTTGGATTTGTTTATTTATTTATTTTTTATGTGAAATGCCTTGTGAGGAATGTGACGACAGCGAACCTGTAGATGGACAAGATTAGGTTGTTTTATAGCCGAAGCATGTGAGGAAGGATCCGTAGGGATGTTGGACAGCTGAGTAAATGTTCCATCTAAATGCTTCTATGGCATGTTTTCAAGCTGCTGTCTTACACATGGAGCGCACAGTTCAGTGGGAAAAGGCAATGAAGAGGCAGTTGTGTTGTGTTTTTGGAAACATGCATGATAGTGACATAATTAGTTAAAGATGAAAATGAATAAATTAAGTTTCAGTGAAAAACACGTTTTTGTGTGTCTGTGTGTTTTATTCAGGCATCAATAAAGATCAAGTTACATGTAAGTATGAGTTTTATATTCTCTTCACATACAGTATAGTGGGGTCCATAAGTCTGAGACTCCATAAAATAATCTGAGATTTATTTTCATTTTCACTTGTATGTCAATTCCTTTGAACAAAAAAAAATACACTGATATTCATGACAAATAATTCATTCATTCATTTTTTTAAATTACGAAAATGCAAATGTTTACTAACTGTCTCAGACCTTTAGACTCCACTACAAATTTGTATGTTTCTGTCAAACTGCAACAATGATCATCAAAACACACATTTCAATATGTTTGACTGTTTGACATTTTATATCTCTATAGCAACATGTTACAATGACAAAGGAAGATTTTACCAAGGAACTCATAATGTCACAGCATCTGGCATTCCCTGTCAGCGATGGAACCAGCAGGTAAATGATTGTATTAAAGTCAACATAAAATCAAAACGGACTCCATTTACTTTCCTAAGAAATGTTCCTGCTCATATTTTGTGTGATTATGCAATGCATGTCAGTCTAAAGAATGTTTTCGTAATCTTTGATCAGTTTTTAATAACTAGTTCTACCTCCTGTTCATCAGGGCTGATGTCACTTCAGCTGTGTTTGAATTCACACACTGTTGAGTCGGTTCATTTGAATTGAAATTTACTTCACAACAGTTGAAAATGTACGTTGCATGTAGTATGAATGAATTCGGACGTACTACATCCGCCATGTTGTTACTGTCACATGACCTACTAGCTTCAGTTACTTTTTATAATATTGGACAAAGTGTTAGAATTTCACAAATGAATAAACCAAAATTCATTTTCTTCTTTCATGCATTGTAACATGCTATCGTTGTCCCCTGTAGCTAAAATCAAATAAACCTACTTGTTTAGATTTTTTTTTTGGTCCTCAAACAATACCCTGACCCCTAACAATCCAAATGCTGCATGCTGGCATGCGGTCAGTGACCTTCAAACGATATGAACACAGGAAACAATGTTTTTACAGCAAAAACAATGGAGGGTCAAAATACACAAATCCGGAGGTTTCCTTTGAAATGAAGTTATGAAAGGAGAAGATTTTGTCTCTTTTCAAAACAGTGTGGAAAGTTTTAATGCATGCAGTGGGTTTCAAAATGCTGGAAATGTCAGGGAGAAGAGGAATATTGGATTTAGCTGCAGGTTATGTGAATGAGCATTGGTTTGAGGTTCTCTCTTTTTATCACATTCAGGATCCCCATCAACATAGACTCTCTGTAGATGTGATTCCTGAGTTGCGAAATGCAGAAAACTACTGTCGTAATCCAGGTGGAGAGAGCGACAGGCCATGGTGCTACACCACCAACCCCAACGTGCGCTGGGAGTACTGTCTGGTGCCCAAATGTGGAGAAGGTATATAAATCTATACCTGAGCAAGAAAGAAGATAAACTGTTGACTGGAGCTTAGATTGTCAGCTTACTGTGACACAAGTCAATATAAAAGAAAAGCTGTTTCAAATCATCTGCATCAACATCATTCTTTCCTTCAGTTGTCAATGTGAAGACCCCACCCTCGATTCCTAAACCGGTCCAGTTATTCCCACCCCCTCCGGTGTCCACGGCGTACTCGATGAGCGTCATCATCTTTGTCATCGCTGGCTTTGCTGGGGCGGCCTTCTTCACGATACTCATCCTCATGTGCCACAGACGAAAGAAAATGTGGAAAAAGAGGAAAAGGTGAATGATTCATCTCATTTAAGTCATGTAGGCTGCATTTACACTGCCACAAAAACAAAAATCTGATGTTTTTACTCACATCCGACACAGATCTGAATTTGTTGCACTTGTGTAACACTAATCTCTGCACGACATCTATTTCTTTTCAACAACCCTCGAAAAAGCTTCATTATAAGCTTATTTATTATAACAAAATTGACTATTACATACAGACGCACACAGGTAATTCACACTCATAATCTCAGTCTCTCTCTCTCATTAATTCTTTCGAATTCATTCATTCAAATTAAATGTTACAGTGCTACTAAAATAACAAATGAAAATTACCTTTATTTTCTGTTCTAAATCCATTCAATCAGATATCCGTTCAAACATCCATGACAGCTTTAACTTAACCCCGTTGGCAAATAATCATGGTCATATGACCTGAATTATAAAATAATTTTAGTACAGCCATTCAAAAACCGAGGGTCAGCCATGTCTCATGGTAGAGCAGTCACCAACAGAATCATTTTGAGCAGGATTAATGAAAACACAGATATTGGACACCATTCTTGTCTAAAATGAATGTAAACAGGCAGGACAAAAAACCCCACAAAAAACAGATATGGTCGAAAGATCGGATCTGTGCAGTAAAACTTGCAGTGAAAACGCAGCCCTAGAATTCATAGAATCATCTGCGCTGGTAAAAGCTGAACCCTAGAAAGGGCGATTCATAAGGACCGTTGTAGGAGATGTATGTAAGTAGGGTGTGTATTGGTATCCACATCTATTATCTTCTTATTAACTATCATGGTCTCAACCCTAAATCTAACTCTAGCAAGTTTACTTGAAGAAAAAAAACAAAAAAAAAAAACAGGCAGGTGTATTGGAGCAGGACTGGAATTGAAATCTGTTGGAATGTAGCCCTCAGTTCCTGCTCCGACACACCTTGGTCATCGAAACTCTGCATGAAGGTAGACCTCAGTCCTTCTTGAGAGTAGAACACCCCTACTACTGGGAACTCTCACCAAAAGTGTACTTGAAGTTGCATTACACAAGTTATATGTTAAACATATCAAAACAAGAAAGTTGTTCTTCTATATTCAGTAGGGTGCTCGAGACGCCTACTCTGACCGCCCTGCCCTCAGAGCTGCTGCTGGATAGACTTCATCCCAACCCCATGTACCAACGGCTGCCTCTCCTCCTCAACTCCAAGCTCCTGAGTCTCGAATATCCTCGCAACAACATTGAATATGTCCGTGACATTGGAGAGGGGGCTTTCGGTAGGGTGTTTCAAGCAAGGTGAGACCTTCCCAATGTTACGAGCAAATGTAACATCAGTGGTGCTAATGTCTGTCCTGGTTTGGCACTGTCAGTGTTTATACGGATCATGTTTTCTCTTGCATGGGTCTGTTAAAATGAACTTTTATGCAAATGATTAAAAGAATCCATTTTTTTACAACAATGACTGAATTCTTAGAAACTCTTTAGTGACTCACCAGTTAGATTAAGGGAAACATAAACTGTCGGTGAATCAACATGCAAAGGTCTGATGTGTACAAACCAAACTGCAATGTAATCCTGATAGCAGGTATATGGAGACCTCTGGGAATCACAGCAGTGGGTAAAATATATTCGCCATATGGCTGTCTCCTGAAATAAGATCCTGAATAAGTCAAACTAAACATGTGATGCGTTTCAGTAAGAAACTTCCCTGTAGACACTATCGTGTGAGCAAGCCTTGCTGAGGAGGTTATTTATAGAGACCCATTAGAAAAGTGTTTACTTCTCCAGAAACACACAGGAGCCATCAGCACAGGAAGTGCAATCTTAATAGCGTTCTAAGTTGGTTCTTGAGTTGCTGCCATTGTGGTTCTGTTTCCAGTTTGGCATCACAATGTAAACAATTTTAAAACGCTTTATGACCTGTTTGACAATATGTGACAATATGTAGGGAGGAATGTGGTTTGAGATCAGTGAAGTTTGCCTGGAGTCAAGTGTTCACCATTACAGTAAAAATACTGTGTGTACGCCGACTGCCCAGTTCTGCAGACTTGTGCATGCATATAAAGAAACGAAACCATTAGTTTGGCCGTACAGCTGTAAAGTAATTTTACTTCTACGCAAGTTGAAATGCTCTGCCTATTACATTACTTCAAACGCTGGATAAAGATGCTTAAAAAATCATCAAATTATTGACGTTTCAGGTTTGTACTGTTACAAATCCCTAGGACCAGCAAATCTGAACCAAAATCACTGCATTGTGATGCGAACAAACTGTTGATACTAGTTCCCAATGTGCCTGTGTCCTTCAGAGCCCCTGGTCTTTTGCCAATGGAGCCGTTCACCATGGTGGCAGTGAAGATGTTGAAAGAGGAAGCTTCGGCGGATATGCAGAATGACTTTCAAAGAGAAGCTGCGCTCATGGCTGAGTTTGATCACCCCAACATAGTCCGTCTCTTGGGTAATGTATCACAATTGTATGCCTTCAAAGGCTTGCACTTTTAGAATACATCTGCTTAAGGACTTACCTAAAATGAACCACATCTGCTTCCTATTACATGGATGTCCTTTCCCTAAGGTTAGCGCAACCGAAAAAGCCTTAAAATAGCTTGACTCATCCATTTCAGAGTTGACCCAGTGTGTAACCCTGGATCAGTCCCCTATGTGGCATTCCGGAATCAGATTCAATGCCTCGACCCAGTGTTAGAATAACAGAAGTGTATTTTTGGTGAGGTAGCGACAGTTGTAAGTGTAACTAAGCCTGTCATTTGTGTGTCTGTCATGTAGGTGTCTGTGCGGTGGGGAAACCCATGTGTCTCATGTTTGAATACATGGCCTATGGGGACTTGAATGAATTTCTGCGACGTCGCTCTCCAACGCAGCAGCCCAGTCTAAGTCGGGATACCTTGACGTGCAGCAGTCTCGTGTCAGAACCTGAGCGTTACCCACCCCTCAGCTGCCTGGAGCAGCTCTCCATTTCCAAGCAGGTGGCAGCAGGAATGGCATACTTGTCAGAGCGCAAGTTTGTGCACCGTGACCTGGCTACCCGCAACTGCTTGGTAGCAGAAAGCTTGGTTGTGAAAATTGCAGATTTTGGTCTCTCACGCAACATCTATGCGGCCGATTACTATAAAGCCGGTGAAAATGATGCCATCCCGATTCGCTGGATGCCACCCGAATCCATCTTCTACAACCGCTACACCAGCGAATCAGATGTGTGGGCTTACGGCGTGGTATTATGGGAAATTTTCTCATATGGAATGCAGCCGTACTATGGTATGGCCCATGAGGAGGTCATCTACTACGTAAGGGATGGAAATGTCCTTGCCTGTCCAGAAAACTGCCCACAGGAGCTGTACAACCTCATGCGTTTGTGTTGGAGCAGCCATCCCACTGACCGGCCTAGTTTTGCCAGCATTCACCGTATCTTGGAAAGAATGCATGACCAGTTGGTCAAATCTGCCCTTTCTTGAGGATTTATAAAAATGCAGTTTAAAGAAACAAAAAACTATCCAGGAACTCATTAGAATCCCAAAGAGTCCAGAGGGATCTTGATGAAGGATAAAACAATTTAAGGAATCCACAAGAGCTCCAGAAAACCCAGAGGAGATCTTACAGAGTCCTAACAAACCTTAAAGTGCCCACAAATACTCAAGAACCCAGAGGAACGTTGAGGAATGTGAAAGAAGCCTAAAATGATTGGAAAAGCTTACATACCCCAAGGAATACTGATCCCTCAAACTCTTTGAAGATGAATGCTGCATCTGTTCATATGATTTCAGTTGTTTTCTTTTAATGACACAGATATACGGTAGGCATCAGCTGAGAGGTTTCCAACATTTGAGGTGGTTTCATATTAACAGGATCTCCAGTAAAGAGGGTAATAAGGTGGATGTAGTGCAGTCACTGCCAGAACCGAGACTGAAATCTCTGCAAGCAGAGACATACAGTATGAATGCCTGATATTTTTATTTTTTCTTGCCTTTTGGATCTACTTTGAGTTAAGTTGTGAGTGTAATGTGCATCTGATTATGATTTAGTAACATTCTTAAAAAAGAGGTTCATTCAAGAACATGTTATAGTGCCTTAAACTGAATCATTTTGTTATTGTTTAATTTAAGTGTAAAACATTGAAGTAGAATAGCTTATTCCAAAGTGGCACATCATCACTTTATTATTTTATGTTGTAACTGAATAGTTTAATTTACTTTTTCACTAATTGATATTCCAAGATGCTTCTTTGTTTGTTATCAGTTATATTTGCTGTAAGTAGATGTGAGTGAAACGATGTTTCAGAAAATATTGTAGAGAAGTGTACGTAACATTTTTAACAGTATTGCATCATATCATATCTCATAATTCAGTAAGATTAGATTGGTATGAATTCTGATCGTTGTCAGAAATTAAGCCAATTTAATCAATTATCAATTTCAATCAATTATTTGTTTGACAGTCCCATACACTACCATAAAAAATGGAAAATAGTTTGAATACTTTGACTAGTTTTCATATTTTATAAAAATAAAAACACTATGAACACAATGAAACACTACGAAATTAAGTATGTTAAATATGTAGTGACCAAAATGTTACAGTATATATGAAATATATCATAAACTTGTCCATGTATTTTGGACACTTCACTATGTATCTGGTAGAACCCACAGTTTCATTTTCAGTTCAGTTCAGCATGTCCAAAATTTTAAAATGAACTAAAAATCTGAAAAAAAAAAAAAAATGCTTTGAGAATTTATTATACACACTTATCATCACATTGTGTTATTATTATGTTATTATATTATTACATAATTTATACAACTCAGTTAATATAGTGGTTATATTAGCTATATGAATAGATGTTGGATATGAATCTTTGCTTGAAATAAAACTAGTTATTAAATTTATCTTGGTGTTGTCTTAAACTGGTTCTTAAATAAATTTACCAATCCACAATTCCAGTGGTGTCATTTGTGGTACATGGGTAACTGTCCGCATCGGTTTGATTAAATTCGACGATTAAGAAATACCTAGTCTATTGGACACTTGTTTTTCAATTCAAATGTGTGGGTTTCATTGTGTAGCAGGCAGGGGGCAGTGTTACATCACAGGAAGTGAAATGACCTCATGGAACATGATTTATCACACCACCTTTCTCTGCATTTGAGCCAGTTTTTGCTCTAAGCATTCAAAACAGGAACTCACTGAGACAGTATTAAATCACGCTGGCATTTAATGAAGAGGGATGGTGAAGGATTTACTTTCAATGTGTGTGGGACAGTTTCTCTATTCCAGCATTTAATAGTTCATCTAAGAATGTCAGGTCATGTCTGATAATCCTAGAAATACATTGTCTTTGCCATGAATTTTTTCAATGAGTAAGCAAGGCAAAACCACAGACGTCCAAGGAGTTGGCCAGGAAAAACAAGTGACGAATGGATTCACGAGCCAGAACGTTTGGAAGACAGAGAGGCCACAACAAAACTGAGTTGGTGAATTTGGACCTCGAGTGATTTCTGTTCAAACCGTACACTCTCTCTGACCCTTGTGATGTAACTGAAAAACACCAAATTCTTGAGTATTCATCTCAGATGTTCCTCATAAAATCCCTTAGAAGATATTAAAATAGACACTAACGAAACAACCTATAAATAATATAGTGCTGTAAAATGAATGTATGGATAACATGGATATTTGGTTCATATTTTGTTCATTTGAAATGTTGAGACATCGAGGTCTTGTAAATTCAACTGGAGACACATGAGATTACGAGGGTCATTTTCTCAGGAGAAAGCAGGAAACTTCAGTGACCTACAAGTCTCCATTTGATCAGCATGTAATCTCACTGCTGTCTAGGAATAATAACTTGGATACGGATGAGATCTTTGCGATTTTTTTTTTCTCTTCTATTGCTAAATTTGAATTCCTTTTATCCTTCGATTTCAGTCTGAAGCATCTCACACCAGTTTGGGGTGTTTCTCGGGGTCTGACACAGGGTCTTTGACTCAGAGGGTGGAGTGTCTTAAACCTGGACAGAAGACAGTGGGTTGACTGTTCCCGTTTAGGTTCGTTTATTTTGGACTTGAGCGCACAACTTAGTATAGCTGTGGTCTCCTGAACTTCAGAACAGCAGTATTTGGATTCCTACTTGTGTTTTGTAGTATGTGCTCTTTATAAGTTTAAAATGTATCGTTCACATTTGTCAGGTTAGTTTTGGAACTGACCAGCTCCAGTTCCTGTCTCATAGTCTTATTTCCTGTTTGACTATAGTGTTATTAATATTATCAAGAGTAAAAATATTAATGCAGATAATACAATTTACAATGAAAAATGCTGTATTACCCTTGTGAAAAAGAAGTATATTTCAGCATACTTAAAAAAAAAGAGTAGGGATGAATACAGAATAAAGAATATAAAAAAAAGAGTGCCTTTTCCCTATAAGTACTTAAATACATTTGTATGTGTAATTTCACAGTTACTTCTTGTTTTTGAAATATGGTTAAAGTTACCGCTGAATGTACTGATATCTGTTCATGGCAAACTAAAATATACTTTAGTGTAATTTCTAATGGAACTTGTGTGTCACGATATTTAAATAAATTTGTAATTACACATTTGTAATGATGAAGCTGCAGATTAGAACATGTAAAGGTTACACTTCAAATGCACTTCTATAAGGTTTGGTTTAGAGTTAGTTGCTTGTAATTATGCATAATTGACTGTTATTACTATAGTAAGTACTTGCAGTGTGGAACAAGGAGACTGTAAAATAAAGTGTTTTCCATTTAAAATAATATTGAATAATACACTACAGTTAAAATTATAATTTAGTCAACACATTAAAATAAGTGGTTTTTTTAAGCAGAACCAACAAGAAATAATTTAGAATGTACTGTAAACTATTTTATTATCTGCAAGTACCTTTTTTAAATACACTTTTAAAATTTAAAGTATGCTGACATTTCTTTTTTCACAAGGGTAAATCAGAAAATAATGTAAAATATACATATTTTAACTACTGTCCTCTTGGATCCCGATGGATCAGTGGTCAGTTGAATAGCAGCTGTGTCTTTACAACTAGTATGACCAACAAGCAATTAGTTACATCTAATCCGTCGTACTTTTTTGCGTTCAGATCAGACCAATCTAAGTTTAAAAAAAAAAAAGTTATGACCAATATTGTGGAAATAAATTGGATGACCTTGTAAGACTAGTCTATGGGCCACTGGAAACTCGGCTGTCCTTCACAGCTTCATCGTAGCTCTTCTAAAACTCCATGTCTAGAATCACACATGACTAAAGAGTAACGCAAACACGGAGGAATTCTGACCCCAGCTGCTCTGGTTTATAGACTTGGCTATCTCCGAGCACAAACTGTGGTCCAATTGTCCTGTGGAATCTCTTTGGCTGTATGTTTTACATACCAGGCATTGTTTTACAGATATAAGGCATGTTCCGTATAACGGCCGAAGATGAGGCCAGTGAGGGTTTGTTTTAGGATAGTTCTGGTGGATCAGTGACATCAGCACTGACGGAGTAATATCCCCTTCACTCTTCAACTTGCTCTGAACACAAGGATTTCCTACCGGTTTGCAGGAAATGTGGAAAGCTCCATTTTGTTGTAATTATATGGAAAATATCTTTCAACTGTGAGCCATGACATTGTGGGGTAACTGACACACTTTTCCTTTGCAAAAGAGCACAACTGACTAAAACCAGCGTGTAGATTCTAGTAAGTTCATAATTTAACTGCAACGCATTTCTATATTTTGCTGAAAATGCATCTCACTATAAACTATACATATAAAACTCTGTAGACTAAATCTCATTAGAGGATGAGTTTAAGTTGACATGTAGTTCGTCAGTAGAATTTCTGTTTGGGAGAATCAAAATAAAGCCTTAGAAGACAATCTACCAATACTGACATGCAGGAGCGAAGTTTCTTATAGTCAACAGAATAAAGGGGACCGACAAAATATAGCAAAAATAAACGAGAAGTTTGGGTATTCACATGACGCACAACAAATCAGGATTTGACTCATATACAGATTTATTTTAAGAAGGTTCACTAATTGAATGACATTAAGTGAGTGTTATCATACAGGAGTTCAGACTTCATTAAGAGAACAAGTGAAAACTAGCATATTTTTCGAATATGGTCACATTTGCTGAAAGAAACAGGAAACATAGTCTTTTTTTCAACCTAGAATGAACCTAAGACCCATGACCCGTCCAGCACAGCTGTCTCTTCTGGATGGACGTCATTTGGAGCACTGGACTGCTTCAAACTTGCTTTCGCAACAGAGTAAGACTTACAAAAATGTTGAAATATTTGCTACTTGGTTAACAAAAAAATAAAGAGGTTTTATAGGTTGTTTTCCTGCTAAGACAAATAACATGAAAATTGGTCAAGAAACTCAAACGTTTACACTTGATTGATGCATATTTTCAGTGTAAAATTGATAATAACAATGTTAGTATTTATTTATCAACTGGTAATACTGATATGTTTTAAAATGATATGGCATCAGCCAATAATCCTCTATTCGTCTACAGAGTGCAAATCTTCAAATTTCAGACATGTTAAAGTGGAAAGTTCATTCGTGTTACACTTGGTGCCTTTTTAAACATGAATACACATTAAAGCAATACTGTCGTTAAGTTCAAAATGTTATAAGGTACAAAAGGAAAATCCTTTTGCTTCAACACTCATTTTACATCAGTTTTAAACTGGAGGTTATTTCATGAAAAGCATTCCATCTTATAAACAATACAACATATAAACTGTTAATTTCACAGATGTTAGAATTATACATTTTCATACAGTGGCCCCAACGAGTTTTGAACACTTCCCAGTCACATTTACATCCAGATGTATTTCTAGTGTAACACTCATTTTACAGTGTTTTTGTTACACATACATGTACTTGATATAGTAACAACAGTAAAATATACACATTTATATTTGGTGTCCTTGTTACAGTGTAATTCTACATTTATGAGTGAAATGAATTACATGCGCTTAGGAAGGCGTTAGGAATAACCCTAACCCTAATTACTAACATGTAACACGTAAGACTAAAACAAAGTGTTACCAAATTTATCATTAAACGTCCAAATACTTTTTCGGGCCACTGTACGGATATTAAAACACTTGTCCTTCCATGTTTGTCCAAAATGATGAAATTAGATTTTAAAGAAGAAGTTTACAACCCAAAAATCATTTAAAAATAGTTATACCTTGGTTCAAATGTTTTAACTTTAAACAATAAACATTCCCTTTTGACTAACATATGAATATATATACACTTATTATATACATTATTACACACGTTGGTATATGAAGTAAAGACTCTTTTTGATAATTTAATTTCGTCATGTTGAACCATAAGATTTTTTTGAACATGATGACATTTCATTTTGATTATGACCGTGACACAAGATGTTGCATCACTTCAATGATTAAGTCAGTTCTATGGTCACAAATTGAACATCCATAAAAATAATCTTTATTTGTACTATTAATTTGTCTTATATGTTTTAGAAACGTGTACAGAATACCTTAAAAACTGTATATAATTCATAAAAAGGTGTCAAAGATTTAATAATAATAATAATAATAATAATAGTAAAAAGGCACGGATGTTGATCCCTATTGCAAATTACTGGGAATGATATAACCAATAAAAAAAATGCATTTTTCTGTGTCAGGAAAAATATAAAGTTGTGTAAATTAAGCTCTTTCAAGTTACTGAGGTACCAGCTTCACATAAATATTTAATGGTCCTTATGTTCAAATTCAAGCATTCATCTTTATTTTAAGCCCCTTGGATCCCTAAATCAATTGGCTAAAAGACAGAAATGTTTGGGGTATTATATTTGGTGGCAGCTTGGTATCATAGGGATGAACCTGCAGTGCAAATTAAACTGCAAAAAAAAAAAAATCAAGTACGTCACATAGTTCACCAAAATGATTTCCCAGTGGTCCCTTACGTGCTCTCAGTTCACTGGACACTTCACTACATCCTTCATTTCAACACCTGCTGTACAAGACTAAAAAACTCCTCGATTTACAACAATCTGGTCAAAAAATTACAACTAGCCAATATACTCATCCGACATTTTTCCATACTTTAGGTATTGCAGGAACAAATACGATTTGTGTTGAACTGGCTCCTCTCGGATGAGCCTTTAAATAGTTCATTATACTGTCAAAACATTATAAAGACAGAAAAAGCACAGAAAACTTCATAACCACAAGTCTTTTGCTGATGAAAATGCCTTTTTCACAGTCTCTGCTCACTCTGCTGAAGCTCAGACCACGGAGTGATCGTTATGGTGAGCTCCGCTCAGGACCGTGTGGTTGATGGAGGACGCGGACCGGTCTGAACCCTCTGCAGTACCGTTCACATTCTCCTGCCGTTGACAGCACAGGATCTGTTTGAATGTGACGCTCATCTCCTTGTCCCGGTAGGAGTATATGATGGGGTTCATGGCAGAGTTGAACTCTGCTAAAAGGAGGAAGAATTTCTCGTAGGTCAGGACATTGCATTTGGAGCAGACCACATCCAGCAAGAGAAGCACCAAACCAGGCGTCCAGCACACAATAAAAGCACCTGAAAAACAAGAGGAAATGGATGCCATTCATGAGTATTTGAGGAAATTGCAAGATATTTGCTTTACTGCAAAAACAGGTTGAAAAGTTGCACAGTCAAGCGCATTAAATTTAAAGGCACAGTAATTTCTGAGAAAAGCTGTTGAAAGTAGATCGTAACACACTTGTAGCCTATCGAGAGAGATTTGAAGAAACACTGTAGAAAGAGAGATGGTTGAGAGATAATAATAATCTCAGAGGAATATCACTGGGAAAAGAAGGTTATAATCAAGCAAGAGCTTTAGGACCCACTTTATATTAGAAAATCTTTCCAGTGCTGGAGAGACTAAAGCGGGAAGGCCTGAATTAGATCTTTATGACTATGTAACTCCTGGAAACATCCTTGAATCGTGATTTTCTCATGATTTACAAATACTTGGAAACATTAAGATATTGTAAGTTCTCAACTGAACAAAATATATAACATTGGCCCAGTGGTTTTTGGATATTTTACTGCAAAAATCTTACATATTATACCTTTAAAGAAAACTTACAAGTACTTACTAGTTTATTGAGAGTACACTTCAAAGTGTACTTTCATGAAGTAAAAAGTGTGCTAGAGGTATACAAACTAAAAGTATGTCGGTTATAGAGGTATAGAGGTAGAGGTAGTAAACTAGCAGTATATCTAGTCCTCTTGTGTAAATCAGTTGTGTAGTTTACTACTCTTACTGTATACACTTGAAAGTGTATGTAAAAGTGGGCCAAATCAGTCCCAAGATGTATTGAAACAGTACACTTACAACTCATTTATGAAATATACATGAAAATATTCATACATGAAATATACTTTATTCATTTTAAATCTATTGGAAATGATTGCATCATTCCACGCAGGAAAACTTTGTTTGAAAATGGCTTCTTCATAATCAACAATGTGAACATTAATGTTGATTTATTCATTATTATTAATAATAACTTTGCTTTCTCTTTTATATATTGTTCATGTGGATGATGCATTGTTTAATTGTATTTTAGAGCATTGTTTATAATTTTTGATTTTATTATCATGTTATTGTTTTTTCTATTTTGTTTCTTTTCTTTCTCTAGTTTTTATGCCTAATAACATCTAGCAAAGGGACTACCAATGAAAACTAGTCTAGGGCTCATTTGGGTGCATTTAGTTTATATAAAATGAACATTAATAATACTTCTATTGTTGTAAGGGATGAGGTGAGAATATTAAAAAATATCTATTTTGTTAAATACTGAAACTGGTCTATTTAGCCAATGTTTGTGTATGTTGTATTTGAGGATAACAGCTGAAGGTATTGAATCTTCAGCTCTGTGAAGACAGGATTTGAAGGATGCGGCCTTAGAAGGTAGTTTCCTACATAGGCAATAGACTAAGTTGTGGACAGAGCCTACATCTCATAATATAAGGCAGTGAATATCTGGCTTTTCCATTACTGACAGAAGGGCAGGCATCCCAGTGCTTAAAAAAAATCCTTATAGTAAATTTTCCTGGTGGCAAACTGCTCCTTTCATACTTTTTCCTTATGATTCTAACCCAACATGACATCGACAAACAAAAAATGTTTACTGAAAAAGAACATTTTGGCTACAGTTGTTATTTTGCAAGACAGAAATACGTTTGCAAAAGCACTACTCTTTTAGTGAAACGCAGCTGCTCTTCAATGGTTTACATCACTAGAAAGTTATGTGGAGACTCTCAGCAGTTAGATAAACTGCAAGCTGTTTCCAGCATGGCTTTGCCACATGTTTTGCTCTCTCTGAACAAACCCACCACAGACGTGAACCGGGGGACCGAAGACCGCGTTTGAACTCACAGATTCGGATACTTTTGTATGTCAGAAACAAAACTGTGCTAATTCCTGCACCCAAACGTCCAGTTTGTTTTACCTGAGAACTTTAGCCACTTCAGATTCATAGCTCTTCTGAGAATAATGAATCTTTACATAAAAATATACTTGAAGTGAAGCTGATTTCCATCACGAGCACTTCACTGTGGGTTCAACTCTGAGAATGGAAGAGCTTCTTTTACACAAACAGCTCAAAAACTAATTTGAAACAGAGGATCAGCTTTTTTTGGAAGAGAGAAAAATCCCAGAAATGTGACTAAACATCTTCAAAATACAGAGTTGAGACTCGAGTTAATCCTTGGACTCCGACTCGACCCTCTTTTAGTCTCGGTTCTGACTTGGACTCGGATAATTTGGTGTCGCTACTGAACTGCGATATCAAATCTGTTATCCTGCTGTTCACATACAGTAAGTCCACTGATGTCATGCTCTCTCAGAAACATTTTACTGGATTTTGTTAACTAATATTTATTTTATCTAATTTAGAATGAAATTTGACAATGGTTGAATTGGAATTTAATCCAACAAAACACAATTTTGATTTAATTTAGCCCTTTTGAGTGATTCTGTAAGTGGCATAATCGTGACATGATACCTCTGCACACATTTCCTCATACAACTAGATGTAATAATTAGATGTACTTTATCCTTAATCTGCGTTTCATGTAACAGCAATTAGTTTGATGGATAACAGTGTGTTTGGGGTGAGTGTTCCTCCCAGCGCTGCACACACACATGAAGAAAGACAACACCATGGGTGTGGACGAGTCAAAACTGAGTAAAACTGAGCAAGTTTAGACTGACGTCATTCTAAACAACAATATCAGTCAAATTCAAAAATTAATCATACCCAAATTCTCCATGGATTTACCCTCATAATTAAACACATTTCATTTTTTTTTTCTTTTTAAAAAGCACTCAGTGAAGGTTTATTGATTATTTAGTAATGCTTCAATGTTTCACTCTCTGTGTGTCGTAAGAATCTTGGTTCGGTTTAAACAGGGCTGGGACACCCCTCACCCTCCGTTAAAGCTGAATAAGCAGTTAAATTGGCAGCGGCTCAAAGCTTTGCTTCGTCTTTGAGCAGGATTTCAATTTATTACTTCCACAAAGGCTTATTAACACCATATCTAAAGGAAAACAAGGTTTCATGCCATGATTTTATCAGAAAGTAGAAGTCAAGCAATTTATTGTTTTTGACAGTTGTTCAGCATGAAATACAACACAATAATAACCACTATATATATATAAACTATATTTATAGATAAACATGCTCTAAACAGATGTGTTGGACCATTGCAGCAGCTCATGACCTTCTCTATATGAGCGGCTCATGTTAAAAGAGTTTCAACTTTTAAACAAATGAGTCTTTTGGATTTTTTTTCCTTCTTTCCACAACCCTGCATTTTGAGTTTTTTTAAATGCAAAAATGCGTTCTTTGTAAATGACCCCTATGAGTGCAAAATTAAAAACAGTCAAAACATGTAGCCATGATAAAATAAAAACAGGTACACAAGCTGTCACTGGCATGGTCCCCTTTCCAAAGCTTCTCATATGTTCCATTTAAGTACTCATATGTTCCATTTAAGTAATCATATGTTCCATTTAAGTACTCATATGTAAGATACTGAGGCCACATTTACACTGCAAGTCTTGAAGCCCAATTCTGATTTGTTGAATATATCCAAATTGTTTTTTTTATGACCAACTTACACCTTCTTTTAAAAGTCATATCCGCTATCTGCATTTACACTATACTCTTGACGAAACGACCCAAGATGACTCACTGACACGGAAAAGCTTAGGCTGAAAAGGAAGTAAAAATGGTGCGATTTGCAATGGAACCAGACAAAATGATAATACAACCTTTTGTTTTCTCTATCAATTCATCCCAAAGGCTCAAAAGAGATAAAACTTCCGCATGACTCCACTGGGTTGAGATTTCGTCCTCCATTGCATCGTTGAAAAGGATCATGTGATCACGGTTGGTGATCAGTTGACGTCATTCACTGCCGTCGCTTTTTCAATGACTCGCATTGAAAGTGAAATATCTGAACTGTCTGCTTACGTGGAAGACGCAAATGCACAAATCCGATTCATGTCAGATTTATTTTCATAAATGAATAATGCCTGAAATCGATCTGAGAATGTCAGAATCCATGTGCCTTTTTTCCTGCTTACGTTCATGGGTCATCTCCGATCCGTGCACCATAGTGAAAAAATGGAATTGGGCCACTCGAACCATATAATGTAAAAAAGGTATAAAGAGTACTGGCCCAGTGACAGCTTTTTTTATGTTCTGAAAATGTTTTTTTTTCCTTCTGGGAAATACATCTGAAAAAATTGAGTCGTCTTATATTCAGGGTCTAGACTTTTTTTCAATAACACATCCGCAATAATACGTAGCGCCAAATATGTATAAAACGAATGTGCGCCGCAGGACTGAAGTGACCCGCTCAGTGTCAGGGGAACTCATGATGGAAAGTGACCATCCAGAACAAACTGGTTCAAAAGTTGGGAAAGTGAACCAATAACTGAGGAGAGATTATGATGCAAACTTTAAGCTCATGGTGAAAAATGCAGCAAAGTCATCAAACAACTCTCAAGAAGCCAAGAAATGTGCCAAGAAATGTGTCAGAGTGTAACGCTGGAAGATGGCGAGCGTGTCAGTATCTCGCTGAAAAGAAATGAGGAGCTGCCCATAACCAGAGGCAGCTGAAGACGTGATATCGCCAAAGAGCTGAACATGGTGTTCACAGTGAGATGTAAAGCCTATTGTAATTACATTCAGATGGATTGCAGTTCATTTCTAAGGTTTGCCATAAAGTGTTGGCCTGAATACTCAAACTTCTGAAGTTTTCAAAAACAATACCGTTATCATCTCCATATAAACAACAAAAACACAGATCAGTGAAAAGGGTGACAGCATGTGTTTAGTCTATAGGGATGTTCATTTGGCACGAGTTTACAGTCTTTCTCTACGAAGTGACATCGCCAACTTCTGACCCTGCGTAATACAGCGGGGTCGTCTTATATTCGGAACAATGCGGTAATAATAATAATCACAATAAAAAAAATTTTGTAGGTTACAAGGGCCAGGGAGCATAAAATAAAGAAAAGATAAAACATTGTGTTGTTTTCGCTGACTGTGAGCAAAAACAAGCGTAACCACTGTAGTCCAGCTCACAAAAGTTATGAACTGGAATTAATCCTTTAAAGAATTGTTTAAAAAGTCTCAAAAAGTTATTGATTTTAATTATTCTAACAAACCACTCACTACTCAGACAGAGGTGCGTTTCCCAAACGCTTCATTAGCCATCTGTGGAGGCAACAGTTCATTTACTGAAACCATCACTGGACTTTCACAAGCAGCGTCGCACAGCTGTGTTTGCTACAGCTCTCCACCTGTCGTTAGAAGTTTAGTTTGTTGTAGATGTTAGCAAGCTAACATATTGAACAATCTATATCAATAATTACATATATTGGCAACACTTTAGATTAGGGAACACATATTCACTATTAACAATAATTGTCTTTTTATTAGTGTTTATAGTGCCTTATTCTGCATAGATGCCTTAACACTACCCCATAACTAAACAGAACCACGACAACAACGACCTTACTTACTATCATTGAGCAGTAATTTGGAGTTTACTGAGGGAAAACTTGTGCTTAATAGTGAGAATGTGTTCCATAATCTAATGTGTTACCAAAGTATGTATACGTGCAAATGCACGCTATATCCCGGATTATGACAGAGGGAACACGAGAATGAATCAAACGTCTGTAAATAAAGGAGAACAAAAAATGAGTTGTCCACAAATACCACATTCATTATTTACAACAATAGTCCCGTATTAATTTGATCTCGCGTCGATCAAATAGCAGATGTTATTACTCCAGCACCCGTGTGACTTCATAAAACCAACGTTGTTCGAAAGTGCAACAAAGTTACTACGGTTAAGCGGCAAGTGACTGATGGGCTGTCTGAACTGCAAATCATCATAACTTTAACTTCCACGGTTTGTGAGACTTAAAACAGAATTGTTATTTGAGCAACTTGTCAGAAATTGTACTGATTTGTTTAGTAATTTTACAGTAACTATCTGCTGCTTACAATACTGCATGATTTACTGTCGCGTGATTAACCTTGACTATATGAGATCACAAACATCATGTTATATTTAAAATATAGCATGCAGAAATAATCATGTCTATCAACATTAACCACCCATGAGTAAAAGTTATCTCGGCAAAACAAGTGGGTTTTTTTTTGGCAAACTCGACAACACATGGTCAAATGTTTGTGGTCAAAAATATGCAGCACTAGCGGAGGTTGATGGGAACTCAGTGAGACAGAAGCACCTGTGGAAGAGCTTACTGCGTGCTTCACATAGTTAACAGCAGATTCAGGCCTGAAGGATTTGGCCAAAGCATGCATTTGTTCTGCCCCCACTGTTCAGTAGCTTTTCCTACGAATTTCTGGGGATTTCTGGGGACATTTACACCAGACCAGGTCTGATATTTCCAATGAATTCTGTTAGAATTCTACTAATTCATTCTATGCTTTTATTCAAATCTAAAACTGTTTAAAGTCAACGGATTAGATGGAGTTTATTCAGAATTAGATGCTGCTTTTGGCTGATTTTCTTGTTTTTTGATCAAAGTAAATCGGGTTGAGCTGTGAACGCAAGTTTATATTGAATTCATGATTGAGTTTGTGAAGTTGATGTTCAATTCATCGCCTGCGTAACAAGTTGTTTGTTGTTTATATCTGACATAGCTGAAGAAATTTGATTTAAAACCATTTTAATGAATGGTTGATAAAAAGATATGCTGATATTCTTCCATAGAAATCATTGTTGCTTCATGTTTAAACTTCCGTTTAAATGAATTACGGTTATGGCAGTTTCTGGGATTCAAACGGGAAAAGATTCCAGTAAAATCAACAAAATATTTTCATGCAATGGTCAGCTTATCATAATCTATGTTTCTATTTCAGACTGCCTTCAAGAAACTAGAGCGAAGGGAAAAAAGACTAGCAAATGTTGTTTTTTTTCCCTCCCAAAATTATCTGCATTTCATGTAAGCATATTTGAGTTTGTCATGTGATCCAATAACGCTGATAATAAAAAAAAAAAAAAATCAACACTGCAAAATGCATTCAGAATTAAACACGCTGCTGTTTTACACCACATCATTCCTGATGTCTCGTTTCTGAGGAGCGAAAACTGATCCAGTGATTTCATCATCACTGTAACTATGTTATTCAGATATACTTCATACGCCCTCGAGTCACTCTCAACAATGGATGAGTCATGCCTTTGAGAAGTAACCAATCTGATTTCATTTTAGCTTTTGGAAGTTACTTGTAACAGTATGAGAAGCTGTGTTTTATTGTTTCCTGGAGAGTTCTTTGTGGTGATAGAACATGAAAACCTGAATTTGTGTCGATACTTTGCGCACTGATGTGACAGTGGACATTGGTGTTGTCAATAATTAGACATTTTGCTCACACCAAAGATATTTAATTTTCTAATGAAGTACAAACATCCCCAGGAAATACTGAAATAACCTTGTTTTAACACCATCACACTTGGTGTAAATAAGTCTTTTAGCACCTGACCTCTTCTTTGGAAGTTGTGAAAAAACCAACAAAAAAAAACCCCTTTATGCTCAGTATTTATTTTTGTCTTGTTTCTATTCCAAATATCAAAAAATCCTTAAATCAAGATGCATTTATGAGATTAGTAAAATGGCATAATATTAAGTGAGTTTTTGCTTAAAGGGGTCCTATTATGCCCTTCAATGAAGTCTTGATTTTGTTTTTAGATCATACTAGAATAGATTTTATGCTTGATTGTTAAAAAATAAAATAAAAAACACATTAATTTTCAAATATTTTACATTATTACAGCACCTCTCTCCCCAGTCGAGCTCAAACACGCCATTTAGTTCCTGCTTCAATGAAGGACGTCCTTCCAAAACACGAGATGTGCTCTGATTGGAAATGTCACACCCTTTACCATAACCATGAGTTTCATCTGCTCAGGTGTAAATATTAAAGATGGCATCAATTTCACACCAATTCGAGCTGCCCTCGGACCCTCGAGAGTCTCAATAAACAAGAGGATCCTGCAGAAAGGATTTCAAGCACAGGATTTCACACGACGTTTCAGAGTGGTGTCTTTTTTTTTTTTTTTTTAATTTTCTAATACATTTTAGATACGATGTCATACACCATTTAATTATGAAATTTGTTGGAAAACTATAGTGATGCAACAGTAATCAATCACAAAACCATTGTTCATTTTTCAAAGCGAGAAGCGAGAACAAAGCAAGAGCTTACAAAAGCTGCATTACACACTACATCAGCACTGGACTGTTAAAGGCCAGACAGCCAAACAGCTTTGCCATTTGTTAACGTAGCAACAACATAAGGAACTGTTAATAGAAAACGCAACACTCTTTTAGGTTCTGGAAGCTGTCCTCCGTAAAACATGCAGCACTCAGATAAACATTGGGGTTTCAATGTTCAGCAACAGTATTAAAATAATTTTGGTAACACTTTACAATAAGGTTCATTAGTTAATCTATTAACTAACATGAACTAACCATGAGCAATACATTTGTTACTGTGTTTACTAATCTTTGTTAACATTAGTTCATGAAAATACTGTTTACAACTTTTCAATAATGTATTAGTAAATGTTGAAATTAACATGAACAAAGATTAATAAATGCTGTAGAAGTTCAGTTCATTATTAGTTCATGTTAACTAATGTTGTTAACTAATGGTAACTAATGAACCTTATTGTAAAGTGTTACCATCATTTTTAACCACTCTGTTCATCCGCCTTAGAAAGGCCAAACAAATGGGTTTTCTGTTTAATAAAATATCTCCCTTCGGAGTGAACGTTGTAACCTTGGAGAGCTTTTTTTGTGCTCAAACAGCAACATTACACACTAGAAAAGTTGAAAACGTGAAAAAGCATAATAAGGACCCCTTTAAAACAAGCCAAATTATGGGCTAAGAAAAATAATCTTGTTTCCGCTTGAATTAAACATATTTTTCTTACCCCACTGGCAGATAATTTTGCTTGTTTGCATCTATTTTTCAGAAAACAACACATAATAACTAAACATAACCATTTTACTTATCTAGTAAATGCATATTGATTTAACAACTTTTTAGATATTTGGACTGGAAACAAGACAAAAAATACAAAGTAAAAAAGCACTGTAACACGCATCAATAATATCCACATTAGAGATTAGAGAGTTTGGGCACATTAGTTTGAATAGGCATATTTAGCCTAACTATAACTAAACAGCAACAAGCTATATTCACCATTCACTTCTGAAAAAAATAAAAGAGTTCTATTTCTGTTGTGCATTTTAGTTCTGTATCATAATTTCTATTATTAAACATTACTTTACACACTGTAACTCCCATATATCCATTTGTGATCTCCAGGGTGAAATCACAGTCTACAAACCGTGCTTTCATCCAGACCCCTTACTATCCATCAGTTCCCAGAGGTTCGAGACAAGCTCTGCTCGGTCCAAACAACAACAGGACTGTTTCCTGCAGCGGGTTGCAGCACCATGACTGGCTTCCTTTTTTTCCAGGCCAGGCTTCACTGGGGGAGCCGGCGAGGCATGACACTGAAGTAGTGCAAGGCAAACAGTGGAACTGACTGCAAGAGCACTATGACGCTTCGTCAGCTGTCGACTCCTCAAGGGCTGCATTGTTCGCCGGCTTCAAGTTGGCACAATAGAGTGACGGGTAACATTTTACGTAGCATTTAGGTACAGCTGCTCATATATGTATGGACTTTTGGAGCCTGATGCATAATTTTGTATTTTCACTGAAGGACCTCCCTTGACAGGAAGTGGAAAAATGGAATCTCGCCAAAAAAGCAATGAGTGTGAACAGCAATTGGGGAAAATGAATTGATCTCCAGAGCAAAATTCCATGTCATAGTGACATCATTAAAGGACTGATTCTCAGAGAACCTTTGCAATTTGGCTCCATGATGCTCATATTCACAATGTGGTAGACCACAAAAGGATTAATGGTCATTTCATGCGTTGTTTTGCAAAGATTTAATGGTCAAGAGTACTGACCTTTATGATTTTTCCCAACATTTCAAAATAAAATTAAATATGAGTGGGGACAGTTTGTTTGTTGAACAACGTTGTGGTTTAGGCCATCTGCTTATTGCATCATCAGAAAGGATATGATAGCTATTTTTATGTAGATCTAATCTATCTGCAAGTGAAATAGTGTGAGAATTGACCCACACTGTCATATACCAGTCCTTGAGTTTGAATATACTTCCCCACTATATAGTAAGTGAAAAAGTACTCTGATGGCCCACTAACTCAACAGCAGTTTTGAAGTGTGGATCCAATGGACACCTTACTTTCCCATGATGCCACGTTAGTGGATTTGTGAATGGCAGTGAAGCAATGCAACTAGGTCACATGACAATGACAACATGAGGAATGAAGTTCATCCAGATGTCGTTCATGCAAACTTTTTTAAAGGTTTCAAAGTTTGTTACTCATCAAATGTATTGCCTATTAAGACAGAATTAGTAATTAAGGAGTGCCACTATCCTGCAGTTTAGTTCCAACCCCGATCAAACACACCTGAACCAGCTACTGTTGAGCTGAATTGAAAGTGTACAATTATATACGATTAATAATACGATTGCTTGACGGAGAGTAAACTCAGAAGCAATCAGTCAGAATGCTCAACGACTAAAAATATATGGGAATATATGCAATATATATGCATACGTGAGCCTTTTACTTGCATTTACACGGTTATCTTCATGATTACTTGAAAATAACAGGTTCACACTTACAAATAATAAGATAAAAAGATAAGTAAAAAATATGCATATTTGGTGTGCACTTTGAAGGGAGGGGTCCAAGCTCAGAATTTGGCCAGAACCCAGAGTAGTGACCAAGCGAGTGTGAGGAGACGGGTGGAGAAGGAGCATACAGTAGGTAAGTTGGCTATGTATACATATATAGGATATATAGGCCCCCTCTAGTAATGATTGGATAGGTAATTTGAACGTGTTCCTCCTGTTAATAAAACATCATTCATTGTGCTGTAGCAGGGCTGAAATGAAACTCTGCAGGATGGTGGCCGTCCAAGAGCAGGGTTGGACGTTTTTGCTAGTGCAGGGGTGTCCAATCCTGCTCCTGGAGGACCACTCGTATTGAGACAAGTTGCTGCTAAACTAAAATCCACCATTGCTCAACAGCATAGGTTATGTTTTGGACGCTGGGACCAGCATGGGGATGCTGGTTGCTGTTGGACCTGCTACACCAGCACTATAGTCTTGGAGGGCCAATGTCCCTGCTGAAAAATCCAGCATAAACCAACATGGGCCAACATGGGATTCATGCTGGCTTATGTTGGATTTTTCAGCAGGGACATTGGCCCTCCAAGACTAAAGTACTAATGACAAAACATGGAATGAAAGCAGAACTTACCCAGAACAATCACGACCGTCTTCAGTAAGCTCATCATAGTGTCCCTGTTTCGCCGTTGACCTGAGCTGTGCCGGGACATCCTCATGGTTCGCTGACGTACGTACATAAATATGTGAGCGTAAAGAACGACCATCACCACGAAGGTCACCAGGTTGAAGATCGCCCAGAAGCCCAAGTAGGAGTTGCTGTAGAGGGGGGCCATGTTGGAGCACGTATCTATGGCACAGATACAATTCCAGCCCACACTAGGAATGGCACCCATGATGATAGACATGGTCCAGATGATGACGATAACTACAACTACTCGTCGATTGCTCATGCGGGTATGGAGCTGCATGCGGAACACAGTTATGTGGCGCTCAATGGCTATAGCTAACAAGTTAGCGACGGAGGCCGTCAGGCTCGTATCGATGAGGCCTTGGCGAAGCAACCACGTGCTGACTGTGAGCCTTCTCGTATTGGGTCCTGTGTTAAACATCAAGTAGAAATAGGCAAGTCCCGCAAAGAAGTCTGCAGCTGCTAGGTTAGCCATGAGATAGTAGATTGGAAAATGAAATCGGCGGTTGATGTAGATGGCCACCATCACGAGCAGGTTAGCTAGCATAATAAAAATACATACGGTAATCCCAAGTCCCATCACTAGCTTGCTTACAGCATTCCATTCTGTGGCCAGATACTTCTGACTGCGATTGTAAAAAAAGGCTATGGTTTCGTTGTAGTAGCATTGCCCGTCGTCCATCCTGAAAGGTTGTGTTTCTGAAAAAAGATCAAACAAGGTGTCAGAGTTTCAGCATCTCATTCAAATCTAATGAAAGGTGGCTTTATATGGCTTAAAGGTTTGCATAATTAATGGCATGCAATTTCACATTGTTGCCATACACAGTAGATTTGCTCCCACATTCACTGAGGCCAATGGATTTAGAGCCATAGGCACGATGATCATTATTCTGAAATAAAGTGTTGATGTTTTTTTTTTTGTGACAGTGTAGAAGAGCATTTAAAATGCATGGTGCATCCAAATTAACTAATAATAAAACTCTCAACAACATGTAGCAGTTAATATAACTGAATAGTATGTCCAGAACCCAGTGAGATGTTTCACAGGGATAACATGTCAGCTTTTTAGCATGCTGTTTCCATCTGCTCCTTTTTATTACTGTGTTACCTCATAATGTTGACCAGCAAAGGCGGGCTAAACATGTTAAAAAAAAAAACCCCAGCTTGCATTAGCACATACACAGGCACAATGGTGTTCTGTACCATTAGATTCCAACACTCAAAACGACCTATAAAACACATCAGTGCAGGACTGAATTGGCCGATTCTCCTTCCCCAAACCAGCACAGGAAATAGGCCTCATTTGGGCATTGCAAGATAATTTAACCCTTATTATGTCAGTATAGTAAGTAATCAGTGAACTTCAGCAGGGTTTTGTAATTTTTCAAGAATCATTGTGGTCAAATTTGTCTACAGAATGTCTCAATACCCAAATTTGTTTAAACAGCATTCATGAGGTTATACAACCTTTAGAATTCAACAACATGCCATCACCGGTTTACCTTTGGAATCTACTATTAGCTGCTCTTTTCCCAGCAATTACAGTGGATATGAACTACAGCTTTTATATCATGCAACCTACTATGAAGTATCACGAGTGGTTCATATCAGTTGTGCATTATATTAAAAGGCTTCTGAAGAAACGCAATCATTGAATCAGTGAGTTGAACTAATCATCCAGACTTTATTGGTCTGTCATTAATCCAAGCCTTGTGAACTCATACAAGTCATGTTGCTTTTTAGTAAATTTGGGTGAATTGCGGTAACACTTTAGTTTAGTTCTCACTATTAACTAGTTATTAGCTTATTAGCTTGCATATTAGGATATTGGCTGTTTATTAGTACTTATAAAGCACAGATTAAAGCCTTATTCTGCATGAATATATTCTACATCCATTAATCCAACCAATACCTAAACTTAACAACGACCTTACAAACTATTAATAAGCAGTAGGAGTTTGAGGCAAAAGTCGTAGTTAACAGTTAGTTAATAATGAGAATTGAACTGTAATCTAAAGTGACCGAAATTTCAATTTCATTACCTTTCATTGTAAGTGTGAGCAAAGTATTGTCAAAAATGTACTTTTTTCCCCACAGAACAAAGCTGAACAACGTGCATGTAAGTGAATCAAAAAATAATGTGGTTTTCAGGTTATGTTTCAATAGAACAATTTTTTGTAGCCATTACTAAAACTTCAAAACAGACATTTCTTTCAGCTCACATGCAGCTATCTCATGCTCAGCATGCATTGTTTAGAATTCAAATGCCAAGCAAGAGTGGATGACCTTTCCACAGTTATTGTGTACTTCTAAAGCTATCATCACCACACATTCGGTCCATAGTGCTGGGAGGCAGGCAGACAGATCCTGTCATTGTGTGTCAATGTGTTTTATCATATAGCCTCAGGCTTCTGATCTCACTAATCTAAAGGCAATGAACAAGAGCAGTCTGTGCGCGAATGTCTATGAACTTCCTCTGTCAGCTGAAGCAATGCTCAAAGCCACAGTTTCAGCACTATTGTAGAACTCATCCTCAGTGGATAAAGACAGTGAAAAGGAAATTCCAGAAAGGCCTTGGCTGAGTGTATTTGATAACATTGTATCTCCACAGTTCTGCTGTATCTCCTGCTAAAACAACAGTGCAAGACTGTTACTCAAGGAAACGTTATGTGAAAGTAAACACTTATTCTAAACCTTTTTTTGTTTGTTTTTTTAAAAAGTTTTACATCATAAAATTAATTAAAAAAATACCAATTACTTTGCACTTTCATTTCCCTGTTGATTCACTCAATAGAGCTTTTCTCAGAAATCATTTTACTTCTTGCAAAAATTCCCTTTTGCAATTACTTTTGACAATTCATATAGTAATATATATATATATATATATATATTAGATATGCTTCCAAGATTGTCATTAATAAATCAATGAATAAACAGGCCCATGCATGTCATTCAATGCTAGATGTATTGAAACTACCACGATATATATATATATATATAGAACGGTCAAAATATAAGGTAACACTTTGCAATAAGCTTCATTAGTTAAACATTAATTAATGTATTAACTAACATGAGCTAAGCATTTGTTACTGTATTTACTAATATTTGTTAATGTTAGTTAATGAAAATACAGTTGTTCATTGTTTGTTCATGTTAGTTCACAGTGCATTAACTCATGATAAGAAGATTTTAATAATGTAATAACAATGTATGTTGAAATGAACATGAACAAAGATTAATAAATGCTGTAGAAGTGCAGTTCATTATTAGTAACTAATAGAGTTAACTAAGAGCTGAGGCCAAGATCTTAATCCTGAAAAGGAAATATCATCACAAGCAAACATTAAGCAGTATAGATACTGTGCAGGAAAACTCTCTGAGAATGAGGTTGGGGAACGAGGAACAGCACCAGCCTTGATTTATTTCAGCATTGGTCCCCTGCCTGTCTGAAAATACAATGCAGACATTGTTCTGCACCCATCCTATCACAAAAAAAACCAAACAAACAAAAAAAACAAAAAAACAATGAAACTGGATTAATACAAAGAATAAATTGTTCCCATTAGTGCTTATGCTCTGTGAGGAAACACTCCACTGCGGTTCAGACTCATCTGCCAAATGTTGCTAATTTATGCCCATAATTAGGGAGGAATCCACATCTAAAAGCTGTTAACAGTTCAGGAAGAATAAGGAACTCAGGTAAAGAAGTGGTGGATTCAAGTCATTTGGCGTTTTCACGTTCAGTTTTTTTAGTGTAAATCTGCACTAAAGATATAGGCAACTTATTAAAAATAATAATTTGTCATTTAGGCTAAAGGAAAGAGTATAATATAATATAATATAATATAATAATAAACGCTTGTTGTATTATGCTTGTCTTTTGTTTCGTATCAGTTGTTCGGCTCATGTGTCAAACTGCCAAAGTTACATGAAATTTCAGTTCACTCATGAGGTATCAAAGCCTTGTTTACTGAAATCATGTGACTTTGGCGCTCCGAACCACTGATCCAAAACAAAAGATTTGTAAAGCTTCAAAGCAGTGTTTTGAAATCGGCCATCACTAGATATTGTTGAAAAGTCGTTTTTATTATTATTATTATTATTATTTACTATTATTATTATTTCTATTTATTTATTTATTTATTTGGTGCACAAAAAGTATTCTCGTCATTGTATAATATTAAAGTTGGACCTCTGTACTCACATGAACTGTAAGTCGCTTTGGATAAAAGCGTCTGCTAAATGACTAAATGTAAAATGTAAATGTAACTGTTTCTGGGCATTGAAAGAGTTAATTGTCTTGCTGGCAATAGAGACTCACTGAGCCATCGGATTTCATCAAAAATATCTTCATTTGTGTTCCAAAGATGAATGAAGGTCTTACGGGTGTAGAACGACATGAGGGTGAGTAATAAATGACTGAATTTTCATTTTTGGGTGAACTAATTCTTTAATGGATAAAGTACTATGTATCATTATAACAGCCGAAAATATGCTGTGTATTTGTTAGAAACCACATACATCCACAAGAATCCAAATATTTGGCTTGAAGTGCTTAAAGGACACACCGTACATACAGAGTCCCTATATAACATGATTCTCTGACAGCCTCAGTCTGTGCAAACACACAAAAAAATAAATGAATAAATAGGAGAAGCACAATGTTGTCTAAATAAGCACCAAATTGTCATACTTGAGTAAAATTAAAGATACCTTCATGAAAAGGGAAGTAAAAGATAAGGAACATAAGTAAAAGTAATTGATTCAAAATATATTTAAGTATCAAGATTATTACAGAGAGCCTCAGGCAGAGGTTGCAAAATTACAGATGGACTGCATTAATGACACAAAAGCAGTACCAACTTACTGTGTCATTGCTTATAACAAAGAACAGCCACAACCTCCTTCATTTCTTTTCTACCAATCATGAAACACAATGTTTTTAAAATTAGGTTCACAGTGATATACTTCATGAAATCAAAGAACTAACTAGACAGACGTAATTTCAAACAAAATCAGGCCAAAAAAAAGTTTGTAAATAGTTTGTTTCTGCAGTTTGAAAAAGCTTGCCAAATCAATTCATTTCTATTGTTCAGACCGTCACGATCAGACCGGCTAAAAACATGAACACTGGAGTTCTTCATATTTTATACTGTAAATCTATCGCTTTAAAGCAATCTATTTTATAAGGTGTTGTATGAATAAACAAGACTGGAGTGCTGAATTGTTTGCTACATTGTTTTCTGGTGCAAATATATCCACGTTGCCATGCTCAGATGCTTTCTTCACTGCTGTTTTCTCACTGTTGTCATGTGTGTTTATTTTGTTATTGGCAGGAAAGCGTGCAGCACAGATTTACTGCAAAAGTTTTTCAAAGTTCTTTTCATCACTAAGCGAAAAACGAAAATTAATTTCTTTTGGGGTATCTCTTATGTGCAAACCTGCTGATGGCTCAATGTGAATATGTCATTCATCCATCTGTCTAAAGTAGGGTTATCCAATCCTGTTCCTGGATAGTCACAGTCCTGCAGACTTTAGCCTCAACGTTGGCCCTCCAGGAGCAGGACTGGAAATCCCTGGTCTACAGCATTGCCACAATAAAAGCCTCTTTGCGGTAGCAGCAGCCCAATGGAGTTGGCACACCATGGCAAAAATACGCAGCCCAGGAGGGATGCAATCCAAGCCACATAAATAGAGCATGGTTGGTGCACAAAAATCTGTAATATCTCGGTCTGTAGAGCTTATTCCAAATGGACAAGGGAGAGCTCTGGATGTCCTACACAATGGTTTGTGTCTAATTATTAATTGTTGCATCCTCAGCTGCTCTTCACATCATATTGACTCATCATGTTGGTGCCATTAGAAAACTAATGAAGAGCCGCCATTTGCTTGTCTTGTGTTATGATGGAAGGAAAGAACTCTCAGCACTTTAACTGTTGCCTCTGATTCTATTCTGATCCTATTTCTGTAACCTGATTGGTCAGCAGTGGTAATGGTGATTGGCGTGCACTCGGCTAGAAGTTTATGATGTAAATATATATAAAATCACAGTCATCAACTCATTTTGAAACCCAGAGAAATGAAGCACTGACCCACATTCACACTTCTATAGGAACCAGTCACAAACAATGACATAAATACACAAACGTAGAGCATGATCTAATAGACACATTCCCTGCATGGGAAATATATATATTTAATTATCTCATGCAGAGTTGCTATGTTTACATTTCATCCCTTTTTGAAATAATCAAAATACCAAATCAAAATCCAATCAAAGCCATGAAAGGTCAGATTTTCTTTAGCAATAAAGAGAAATGAGAAACGGTTTTTAGTTTTTTCGTTTTGTTTAAGAAATGTAAAAACGAGACTTAATAGGTTTTTTGTATTTTTGAGTCATGGGTAAAATATGATTTTGTGCTGTTTGTTTTGAATGTGTGGGCGGCCCTGAATCGCCCCTTCAGTCAACCGTCCCGTCTTCTGCACTACATGGAACTACACAACAACCGTGAGCTCAGTTCCTTTTTAGAGCTATGAACAACCAAATCCTGCAGCTCTGTCGTGTACAACTGCTAGCGGCGCTTAAAGGTGAAAAAATTTATATTTTCACATCTGATGCATGTTACTGACAAATCAGAGTTGATTTTATTCATAACCAATAAAATGGCATTTGTCTTTATGACATCTAAAACAGCATGGAGGAAAATTGTATTCATTTTCTTCTAAAAAAAGCCTGTTGGTGATGGGGACGTTTACATGTTCACATGGATAATACTGTATGGATAGCCTGTGCTTTCTGCATGATAATGAGCTGGAAGGAGTGCACACTGTAAAAAATTGCTGTAAATTTACCTTATCTGACCCCAGTTTCTTACCGTAAATTAGCACGTGTTCTGTGGGGGAGAGGAGGAACTGCAAAGTAGTTTGGCAGTTGGCAAGAGTGAGTGACACCTACATCTTTCTCAGTGGAAATGATCTGCAGTTTATCTGAAGTGTGAAGTTGAAGCTCATTTACAGATCATGGTTGAGCATAAAATGTGTGAGTGTGTTTACTTTTAGTCTAATTATTTTCATATAACTTTGCGCTTTAAGACAGTGGATGCAGCTAAATTTGTTGTTCCTCAAAGCGCCTGTGCGCTTGCAGCTGGTTGCATATATTTGTTCTTTCATTGTGCAAAAGTTGTCCTAATATAGAGGAATTGTAAAATGATTACCTTACATTCGTTGGATTAATTTATTAAGTAGGTTTTTGGATTGGCAGTATGTTTTTACGCGGTGAGGGATGGTGGAGCAGCTGCTCTTTAACACGAGTGAATTCCACAGTTGAAGTTATCCGTGGACTGATAAAATTAATAAATTAAAAGTCTCGTCTAAAGCATGACGCTAATCTAAATCGCATTATTATGTTTCTTTGTACAGTATACGAGCACAACCGTTTGAACAGCATACTCTTGCACTCGATAAATTTGATCCATCGAATGGAGCATTATTGGAGCCTTGAAGTGTTATCGGAAATTTAATAATTCCCACTTCTGAAGTCGTGATTACGAGCTCATCGGATTCAAGTTTTGAAATGGGAAGGCATGTGCAATTTTTAGGAGAAAATGAAACTTGTATTTACAATAATTCCAAGAGCACGTGAAGGCATTATTCATCGATATAACAGAGGAAATTCAATTGAATTTGAACTTGTTCCTCAAAGTTAAAACAGGCGTGTGTTTAATAGCTCGTTTGTGCTCTTCCATTGTGTTGAATGTTTACTTGCAACCTTTGTCCACACGTCCACATGCAACACTTTACCTGCATTTGTGAGACACATGCGCATTCACATTCATGTCGCGAACGCCGGGTTAAATTGTGCATTGCTTGCTTATAATAAGAGTTTCAAAAAGTTTTCAGATTTCAAAACTCACTGTTATCAACACAAAGAGGGGAAATCTAAGCTCAAATCTATGCCATTGAAGGATGCCCTGTCCCGGCCTGAAAACAGAGATGGCAAACCTGCATATCAAGCTTCTAACGTCCCATTTTCAGGATCATGAAGATGGACTGGTGTTGTATGTAGATGTGAGTATTTAGTTTTATTATTTTTTACTTTACTAAGTGATATGATGTATTCTGACTTGTGTATTGTGTGTCCTCTACAGGCTGATGTTGAGAAGAACATTAAACACAAGATATATCTCCCATTAATTTTCATATGGATTATATAGTCAGGAAATTATTTAAAGCTTTGTATAGACATGTTTTGGCTGCGAGGCAAGTATTTGTTGAGTTTCGGTTCACATGTTTCAGGAAGTTATTTGTATGTCCAAAAATGAAACCGTGTCAGTGTGAACACAATGCAGGAAGAGCAACCGAACTCGGGTTCGGACCAGCCAATCGAACCAAGTGTGAGAGCATCCTTTACACAAACAAACAAGGAATCAAACTGCATCAATTACATAGATTCAGACATACTTGCTATAATCTAAATCATTCAGACTTATTTGTATTCCTGTTTGACAGACTCGAAAATAACGTATGGCTGCCATAACGAGAGTCATTGTCACGCCCAACTGACCTTAGCTTGGACTAAAACCAGAAAAGATTCAAAAATTCAACATAACGCACTCATATATTTTTGATTGTACAAACAAATTTCACAAGGACAAATGCTGTAAACACCGAAAAAGTACCTTCGTTTCTTCAGAAATCAGTTCTTTTTGGAATGTTGACATACAAGCCCTTTACTGTTTGTGTATGGACAGATCTCACACAATTCAAGCATAAAATCCTGTTCAGCTCTCAATAAGTTTTAGATCTGAAGATGGAAATTGTTTGGTGGATGAAATCAACCTAGAAGTTATTTAGCTGTGTATGGTGGCATTATCTTCCTGAATTATGGGAATGTCTTGGCAGAAAAGAGTTTGCACCTGGATAGGATGCACCTGGTCCTACAAAGTGGTCTCATATTCCTTGGAAGCTTTACAATCTTACAAAACAATCATCAGACCTAATGACTCCCACAAGATGGCTTCCCAAATCCTTATGAAACACACTGTTTAACATTTGGCAATCTCACTTGGATGAAGGAAATAGGATGAAAGATTATTTCAATTTTTCTCATCACCCAGGGGTCGGTTTTTGTGGTCCTTACTCCAGATTAACCTTCATTGTGCCTGTTTTTTTTGTTGTTTTTTTTGCCACCTACACAATATTGCTCAGCTGTTCTCAGAGTTTGACACAGGGGTTCAATTCTGTAAGTAAGTTTTGAGTTCATACTTTTGCAGTATTCAGAACCAATTCTGTAAAGAATCCATCGATCACTATTAAAGTAATAGTTCATCCAGAATTTAAAATTGTCTTCATTTATTCAAATATGACTTTCTTTCTTTCTTTATGGAATGAAAATGAATATTGAAATGCCCGGACTACTCTTAAAAAATCTAAATGAAAGTGGAATGGATGTTTTATATGATTATTTTATGATATTATAGTTTTTAATAATGTTTTTGATTAGCTTTAATTTTTGTATTTTAAGTTTTTTTTTATTTTGAGTTTAATTTTTAGTGTTTTTTGTGCTTTTGTCACTATTTAGGTTTGATTTATTTCAGTTATTCAGTTTATTTTTAATAATAGTTTTAGTTTTAGTAAACAAAAATAACCTTGGGATGGATATTGCGGCTTTTAAGCTCCATAAATGACAAAAAGCAGCATAAATGTATCATAAAATAAGTCCATATGACTTTTGTGCTGTATTACAAGTTGTATAAAGCCATATAATGAATTTGCATGAGGAACATTCTAAATATGAGATGGTCAAGATATATTACACCAGGTTTAACGTTAACATTAACTTGTCACCTTCATTGACATAACAGTGTCACCAAAACCAAACCTGGTGTCATCGATGCATGTCGACCATTCAAGAGCAGCGTGAACAGTTCAAAATGTCTCCTATTTTGTTAAATGGGAGAAAGAAAGTCATTTCGAACAATATCTTTCATTTTTTGAGATTTCTTATCAGGATTTCATTCACAAATGAAGTAACTTTTGTGTTATGAAGAATTGAGTTCTGGAACAAACTAGTTTTCTTCGAACAGCGAGTTTTATTTTGTTATTAATGAAGTAATTCGACACACTTTATACACACACTGCTAATTGGCAGTCATCTTCGTGATTCATCTCTGCAGCTGTATTTGTTATTCTAATGTACTTAATTTTAGCTCTTATGACGTGAATCTGTTATTTTAAACACCATTATATGTCAACATTGTTTACTCAGTTTATATTCTTCAGGATATTACAAATAGGGACAAACGTAAACACAACTAAAAGTTCCTCCACCTTGTTAATCTCTCTGGGCTTCTTGAGGAATGACAACAGTACGACACGAGAGACTGTTGGGCAGAAACCACTACTTTTCAGGAAATGGGTATTTGTATTATGGCTTTACACTTCCATGTGTCGCAATTGTATTACATACCAAAATCAAGCTCAAGTGGAGTTTTTGTCTGTCATTAGAAAGGCTGAAACTGAGGCAGTAAGTGCATCGCATTACATTTTTATCAACTTTGGCTGTAAAGTTTATTGTAGCTTCATGTGGGCGCTCAGTTTTTTCTGTCTGACGTAATCGTCCGGCTCAGCTCAGTTCACATACAACGACACCAATGCAGGCATATCAAAAACACTGCTGAATATCAAGCAAGTGTCCCCAGCAAAAATGCTAAACTCAGACACTCTTCTCCACTCCTCAAATACATTTTAAATATGAAACTGTTTAAATGTTGTCAGTGTCCTCTTTGCTCCGCGATGTTATTTTGAACGCATGAGAACATGATGTGTGGCGTGAGAGCGCATGTCTTGTTGTAGCTGAGGGGGGCGGGTCTTTGCGAAAGGTCAGTTGAGTTACGAGGTCACAAGCTCTATTTAATAAGTTTCATTGGTTAAATAATAGCAAAATGCCCAGAGAGACGTAAAGGGTGACCAATAGTAACGATTTATGGAAAAAAAGATGTTTCAAAATGTTTTTAATTTAATTGTCTTACAGTGTTGTACTATTAGAGTGAAATAGTAATAATAATTAATATTTATAATTGTAATTGTCTACGCATAAATACGATTCTCCAAAATACCAAACAATGTGTCTTGTACAGACTATTATGCCAAGTGAGACACAAGACAAAAAAAAAAAAAATATATATATATATAGACTCTTAGAAAACCTGTCAAGAGCAGGTCATATTTTCAGGCCTTTTTTTTGTTTGTTTTTGTTTTTTATTTGCATAAAAAAAATCATGTCCTTCCACATATTTGTCTAAATTGGAAAAGTTTAATTTTTGTTACGGTAATGACAATATATATTTTGAATATTAATATTAAAATAAATATTCTTTCATTTGTATTTATGCATCATATGTTTTAATGCTTTTAAGTGATTTAAAGTAAAAAAATGCATTAGAGTACTTTTTTCACTTTAAAACAGTTTAAATAATAGTAATGCAGTAAAGAGAATCATTTATTGAGAATGAAAGAAAAAGTTGAGCTTGGAGGAAATGTACCAAATTTTAATTTTAATTTTCAATAATGTCATAATGTGAAGACAAAATAAAACTAAAACGTGCATTTTCATTATTTTCTTTATGCGTATACAATAGGCTTTTTTTCTTTCTTTTTTTACAAATACAAAAGGCTTTTTTTCCTTTTAATTTTGGGGTGTATACTGTATAAAATACACCCCAAGTATTGTTGTGTGATACACCCTACATGTAAGCAAGTCATCACAAAACTACACCAGTCACCACAATTCATGTTGTGAGCTTGTCTTTGAAGTTAGCCAGACTAGGCGCCGTAAACTCCAGTAAGGACATAAAACAATCTAAAGATAACAGCTTGACACCAACACCACAACAAATCATTATCCTATGAAGATAATGCACAGTTTAGAAATCAATAAACCTTATAGCTGAACTAAACTCTTTTGACATCTGCAACTTCTCACACATTCAAAGCAGTAAACCACACGCCTCAGAAGATCACATATATCAAAATAGTATGTTTTATTTATACTACTAACTGGGTGGCCATTAAAATAGCACACAATAGAACACAACCATCCACTACATCAAATCACGGGACCTCCCAGCCATGCCCATTCGACCTCTTTATTTAGAGAGTGCCACTGCACCTAATTGAAGGCCACTGAACACATTTTAGGGCTTGATATCTCCCTTCAGCAGCTCTGACACGCAGCAGGAAGGGCAGTGACCAGCACCGGCATCCCAGCTCTGCTCGGCTCCACAGCTGCACCCAGTCCTGACCTGGGAGGTGATGGAGTACCATGTGTGTGTGTGTGTGTGTGTGTGTGTGTGTGAAGGGGAGTCTTTCCTGTCACTGTCTAGCTTGCATCAGACCAACCACTGGATATATTAAAACCCTGGCACTAAATATGTTAAGTCTACCCAACTTAAAAGAGCATAAACCAGCAAGAAACAACTGTACTGTATTTTCATTTCGCACGAATTGTACTCTATAAACTTACAGTGAGGCCCTTGTATTCAGCCAATATTCAAGTCAAGTCACCTTTACTTATATTTGTGCTTTTTACAATACAAATTGTGGCAAAGCAGCTTTACATTAATAATTGGCATATAATTTTGGCTGCACAGCAGCTCCCAAAGAAAATGGAGTCATTGTTCAGCTTATTCTATATATTATTGATTCATTCCGTTGCAAAGATCAATAGTTATTAGTCTAGTTAATTTATGTACATCAGCACTGGAGAAAACAGTGACGTAATCGTCCGGCTCAGCTCAGTTCACATACAACGACACCAATGCAGGCATATCAACAACACTGCTGAATATCAAGCAAGTGTCCCCAACTTAAACAAGACAAAGGAACCAAAACTCCAACAAATGGAGAAAAAAACCTTGGGAGAAACGAGGCTTAGTCGGGTCAGTTCTCCTCTGGCCAGTTCAGTATTCACACTAGGTTTAAACAAAAACTAGCAGTCGAAAGTTTGAGATTACACCTGACTGCCTCCCAGGAAGGTTAAAGTTTTTGCTTTGTTCTGGTCAAAACATAATCCATCATTTCCATATTTGATAGTTTCAATGGGGTTCACCAAACTGCCTAATAATCCAAATGTACAGTCATCAGGCAGCTTAAACGTGGTTTCATTTGTAATCTTACTACATCATGACTCAGACTAATGAAATGAAAATAAGTCCTTGACATGGTTTTATCCCGAGTCGACTCAGATCAGGACTAAACAATACTTCTTACACGGTTTACTGCAAAATCAACTTTAAACCGCATCGGAGGACTGTTGCGTGTTGACCTGCATGAGCACTTTCTGTTTGGAACACGTTATTCCAAGGCGTGTTTTTTGGGAGCCGGCCAGAAGGTCCAGGAATGTTTGACTGCTATCAATCTGAATTTCCAACAAACCACAACGGGTTGTTACAACAGTACCTACACACAACACAGAATCCAACAATTCCCCTTTTGTTAGGTACATGCTATCATCTTCTTGTGAGTGTTTAGTCTGTGTGGGAATGAGGGGGAGGTATTAGTGTAATTTGGGGCAAACACTGACGTCTGACACCTTTTGGGAACAGGGTGGCACCTATCTATGCATACACCTAAATGCATATGCATACTTAAAAAAACCTGCATAGGGTCTGATTAATATCTTCTAAGTCATGCATCACTAAACTAATGAGGGAGGATGAATTATTTAGAGGGTAAAAATAAATTAGATTTTTTTTTTTTTCCTTCTGTCGGTCAGTGCCACGCGTTACTGTCTCTGTCTCTGCATGATTTGCTGATCTCACATGTATGTATGAACACTTACCTAACATTATTAAACTATAGCCTACGAGGGAAAACATACAAACAAATCTCAAATATCATTTTCATATTATAGACTGCTATACCTTGGTATTAAATACTTACTTGCAGCAGTGACAGTGAACTCCAACAAAGTTATTCCAAACTGAATCGTAACTCCTCAAAAAAAACCAAAAACCAAAAAAAAAGTATTAAAAGCTCCCAAAAATACGCTCGCGTCTGGTGAACAGAGCTCGATGGTTGTTCAGCGCTGTTTAGTCCACGGCTGTTTTTGAATATTCATTTTAGTTCCTCGCAGTTGCGCGTACGGCATGTGAGCTGGGATAATTCACCTCTGTCCCGTTACACGGAGAACAACTGCAGCACTGAGACTCAGCAGCTACACACTCACAGAGAGAGAGAGAGAGAGAGAGAGAGAGAGAGAGAGAGAGATGTGAGAGTGACGTCACACACACACACACACACACACACACACACAGACGCGCAAATTCAAACACTCACTGTAGGCGCGCTGGCGTGGTGCGTATAATTGAAAACACATTGTCAGCTCACTCACTAAATTGTATCAGCTGTGAGTGAAGCACCTTTCTTACAGTGTGTGTCCATGTGGTTCATGATGATATCTTTTTAAATATTGATTAGTCTGTTGTTAAATGATTCTGGGGAGCATTCTGTCATCTATTTGACCTTTGTCCTGACTTATTCCTTACTTGCATAGAATGAAAACACCTAAACACCATCTCACTGTGAACAAAAAGAAGTCTGGTAGGGTTTAAATGATGAAAATGAAAATGATTTAAACACTTTGTGACTGTGAAGTGTCTGAATTTTCATTGGGATGTATTCGTGAAAATATGAATTCGTAATCAGAATGATACATATATGTGAAATTCTAGCTATAAAAAAATGCAGTTCATGAAAGTAATAGTCTTTTTAGATTTTGTAGAACATGGTTTACTCTACAGTAAAAGTGTTACATAAACCAGAGTTGTAGTTGATATGATTCTTCCATTGTGATGGATATATTAAACTGGATTGTTTGGGTGTACCAAAATTCATAATTTCTAATCAGCTGAACATTTAAATAGTTATTCACTGATAATCTTGACATCAACCCTAAATCTCATTATACTATTTTGTTGTATTTTTACATTTTTTTCTACTTTATTGTTCATCAACACACATTAAGTTAAGTAGTGACAACTGCATTTAACCCATCCAAGTGCACACACACACACACAAGGAGCAGTGCGCAGCTATAGCTATAGCTAATAGTTAGGTGTCTTGGTCAAGGGAACCTTAGTCAAATCAAAGGTGGAGAGAGTGCTGTTCATTCACAATCCCCACCAGCATGGGAATTGAACCTGCAACCTTCAGGTTGCAAGCCCAACTCCCTCACCATTAGGCCACGACTACCACCACACAAATTCACGCCCCTATAACTCATAGTTTTCAGTCATATGACCGTGACGGAGCCCTGGAGCAAAACATTCAGAGAACGGCAGCACAGGCCTGTCAGGTTTCCATTTGTTTTAACATATTAAGATCACCTCTCAAAAGAAGAAAAACGCAAATATGTGAACAAAATACAAGTTTTAGCTGTATGTCACTAAAAACAGAGGAACACACTAACATGTCTATAACTTGAAAACACTTAAAGTGCTTTAGATGGAGATATTAAAAAATTGATGATTGATGTTGAACACAATATATTAAATGGTTAAGCATTTTCTTTGTAATGGTTTGCTATGGAAAAACACTTTATGAGGAACTGGTGGGCGATGCATAACGTGCATTTGTATTATTTTCATGGGGATATTTGTATATCTCACACAAGGCAAAACTGTCAATGTTTGAGGGATATTTTATGCAAAAACTCCCTTTATGATTGCAGCTCAAGGGTTCATGAACTTCACACTTTATTGAGGGTCATTTTCAGACTTGTGTTCAAATGTAAATGATGTTTCAACTGAGTCATCAAGTCACCTTAATTTACACATCTATTTATTTTTTTACATTCACTTATTTTATCTATACTTTATTTATATGCACTTTATACAATACCAAATGTTGAAGCAGCTTGATAACAGGAAAAAGATTCAGTGATGCAAAGTTAAAGTGAACGCTGAAGTTAGTTCAGTGTTGATTCAGTTCCGTTGTAACAATCATCGATTTCATTTCGTCAATAAGCAGTTCTGCAGAAAACAGTTCTTACCACTAAATGCATCATTAGGCATGTGAATCTTATTTGTTGGCACGCTCCATCACTGGATGTTAAACAAATAAATAAATAAAACAAACCATTTGTGTTTGGTGTGAAAGTCAGTCAAAGAACCACGTTAGACAAACAAACAAACAAACAAACAAAGAGATAAGTGTATAAAATACTGCAGCACTTACAGTACTCAATCTCTTGGGGATGAATTTCACAATGCATAAAAGTAAAAAAAACAACAAAAAAAATAGTCTCTTGTCTTTACTCCAAATTGTGGTCCAACATGTTTCCATGAGAGCCCTTCATGAAGATGGATAAATTCTACATTGTAATCAGTTGTTTGAGCTTAAATTTCTCTAAAGTCTGCACAAAAGCATACCAAGAAGCAACATCTGACTTACAGCTGGGTTTAGCAAGCTTTCCTTCTCTTCAGAAACTGTCAAGCTTCAAGCCAATAGCAACAATGTTTCTTCGTGCCGTAAACATCGATAGATTATCAGTTCAGTGCATTCATACAATTTTATTGTGAAGCAAGTAATTAGCCAGTTGATTCACTGTAAATGAAAGTAAATTTTTTTCCCAGTAAAATACCACAAAAATCCTTGAATAATATATATAATATATATATATATATATATATATATATATATATTAATTTTGGTCTATTTATCATGTTCCAATGACGTTTATGTTTCAAAATTCTAGTAAAAATCTCTTTCAGATTATAATTATTTTGCCTGTGAGAGTTTCTGTCAGTCACTTTCGATGTTCGTCTCTATTCCCTCCTTCAAGGAACAAGCATTACATTCGTAACCCAGATGTTCTTCACAACGCCTCTCTAAAAGTGACAGTAAATTGCAGATAGGAATATCTGTAATCACTTTTATTTATTTATTTATTTGTTTGTTAATGTGTCTTTTGACCATCATCAAATGCATACTTTTAAAATCTAAAACGTGTTACACTGCATGCCACTCCATTATCAGAAATAGTTCAAGAACTTAAAAAGAGAATTCAATCTGTAAGAATGTCTGTATTCATAGTTTTCTCACAAAACAAATCTCTTTTGAATAGTGATCATTTTTAGTATCGAAAAAGAAATCGAGAACACTATCATATTAGCAGTACAGCACCAGCATGACACCGAATTCACAGCCACATTTTCTTCATTCTTCCAGGCATGTCACAACTCAACAGACTTCTGACTCCATAGTTTTCAGGGGGAGTAGGGACATTTCTAAACATGTACTTGGAGGCCAGGGGAGTTGACAGGAGACCTGGAGTTTCTTGTTCCTGCCAGAATGGGCCAGCCAGTTCGAACAAGAGTTCAGGACGTGAGGGTGAGAGAGTGAGAGGAAACACGAGGCCATACAGTGGAGGGGTTGGCGACCTTCCGGACTGCTGTCAGAGACAGATTAAATAAAGGCAATGAGCTTTGGTGTCTTAGTAGTTTCCTAGCAAATGACACAGATCCTTTACTGAAGGCATCTTTGATTGAAAACCGTTTTACCGGCATCTTTAGTAAACACTCTTTAGCTAAGAACTGGGTCAAACAAGACTAATGAGTTGACTCCCACATGCGTGCTGTAATTGGTTTGTCGAGCTACAAGAAATTAGGCTAACATTTTGCTATCAAAACACAACAGCTCACAGACAAGACAAACTGTCTATAAAACTCTCACAGACTCTGTGGACTAGATCTCGTGGAAGCAGTCAATACGTGCTGCTCCGTTAGTTCCCACCCTGTTCCTGTAGATCCACTTCCGAACTCTTCCTACTCAAACACACCCGACACTACTCATCAGTTCATTAGTAGATACTCTAATGCAACATCCCAATTCACATACTATCCATAATAAATAGTATTCAAAATTATAATTAATGTGTCCCAATTGTAGTATGCTGAAATGAGGCTCTGGTTTTCCTGTGTAGAATCTGAAGTGCAGATCCATGCGCTCTCTACCTAATCTCTAATACTGGCGACAACCCATTGTGCGTTGGACGTGGATTCAATGAGAACTACAAACACAAATTAAAAGTGTTAAAAAACTACACAAATGGGGATGCGCAAGTCCAATGGTGAAGAGATGTGTATTAATAATCATTATCTAACCTGACGAAAATATATTTATTCAAAGTCATCCACATTATATTTAATCTGCAACGGCACTGTGAACTTTTGTAAAGATACATTTGGTCATTAACTTTTAAATGCATCATTATGCAAACATACGAGGAAAGACTGACAGATCAACGGGCTTATACATTTCTCTCCGAATGACAGGATGAACATAATAATCCTTATATATATATATGACGCTTTTCTGGGTACTCACAGCGCTTTTACCAATAGGAAGGAGGGATCTCCCACCACCACCGATGTACAGCATCACCTGGATGAAGCGACGGCCATATTGCGCCAGAACGCCCACCACACTCCAGCTGGTGATGAAGAGGAGACAGAGTGATGAAGCCGATCAGTGTATGGGGATGTGTACATGTTAGTTAAAGACACCTGATATAAAGTGTGACCAATTTCCTTTTCTCTTTCTGTTCACTGTTTCTTTTTTTTTTTTTTTTTCTTTCTTTTTGTCTTTTATCAAACTCATTGATGTTACTTTGTTGACGGTTGAAGTGAACTTTTACCTGTTGGTGATTCTTCACTGCTTTGGATTGTGCGGATGCAGAGCTTCTCATCTGACGCGAGAGCAGCTTTAAAGCGTGGTGAGGACACCAGAACAGTAGTATTGTGAAAAGAATCCTGACCGCAACATAAACACCAGCTAAAACAGGAAATGTTGCATCATATACGATTCCTGAGAATACCACGAACTGTCTGTGAGACATTTTTTAACTTATATAGAATGTAGCCCTGTCATTATAGCCCGTCACTACTTTAACATTGCTGATGTAGGAGGTGAGATCTTCTTCATGAGGGCTGTGAGGAACTGCTGAGTGACTCATGGAGCCTCTTCCTTCACAGATGTTTATTATTGATTCAGAGAGGTCAGTAATCACATCTTCACTGAGTGTCAGCGATACCTCGCGCTGGGTGTGTCCTGGGGGTCATGGCAGGATTGGCAAATCTCTTTGAAGCAAATTGCAACTCCCAATCCCATCATCTTGTCAGTTTACTCACAGATTCAAAGGAATTTCTGACTTAATGCCTTCCATATAGGCACACATAAACTAGGGTGCTTCAATATTACTGTTCTAACGCTTTCTTCTCTCCGTAGGGGAAAAATTGAAGAGAGACGCTGGTTTGAAAAAAACATAAAACAGGATCTTCAAAGACATCTGAGGTCTGGTCCGTATTACCCCAAGTATCTACATGGTTTTGATCAACCAGTCGATTCACAAGCAGAGCAAACAGGTGCGATGCAGCCCTCTAATAAAATATATTTTGCCGGTGTTGGTTTTAGGTAAAGCTACTGGTTGCTTTTGAGCAATAAGTTAAACGGTTAACACAGTTATACATGTTATTATATTAATTACAAAGTTCTTATATTAATAATTACTTTTGAAGCAATTGGACTTATGGGTTTCAACTCTCAGACTATCAAATGATTGAAGATTTCCTTGAATATGGGAACTTTTAACTTGGATCAATAGGCAAGCATCTAGCAATCCTATAGCAATGACCTAATGACCATCCAGAACATCCCAGTATTGTGGCAGTGAGTTTCGCATAGACAATAAACACCCACATTTTACTAAAATATTCATTACTCTTATGTGTAACACCAAAATTCTTAACCTGACAGAAAAAGCAGCCAGCGATGTGAACTCCTGATCACTTAATTTCTGAGTTTGTTGCTTCACCCTCTACCATCACAAATGGAAAAGGATGGAAAAGCCATTATTTGGAACAAAAAAAGCCCTGTTATTTAGAGGAAAACGTGGTGCAGTTGGACATCAGGAACCAATTACCCCCCCTCTCTGCCCCCAACCCCCTCTCTGCTCTACCTCCGTCTCAGGAGCTCGTCCTGGAGAGAGAGAGAGAGAGAGAGAGAGAGAGAGAGAGAGAGAGAGAGGAACTTGTTGGCATCAGACACACCACTAGACTCTGAACATCTGCGTTTCTGTATTACAGCCTGATAACAACAACATCTGACACTTTTTTTTTCATTACGATAGAGAAAACAACATCCACTGGTCAATGACAATTCTGTGTCCGAATCAGTGCTGTCGAATAGATTAAAAACAACTAATTAATCACATTTTTTTTTCTGTAATTAATCCCAAATAATCTCGATTAAAACATTGGAGTTTTTAATATTTTTATGTTGTTATAATTTCACAGTTACTCTCCAAATGAACGTGGTAACAACTTAAAAATATTATAATAACAACTTAAATAATATTTGGCATCTTTTTATGAATGAATCAGTCACTGATGCTAATAACCCGCTGGTGTCTGAATGAGTTCTTTTTTTTAACATTAATTATAGACATTCAGCATTACATTATAATGGAAAGCTAACAATTTCAACATTTATTAGATAAATAACAACTTTTAAGTGAACTTAAAACAATCTTCACATAAACACATTATAATAAATGTCATATTTACCTGTAGTCCTCAGTGCATAAATTATAAATTAAATCTACAGTCAACATTTGAAGGGGATCAAAACATTTCATCATCTTCTTGTTACGACAATTTAGTTCTTAGGAAAACTTTGATGAACTTTTTTGAGCAATTTCAAATGTTGACTGTAGATTAATCTTTATTACAGCTACATTTTTTTTTTAAATTATGGTTTATTGTGCTTTTGTCATTGTTATTCATTTATTATTCTATTTAGCTATGATTTATTTTTATTTCAGTTTTAACTTTAGTCATTTCAGTACTTATTTTATTTCAGTTAGTTGCCAAGACAACATTTATAATTGTCATCAAAGCGTTTAAAGTTTGTTTTCCATCTAATATTTATTATTATTATTATTTATTCCAGCATTATTACAGTTATTACAGTTATTATTACTGTTTATTTTTAATGTTTTGTTTTAAAGGCATTCAGGACATGCATTAGAACGGTTTGCTGGGGTTGTCAAATAGAGTAACAGCCAAAAACTATTCTCATCATCACACATATTAAATTATTAAAAAAATGCTGTTATGTTTACGTTATGTTATGGTTACACTACTTGAGGTCTTCAAAGTTGGCAGATATAAAACCTTTCAAATGATTTTAAAAATAACCTGATCAACTAATCACCTATAGTTTTCAGTTAGCTACCCATCTTTCCTGCAGTGCGTTCATCATGGATCCTGTTTGTTAGAATGACAACAGAATTATGTATTTCTCAGGAGAGTTCTTTCACACATTTCTTCACATCGATTAATGAAATCGAGGTCCGATCAAAGGCACACGAATCAGTCACAGTAACTTGGTTTTATATAAGCCAGTTTTGAAACATTTCATCTCCAAATTTACAGATAAGATTATAAGCTCCATTAACATGATTCTTCAGTTCAAGACTATTTTTTATTGGTCTCTTTAACAGCCTCTATAACATTTCATCTTTGTTATAGTCTATTCCTAACACTGAGTCGAAGAAGAATGTTAAAAGCCTTTGCATGAGAACTTGTGTTGTGTTTTGTATAAAAATCACACGCTCTTAACCCTCGGACATGTGTTATACAGATGGTTCAACACAAAGCACACTCCTTATAAAGTTTATGAAAAAAGAGTGAAAAAAAGGGAGCTAAATGCCCTTTTTGTGGCAATCAATTCTAACAAGTTAAATTTCCTGACAGGAGGCTAGCCAAAACACTTGCTGTGTCATAGTTTGCTCTGGTCTCTGGTTAAGTCTGTCAATTTCAGGCTGTGCTAACAGCTTGTAGCGCTTCATTGCTGCGTTTAGCCCCACCCTGGTGTGAATGCATGTGGTTAGCCTTGTGTGAGGCTACATGCTAACATGCTCACAGCGAACATCTTGACTGTCAGCCTAAAGTCAGGGTCACATTGTGAATTATCAAGATGTTATTGTGTTTCGTTCCAGTAATGTGAAACAAATTTTACCCTGGAAGTTAAGCATTGAATAAAAAAATAGATATGTCTCAGTGTCAAGTGTAGTGTCAAGTAATTTGCACTAAAAGCACGTCGATTTTCCTCCCAAACAGATGAATGTGAATCAGGCAACATTTAATGATGTTGGTTGTTTTACGTATTGCAGCTCATTTTAAGTTCATTTTTAACTTTCTTCTATGAGTCGTTGTGGTGTAATGCTGTACCAGATGAGCTACTGGGCAAGTTTACAGTCACAAAAACCATGTATATGAATGTGAATCAATATATTGATGCAAATGCACCAGTGTAATGTAAATCAAAACGTATTAGTTTATAAATGGTAAAAGTGTTTTGAGGTCATAACATAGGATTGTGCAAGGAAACATACAAAATCATAATTTGTGAAAATGAATAAAAGTTGTTGGTGTTTTACTCCCTCAAGTGTTCATTTCCATTGGAAACTGTAATGAATTATATGTATAGTCATGTTTAGTTTTGCAGAAGTGTAGATAGAGGCATGTTTTTCCAGTAAGCCTGTGGTGGATTTCTCAAATCATTGAGATGGTATTGTGTTTGCTTCCAGTTATGTGCAACAAATTTTAGGCTGGAAAATGATTCAAATTATGTCATATCAACATGTGCCAAACTAATTAAGCTAGCTAAATAACTGGATGTGATTGTTCTACCCAGAGGCTCACTGATGCGGTAGAACTCCCTTTGACCTGCTGACAGGATGTCCAGCTCCGGGTCGTCTCTCGGGATGATGCCCTCCTCAGCCCAACATTACACACGTGGCTTCCGCACGCAAAGATGACATACAGCTACTCTGGGCCCTTGTGGTACAACATGACTGCGAAGAAACGGAGCTTTACCACAAATCTATTCTATTAGACTAGTCTTTACATTGGGGACTTTATACATTTTGTAAAGTTTTTGCTGTCTCAGTTGGTTTGGCTGCTTATCAAAGTCGTAGAGCAGGTCTATTACTCCTCTTTACTGTCATGAATGCTATTATGTTGCAGGGAGTATAGCTCAGTCATATATTTGATACATAAATAATAAAGACAAGGGGAGCTCGATGGGTAGAACATGTTATTGGTTGTCTGGATTGGGGCCAGCGATCTCAACTGGGAGGCCTGTTCAGTAAAAGCTCTGACAGTGTGGGTTGGAGGGAAAAGGAGGCTTTCATGTCCTGGGTGGCCTGTTTAGCTTGCATTGAAGTGCAAGACAAAGGATGACCGTTTACTTCCACAGTCCATCAGGGAAATTATTGTCTGAAAGACTTGCACAAGCATACACAGCTGGATATCTACCCTTGTTGTCCAAGACCGTGTCATGCAAATCAATTTGGATGGAGGTCTGTGCTGAGTTTGTTCACCAAGATATGAAAATTCTGTCATCATTTACTCAGCAAACTGAAGAAAGGAGAAGTATGTCTGAAGTCACAGTATTCATTAAATAGTAGGCGGAAAGTACCCGGATAACCATGTAAGATTCTTGAGTGTGGATCCAATGGACTCTTAACCATCTCATGGGAGAACATTTGTAAATGGCAGTAAAACAACAGTAAGTCACATGCCAAAAACAACATGACGAATGAAATTGCCCAGACCACATTCATACTCAACACATTCATACTATAGAGCGTGCTTTTTGGTTACACTTTATTTCGATGGTCCATTTAAGACACTGTACTAACTAAAGTAACTTTGCAACTACATGTCAACAAACTCTTAGAGTTAGGTTTAGGGTTAGTAAAATAAGTTACTGAGAAGCTGTGTCCCAATTCAGAGGCTGCATCCTGCGATGGACATGGACTTCAAAGGCCATGAAGTTCAGATGACCTTTGTTACATGGCAAAGTCTAGCCTAGAGTCTAGCCTATGCTCTTGTTGCCATAGCGATCTGTTGTATCCTTCACTGCCCAACGACGCATTTCGAGGCCGCATTTGAAGGAGCCTTAGAATTGGAGCCTTCACTGCTGTGACGCAATGGATCTTCAAAGTAGCCTTCGAAGGATGCAGCCTCTGAATTTACAGCTTTATTAGTAGAATTTCTGTTAGGAACCATCAACAGTTTCCTAATAATCTAATGAGAGTCAGTTGACGTGGTTGCAAAGTTACTTTTTGTAAGTAGAATGTGTAAAAGTGGACCATTGAAATAAAGTGTTAATTACTTTTTTAGCAGAAAGAAGCACCTACTCAGAAAGTTTTTGCCATCAATACTCTAAGCCAATTTTGTAAACTTTTTGAGTGAATTATTCCTTTATGCTGTAAATCTTAAAATGCCCAACATAATCTTCTGAGAAAAGCATGAAGGTCCACCCCTAACCCTTATGTTTGTTAGTTAGTTAAACTTTATTGTCTGTACAGATTTCCTGAACAGAAATTCATCTTTGACACTGGCATACAGGTGCATTCTGACAACAATACTACATACACATAATACATATATATTAAAAATAAATGAATGAATAAATATTATACACACCTACCCAAACATATGCCTCATAATAAAACATCAATTAAAAATAAGTTTGGTTTAAAACCACCACCGCCAATGGTGCAAATGATCTTTTATATAAGTTCTTTTTGGCCTGCGCCCCGGAGACATGACCTCAGAGCAGAGATGGAGCGGATGAGCTTTTATCAGGGGGAAATAGGCAGATTGTTCAGGCAGACTTGTTGTGATAAACGTGGAACCGTGGGATTTTTAGCAAATAAAAAAACATGAAGGTTTATCCCTAACCCTAATTGTCAGTAAGAAGATTGTACAAAAATGTACAAATGAGATTGTATGAATTTGTATGATTTATTTACCACTTCTCTAAAATGTAAAAAAAAGTTGCCATGACAGTTTGTTGAATTGCCTAATAACATTTGGTCGTGATGTTTGACGTCAATGCACAATTTTTGCCGACCATAAGAATAGTCCATTGAAAGCTTTTGGAGTGTGTACTGTTAATCTTAAAATGTCCAACTCGCTCTCATGAGAAAATGTAACTTTTATGAAGTGGTCATTTTGTATACATTTGTATTGTGTGATTCATGTGGAAACAAACTATTTTTAGAAAGAAAGTAAAGGTCCACCTTTAGTCATAATTATCAGATTGTATGAAAATGCATTAATTTGTATCAATTAGTCACCGCTTCACCAATATGTTACTTAGTTCTGAATTGGCATGAAAATGTTTTGAAATGTTTGATAATTATGTTTGGTGTCAATGCATCATTTTTATTTTCACCCCATAAGACGTAAATGTAATAAGTGTAGTTCATGTGTAGTTTTTTTTTTTTTGGTGAACTATTTCTGTATACTGTACATTTTAAAATGCCCTTTAACCTCAGCACACCACAAGTATATCCTCAAAGCACAACCAAATGTAGTCAGAGTCAGTGCTGAGGTTATAACATTAGTAAGTCTTGAAACAACCCCAATGGGTGTAAACTCACATTCTAGGCACATTAAAGAGAGAGAAACTGGTTCATGTGTCTGTATTTGTTTAGAGTGTCTTTAGGGAGGGTGAGAGGCAAGGATATGATCAACCACCTGTTGTGATGCAATGCAGACGTTGGCTGCAGTCTCACTCTGGACTATAAAATGATGGAACATGCGAAAGAGGAACAAACCAATGAGGGGTGGAGGTCTCAACGGAGGAGGCTCGAGTCCAAACAACTTTTGCAATCCATATAAAGCAGTTTAGTTTTTTTCTCTCGCCTCCCTTTCGATTTTTTGTTTCGCCACTGTGTGTCTGAAATGCGTGTGTGTTGTTCTAAAACCTGGGAAAGGTCACTCCCATCCATCAATCTAATACTCAGTATGAAGACTAGTGTCCAGCCTTTGATAAATAGTGACTTCAGTGTCAGCTTAATGATTATGAGGCTGACAGGGTTATAATCGCACATCTCCGTGAGCTAGATATAAGGTTGATGTTATCTTTGGGAAGTCAGCTCTCTTGCATTCCTGCATATTCTTGAAGATGAGAAATACCTAGCATTCTCCAGCAGGCTCAGTGGGAAGCTCTCCCCCTCGCTGAGATGTCCTTCCTTGACCTCTTATGGCCTCGTGGCCTCGAGTTGTTGTGCCATGAAACCCGACCACATTGGACTTGGAGTCATGTGAAAATATAGTGCAGGACGTTTCCCGAACAAGTCAAGATGTAGAACAAACAGAGAGATTAGGCCTAGCTGTTTAAATTTGGGAGCAATGTCATAACTTGTCACGTTAATATTCCGTTCTTATAATTATTATCAGTGAGGGCTTTCTCTGTTACTTTGTAACATCCTTTATTTCCACAGTTTGTTCTACGCTTCCTTTCGCTTTTGTTGTCCCTCTCTTTTTCTCTTTGGGGGTTGTCTGTTTCATTCTCTCCCCTATTTCACTTGCTTGTTTTCTCATTCGCTGTGTTTGGCCCATCTCACTCCCCTCCGCCCCCCTCAACACCCAGTGAATGGTTTATTTGATTTATTGTGGAGTTGCAGAGAGACTCAGGTTACAGCTTTGAAGTCAGCAGTGACTGCAGGACCCTTGGCTCCCAAACACTCCTCCAACATTAGCCAGACAGACTCCGCTCGCAGGAGAGAAAGGAAAGCCTTGTTGTGCTGCTAAGCACTAAAAAGCAAACTCAGGTTTTTCATAAATGGAGATCTTGGCAGTCTGAGGTTTTGTAAAATGTGGCCTGCTTCAGTGATGTGGACATCACACGCTTTTGGAACACATCAAACGGTCGACTGAAGGTCCCAGGTTTTCACTGGGAACACTGTGAGCAAAAACAACTTTCTCTTACTAGGGGACTATTATTTTTAACTACAGTTTACAATAGTTATTAATGACTCTTATTAAATGATAATAGTAATAAAAACATGTCTGATGTATCTATACATTTATTCTTTTCTTTTTGCAAACTTTAACTCACTGTGACACCCATATAATATAGCATGGCTGTGACGAGCAGGGCGGGCGAGAGCCGTGAGGGAACGGCGCGAGGCCGGTGACGCGAGAGTTAATGAGCGTCAGCTGCGCGCTACACCGGTCTCGTGTCTCTCATGGAGGAGCTCCGGAAGCATAAAAGAGGAGCGACAACAGTGAAGGACGAGAGAGGACCAGGCCTGGACTTTATGTTGTGTTTTATTTATGTTTGTGTGGGCGGCAGTCTCCGTGAGGAACTGCCACCATTTTACTTTCGTTTTGTTGTTTGTTTATTTATTTATTAAAATTATGTTGAATGTTCGCCGGTTCCCGCCTCCTTCCTTCGATTGAAATCCGTTACAATGGTAATCTTAATTTAAACCCAAAAAATGTTAATAATAATCACAAACGAATGCGCTGTTATTTCTATTCATTAAAGAATCCTGAAAATAATGTTTAATTATTTCCACAAACTATTACTGTTTTTAACAGTGATAATAAATGTTTCTTGAGCATCAAATCAGTGTATCAGAATGATTTCTGAAGGATCATGTGATGCTGAATATCCAGCTTTGATCCCAGGAATACATTTCATTTTAAAATATATTACAATAGAAAACAGCTTATTTCAATTGTAATACTATTTTATAATATATCTGTTTTAACTGTATTTTTGACCAAATCTATGCAGTCTTGGTGAGCGCAAGAGGTTTCTTTCAAAAACATTAAAAAACCATAATTATTCCAAACTTTTGACTAGTAGTGTAATATAATTAAGGTAATTAATATACACGTCCTGTTCTGTTGTTGTGAGACTCAACAATATGACGGTTAACATCATAAATAACAGAGAGTCTGTTAATGCTGCTGTAAAACACAAATTCTTTGATGATAGCGGAGGATCAGGTGGATTTATCCTGTACTAAAGGTTTATTGTAGTTTCTCTGTAGCAGCTTAAGTCCAGCAAAGACTATTCCCATCAAGAACCAATTCAATTCTATTCATATTATATTAAAGGTTAGTCATATCATTATATTCATTTTTGGGCCATGTGCACTAGGGTCCTCATTCTAACTAGACTGTAAAGTTTTCCAATGGGATCCAACTTTTTTTTTTAGTTTAGTTTAGTTTTCTTCAATGGAGATAACTTCTTGCTTACATGAGTGCTTATCTAATCTAAAGTTAAATGATAAGAGAAGTGAAAGAATGGGAAATGGGTCGAGAGACAGTGAAAAGGATAACGCTGAATTCAGAAGGTTTGTGTGGAGGTCAGTTTTAGCACAGAATGATCTGCATTCGGTCATCCCATCCCCCTATTAAACGTCACACTCCTCCAGTGCAGCAGATGCTCGGACGTCTGCGCTCTCGCTGATGGCTTATTCGTGGCTGGGTGCTAAGAGCAAAGCTTTGATGTCAAAACAATAGCAGAAGTGTTGAAAGAGCCCGTTATACTGCCCACTGACAATGTCAACAATTAACAAGAGCAAATGGTAATGTAATTAACAGAGGTTGTGTAAAATGTCACCATTCAGTCTTAGGTAAACTTAGGAAGACCAAACCAAAATCGTGTGGTAATGAAAACCATGCAGGACCAAAACTAAACCTGTTTTTGACACTGATAATAATAAGAAATGAAAGAAAGAAAGAAAGAAAGAAAGTTGTACTGCCTAATAATTTATGGTACAAACAACAAACAACCAAAAAAATGTTTTGTAACCATATCACAGTAACACGAATCCAGAGACAATCACCACTGATAATAAATAAATTAAGAATGATACTATGAAATAATTTGATTTAACTAATTTAATAATATTATAATTTAACTTTTTACATTTCTGCGCAATGGTGAAATATTTGCGAATTTACAGTAAAATCCTGGAATGGGGTGAAAATAGGCCTTGGGACAGAACTGAGAAATCAAATCACAATTTTTAGAAATCATTTTCCTTTCGGTGTGTAATCTGAAAGACTTGATGATGTGAATCTGTCGCCTCCATGTTTACATTACTTGGGTTAAATTTACCCAAGTATCTTAACTAAATCTGCCACAGTATTGTTGGCAGACAGTTTGAATTTAGAAACCTCAGAAAGATCCCAAAAAATACGTAATTATAGTGAGATTTAGACTGTAGAAAGGGCGGCAGATGAAACAAATTAAGCAATGTGGTGTCAAATCCATCTCCCATCCGTTTGTTTGAGTGGAGTTTTCCAGCTTAACTCTGGATTGGTAAGAAAGGAGAAAAAGACACCAACTAAACATCAGCAAAACCCGACTGACAACATGTACCATGTGACTTTTACGGCACCAACATTTTATCACAATTATCTATATTCTATGTATATAAATAGAATTCTTTAGTTCTATAAGTATTTTTTGTAAGAGAGTGGGAAGAGAATTGAAAATAATAATAATAATAATAATAATAAAGTATGTTAATGACCAAAAAACACCAAACCAAGAATAATGAAGCAGCAGATTACACTAACAGTGTGCTCTTACTCAACGTGGACTATTCCTGAACTTTGTACTGACAGTGAAAAAGCTTTTTGGATGGGTTTATAACCCGCTTAGTGGAGACAGTTTTCCTACTTCCATCTGCTCTAGTGTTTGTTTTGTCCATTTGAGTAGTAATTATTTGAGGAGAATCTTTCCTGGCCAGTCTAGATGGTGCCATTGTCATCTTTTAATCTTGTGATTCGGCTATTACAATTATGCATCATTCTGAAGAATCACATACGGTGACCTGGAAAAACACAGTGACTGCTGAGCTTCAGTCTTAATGCTATAGAACTGAAACTGTTGAACCTAATGTCACGTTCAGAGACGCACCACCGCAGAACCAAAGATCAGAAAGTGAAGACGTTGTTGAAAAAAACTGAATGAATCTAGCAATAATTTACATTTTGAGTTTATGTCTCTTTTAATGTTGAATAATTTTGGATGATCTATCTGTATCATGAAATGAAAAGAAATGTTTTATGTTTGAAATCACGTTTCATTCACAAAATGAAAATTTCATTTGCAAAAAGTCTGAAAAAGTCAGAGATGTATTCCACTCACAATTCCAAGAAAAAATCAGAATTGGATGTTAACTCAAAATTCTGAAGAAAAAAAAAAATTCTCAAAGAAAATTCTGTGTGCAAATTTATGCGATTCATTAATTTAGCAAGCTTTCCAACAATGGCAGATTTTTAAACTTTAATCCTAAATTTCTTACATGCCTCATGCAATCAAACTCAGAGTTAGTGAAGATCCACCTATATGTTAATATAACATTTAGCATATATATGGTTTTAAAATGTATTAGTTTTCTTCCAGGAAAATGACTGGAAAACACCGATGACTCATCTTGCACTCAGGGGTGTGTACTAATGTTTGGCCAATCAAATACTGTCTAGCCCTCTATGGGACTGATTATAAAATCACAGTTAGAAAAAAAATCATAACTTTATATTTTACTTATGTTTAAGGCTGAAATCATTTTCCATTTTCTACATCTGAGCTTTGACCTTTTTTAGGGTTTCACCATTTATAACCGACCTTGTCCTATTTCCTCTGCGTCATTTATAACACTTAGAGAATAACAATGAATAACTAGAATAACAATGTCCCTCCACGTAAAGGGCCAATTGACCCTTTGCAAACAGTTTGATTGACAGGCGATCTGACCAATCATAACCCCGAATCCGCCATTTTGTCATCAAAGCGGTCAGGGGAGTTAGTAGATTAACGTTGGTGAACTTGAATCACGTCTTGAAACAACATTCCTTCTGATGTTCATTCATGTTTATTTGATGCTATAAATGAACTAGTATGAAGAGATGATCGCTTCACGAGGAGCTACAGCGATCTGTCACCACACATTAAACACACACTAGACGCTATTTATTGAGTCAACTTCATTACAAAAATTACAATATTTTGAATATGTAACTGTTTCATACCTTGTCAGTGTCTCTTTGCTCTGGGATGTATTTTTCACTGTGTGAGAACATGATGTGTGGCGTGAGAGCGCATGGCAACAGGGGGCGGGTTTTGCGAAGGGTCAATTCACCACCAATTATTTGTTGTTCCAAAACTGTACAACTTTCTTTCTTCTGTGTAGTCAACTAATGTTGTTTGGCTCCCAACGTTCTTCAAAATACGTTGTTTTCTTCTGAAGAAAGCAAGTTATACAGTTTTGGACCGACAAGATGAGCAAATGAGCAAATTTTTTGCTGAAGAGGTGAAATCTTTGTTATATCAAGTTTGAAAAGATTCTGTACATTTAACTTGACAGCTTGAGGACAATAAACAAAAGAGAAATTCCATGATATGATGTCTTGCAAGCGCTGCAGTGATTGTTGAACCTCCTGAAGTGTTTTTACACACTTTTTTAAGCATTCAATGTGTCCATTTGTACTAAACTTCTCTTGATTGGTCTGTTCATTCTGAGGCACATTAGATGTGAGAGTGTCTGAGGGTTAGGCAGGGCTACATGTGGCTTTTTATGACTTCTTCTGGTTAAAGGCTGCACAGCAAGCCTGCGGGTGACGTCTGCACCACATCACAGGAAAGGAGTGTTTGTGTATGTGTTTGTATGCATGTGTCGCTCGTTCTTCCCCAGCTCTCTTGCTGAGCAGATTCTAGATTTGACTTTATTTCCAAGGTTTCAGAGTTTTCCCATCAGGCAGACAGATCCACCCATAAGACCAATAAAATCCCTTGAACTCCTCTGTCATCTAGAGTTTGTCTCACAAAAATGTAGACAGTTTATCCTGCCTATGAAAAACAGAAGGGGTTCTGGCATTAACGCATGACTTGTTCATAGTATTTAAGTCATTATCAATTTTTAGTACAATTTTAATTTGCAAAGTAACAGTGTTCTGGTGGCAAATATGACAGACTTTATAAGGTTTGGTGGGTTAATATGACCCGTCTGCCCCTGCTGGCAGATGCCAGAACTACACCATTTTTTTCACTATTTCCTTTGGCAGCCATTTAAAAGAAGCTTTGTATACTATCAAGCAACATAAGCCCCTTTCACACAGAGCGTTGATCCCAGAAAATTGCCATAGAAATGTTAGAGTGCCTTCTGTGTGAACGCTAGCATATCCAGGGATTGATCCCAGGATTGATGCTGGGATGGGGACATAGTAACATTGTTGGGTCAGTACCGGAATGCGGCCCGTGTGAACAAAAGGTAGGACCGATGTCGTACGGGGTGTCTCCTAGTGATGATGCTGAAGCTGAGATCGTTCGCCCGCTTAGTGGAATGCTTTATGTTTCAGTAACCAGAAAAAAAAGTGTGGTTTCTCGAGAGAAATCACGGCTCATAATCAAGCTTAAGACGCTGCAGAGACATTACACATCACTTCCTGATGTCACGTGTTTTTACGAGATATGTACGCATGCACAGATTCCAGAAAATCACTGGCAGTGAGAATGAACGCAAATTAAACAACACATTATAAGTGCATTTCGTGGAATCTCTGTGTAATATAAACTGGAAAAAAAATATCATTGCAGAAACAAAACAAGTAAATGTAACTTAAATAATTATTATAAATTTATAAAAAAATTATAATTTATAAATCGACCCTGACCAATCATAACCCCGAATCCGCCATTTTGTCATCAAAGCGGTCAGGGGAGTTAGTAGATGAACGTTGGTGAAGTTGAATCACGTCTTGAAACAACATTCCTTCTGATGTTCATTCATGTTTATTTGATGCTATAAATGAACTAGTATGAAGAGATGATCGAGGAGCTCCAGCGATCTGTCACCACACATTAAACACACACTAGACGCTATTTATTGATTCAACTTCTGTTGGGGTAGAACCACAACATTTGGATTCTGTAGTTATTGCTAACTAAACTAACAAATTAACTATTTTTTAAATTAATTGAAATAAAGCTGACATAAAAAAATAAAGATTATGTAAAAAGTGTAAACATAAAGAGCTTAAATGAAAATTAGACTAAGAAATTGTACCCTGATCCAAGTTTTGAATTATGCATTGAATTGTGTTGTGTTTTAGAGTTTTAGGAACTGTCTGTAAACTTAAAATATTTAATATACCGGTAATTTTCTGCCAGGACATTATCTGTTTTTCTACTGATATTTTTCTTACATTGTAAAAAAAAAAAACTGGAAAAAGTTTAAGTACAAAAATGACTAAAACTAAAATTGAAATAAAAATAAATTAGAGTTAAATATAATTATATAAACTAAAATGAATGAAATGACAAAAGCTTTTTCAAAATAGTAATAATCACTTAAAACGGTAAAAATATAAAACTAAAATAACACTGCAGAGCTGCTTATTAATAACTGTATCTGAATATTATATTTCTGTCTGTAGAACAACAACAGGCTGAATTCAGGTCAATTGTGACACATTTTCCAAATCATCTCAATGACATTGAGTGTCCAAATCACCTTTTTATAGCAACCAAATAAACAATAGGTTAAGATCATTCTGCCTGAGATAAAAGTACAGAAAAAAGTTTGCCATTCAGTTTTTCCTTGATATTATAAATAAATAAATAAAGCATTCTACATTATTTCGTTTCCTTACCATGAAAGTGATCTTTCAAGCTATCTATGAACTTGAAACCACTCTTCTCATTGCCAAGGACAACAGTCAAGTGCGGCAAAGGATGTGGGTTTTGTGGTTTAAATCTCAATCTGAAATTCAAACGAATGGCTTCATTTCATTGTTGTGTGATTATTGCACACATAATTCTCACAATGGTGAATTGTGAAAGCTATCTCAGGAAACATTTGAACACCGTTTATGCCTTATCACAGGAAATGAGATGTGCAGAGTTTATTTGGGACAGGCAGCATTTTTTTTTTGTATTCATATTTCCATGTGTTACAAGATAGAGAAAGCGGCAGACAAATTAACAGCAATGCATTGTCTATTTAGCATGTAAAAAAAACAGATTGTCAAGAAATATCACTTGCGCTAATTCGCTTTAAAATTTATGATATCCATCATCATTATCCTTATTTTTTAGAAGCAGCTCATTCAGTCTGACTTCTCATTGCTGTAACTAAGGATGAGATCATCTTTCTTAGCCTTGCACTTTCCTGTCTGAGAAGTTGTCTGCAGTTCACAGCGGGCCCAAGATGGAGGATACATCTGGAAACAACTACTTGCAGAGACAAAATTATTTTCCCTTTACTCCAGCAAGTGGGGGTTGGGCGTCCAGGTAGACAGGAAATGAACACACAGAAGAGAAGGTGGTGTGTGGATGGGAATTACAATTTCTGTTTTGAACATTCTATAATGCTATAGTTATAAAATTAAATAGTTTAAATTAGATTGAAATTGTAATTGTACCAGACCTCCAGTATTGTTTGTTTTGCTCTCTTCATGGGGACATTCCATAGATGTAATGGTTTTTCTACTGTACAAACTGCACATTCTGTCCCCCTAGACCCCCCCCCCACCCCTACCCCTAACCCTGCCCATCACAGAACACTCTCTGCATTTTTATATTTTTAATAAAACATTGTTTAGTATGTTTTTAAAGCTATTTTAAATATGAGGACTCATGAAACGTCTTCATATTTCATGTTTACATCATAATACCAGTGTAATACCCATGTCATTATACACATTTGTGTCCTCATAAAGCACAAACACGCATACACACACACACACACGCATTGAGTTTTTATGTTTTATGGGGACTTAGCATAATCCTAATGATTTTTAAACTGAACAAACTGTAATCCTTGATCCTACCCATCACAGAAAATTGTCTGCAGTTGTACATAAAAAACAAACAAAAAGACAAAACAAAACAAACAAACAAACAAAATGTTGTATGATTTGAAGGATGTTTTCCTCATGGGGTCCAAAAAAAGAGTTCAGGTAAACTCTACGTTATGTGAACAAAGATGTAAATATTCGAAATCCTCATCCATGTGTGAACATCATTTCCCCATGAAGAACCTTCTACCACTTGTCATGGGACAGTAAAGTGCACACTCCAGAATCTTGCTGGAAATATTCGGTCATCCATGTACTTTTCACCTGTTCTATTATTAGGACATGCGACTCTTTTGATGCACAGATTTCCGCACACAGAAATATTAGATTCTGAACACCGTGTGATTGCATCACCACTTACAGTCCGAATGGATCTTCTACAGCACTTGATACACTGATATGAACAGTAAACCGTCTGTTTTACTGAGTCCTCATCCTTTAAAAGTTCATGTAAAGTGGACTTGCTTTCACAGCACAGAAAACAGCGTCTTCTTGACATGTTGACAACACAAACCAAACTCTTCCAGTCAGTGTTTGAGGGGGTTAGACCAGATGTTGTTAGGCTGGCTTCATGCAAATTTGTTTCAATCCTAGGTGTGAGCAGGAAGTAAAACTGGAATTACTGGCAACTCGTTTTAGGTAGTTCAGAATCACTTCCTTCTGTTGGGAGAACACAATTCATTTTATCTACAATTTGATCTTTGAAACTCTGTAGACCTTTTACTTTCACAAACTATATTACACACTGAAAGATAATATCTGAAAAAAACATAATAAGCACGCTTTAAACATTTCTATTTGTTATACACATTCACATTATACACATTCGGACACACTTGACTGAATTTGTTTCTAATGATCTTAAAAATCAAAGCAGCCAAGAAGTGACCAATACTGTATAAAACATTCCAGTTTTCATGACATTTGTGGTGAGAATGTCCAGACGGTCCAGAGTTGAATTCTAGACAGAAGGGTCTCAACTTTTGACAAATCTCTAGTAATGTATTACAATAATGACATCATCAGCCTCAACTGAAAAGAAATCCAATCAACACTTAATCACCCAAAACACCTGAAACATGTCAATCAAAAAGTATCATAGTTTCTAAAATGTGAGGGGAGAAGAGAGAGAACGTGATAAAAGCATAACACTTCTTGGAAGGATGTGATTCAAGTGGAAAGTGAGAATATTTAGGCAGTTCGTTTTTTTGGGGTTTTTTTTTTACCCTGCAGGCATTCAGTGGAAAGACTGAGGTAATGTGACTTTTGCCTTTCACAAGAATCTGAAGTGTGTCATTTCTCTGAGCTAGGAGCTGATTTGTGCTGTTTTCCTTAACCAACCCCTGCCACAGCACATCCACACAAACTAAAAATGCTCAAGAGGCATGAAGGTGGATGAAGAACACAAAACCCTTGTGTATAGATAAACCTTTTCACTGCTTTTACTCCAATGAGAAGGAGAATATCACTACCGTAAACATGCTCTGAATAGTCAGTTAACTTGTGAACTTGTGAAAAAAAGTACTTTAAACAAATTAGAAAAACTAAAGTAATAGTTAAATTAATATTTAAAATAAAATATGGAATATACTGAATACAAACATTAATAAGAATAGAGGCTGTCAAGTGTCAAAATGGCAAACAAAGCACCCTAAAAGTGCATTCAGTGAAGTTTTGTTAAGATGTGCCGTGGTTGTTGGCGCTGATTCATGGGCAGCGAGCGGACGTACGGTATAGCCTCAGGCTCGTGGATCTTTCCTGATCCCGTCCCGTCTGAAATTTTGTCCTTTTCTGTCAAAAAAAAAAAAGTGGTATAGAGTGCTGCAGTGATGAGATGTTTTTGTTATCATCACCCCGGTTGCCTCGACAAAAATCCAATAGGACTTTCTTAAAGTCTAAATAATTGCCACAAGTAGATAGCTAAAGGCTTGACAAAAACTACACCATGGTAGAACGACTTCGAGGTCACCACCATGAAGATTCTGACAAGATTGTCGGTCTTTTTAAAAAAAACAAAAAATACAAAACAACTTCAATATTTTTTCAGAAAGTTCGAGTTTCAATAGTTTGCGAGTATAAACACAATGAAGCAGTGAAAGTGGAGATGAGTTTACCTGTTCATCATGACAACATTTAATGTCACTGATGTGTTTTATGTTGTAGAATAAAACATGCACATTTCTTGAGCTTGTTTTAATCACAGATCTTATTTTAGGCATTTATGTCAGTGTTTGGCACGGTAATGGATATTACAATATCCATTGATATGATGATATGTTTGGGCTTGGCGGAATAGATCTGCTACGCTGCTGCTACTGCTAATACATACATCACATGCTGCTGCTGTTTAGTACAGCATACATGAATTACCTGTAGCAGATCTATACAGGTGGAGCTGGGGAGGGTGGAGGGATTCTGAGAGTGTGCTGCAACTGCTATAGCAAATGCTGACCAAGTATTTGAGGGTTGAACAGAGAGCTTATTGGCTACTGATATAGCAGGAACCAATCAAGTGTGCTCTATAGAGAATAACATGATTGCAAGCATTAAAATGTTTTTGTTTGTTTCATGGAAGAAAGTAAACCATTTAAGTTTGTAATGACATAGTAAATGTGAATTATGGTAATTTTTTATTTAGGTTGTTTTACAGTTTAGCTGAGCGATCCTAAACGTTAGCCAGCTTTAGAAGACCAAGTTGGCATTTTCAAAAAAAAACTATGGGCAAAATGTGAGAAAATTACTTGAGTCGGAGTGAATTTGTGTTTTTGAAGAACTAAAACATTATCCTCAAAACAAAAGGATACTTCATTATATTGTCAAGAAAGAAAACAAGTTGTTCTGAGGTTATAGAGTCACTGGAGTACATTCAGCAAGACAAACCACAGTCACAGTTTGGCCATCGCACTTGCTTTGCTCTCAGACGACCATAACCAGCCATGAGTCAGCACTACATCTACTAACACTTTTAATGACTGTCCCTCAAAACAATGGAAACACAAGGCCGTAAGTCTCCAGTGAGCACTTCACCTTGTTTTGCAACAGTTGCCATGAGAACTTTTCACATGTAGTGAAATGATGTACTTTTTTTGTGGTGACTTTTAGAGAATACCTTTCCTGCATGGGGAACACAAAAAGATCTTGCTGTCCCAAAATATAATCTGTTCAGGATATGGTGGGGATAGACCCTTCAAAGTACAACACCCTACTGAAACCGTTTGCTTCTTTTTTTAGAGACAAGGACCAAACTGCTTGTAGAAATACTGAAAGGAAGGTACGGACCACAATCTCTCGCCTGAATGCAGGTGCAGCATGAGTTCCACGTTTGAGAGTTTTAAAGACCCTCTGAGGAGCAATAGGGAACATTCATAGTTTAATAACCTCCTAACCTCTAACAGAAGAACACTTTGAGGCTTGGACTTCACACACGGCTTCATGGGTTGGGTTCGTAACACTTTATCTCATTGTGTATGAAAAATCTCTCGAGTTTCAGCCAGGCTGTTTGGACTTGGGTCAAATTATCAACAGATGGTTGGATTTCAATTGCTTCATTGCTCATTTTTTGTGTGACCAATAAATGTTGCCTCTTTTCCTGAGGGTAAAAATATCAACAATAATAATATAACAATATAATAAATACAAATATATCAATAATAATAATAGTGATACACTTGCTTACGAAACGACACTAATGAAACATTATCTTCGCTGTTCAATTGAAATGTAGTTATCAACACCCCATGACAAATCTGACCGCCGAATCAAAACGAGCTTAATAAAGAGTGCAGACTTGCTGAGAAGTGCTGATGCCATATCATCCTCCCTTGACAGTAGGAGTTCCCACATGCACTGCTGTTTTCCATGAAGTTTCTATCTGGCAGGAACAACATACCCATCAACACAGGTCTTTTTTTCTCTCGCGTGGGTTAGGTGATTGGGTGGAGGCAGAATTCAGTCTGTGCGTGTGGTGTGACTGCTGGCTGAGTATAAGGGCTGTCTATAGAAAAGGGAGGACAAGGAATACCTTCATACATTTTAGTTGTGAACACCTTGGCAAAGGCACTGTGTGTAGAACCGGGTGTGTGATTTTTCACATATGCCTCAACTTTTACGTGATTTTAAGACTTCAAGACTGAATTTCCCAATGAACTGGAATCTCAATTTTCAATTATTCTTTCCAGTGAAAATAAATGGTTTGTAAATCTTTAACTGGGCCATTTTCCCCTTTTATCTCTTAGAAATATAATTTGAATTTAACCCTCCTAAGCTTTTCAAAAATGTGCTCTTAATGACCATAAAAAGCAAGTGTCTTAAAAAAATAATAAAAATGGTCATTTAGAACTTATTTAGATCTTTTTAAAATATATATATATTATAAATGTTTGTATTTTACTTCCATTTGTTCAAGGAAATAATCAAACTTTTGGAACTTTACTACAGTGCCAATCTACACTTCTATAATTCATCATGTATTTTTGGGAGGAAAAAAAGAAAAGAAAAATGGCATGACTTCATGTCAGGTTAAAATCGTGTTATGACAGTAATGGTCAGTAGAATTGTTCTATGCTTCTACTAGCTAAACTGATTCTCAGCGCCAACTGATGTGAATAAATACTCCAAAAGCAACATGTTTCAACCACAGACAGCGATAGAAAAAGTTCTGTAATGTAGTATTAATATTCCATGAATCTCTCTCTAACGATCAGTTCCTGATGGATAAAATCAAGTTCTATATTATCTCTTGTCAAATATCACTCATAAATTTCAAATTATGAGAATAAAATGGGTTATAAATGCTGTTCACAATGACTTTAAAGGCTGTTAGAGATTAGAAATACAGACAGAATTATTCAACAATGTTCACCACAGGGTGGCAAATAGACATTGAGATGTTTAAAATAAATGTGAACCACCAGTTATAGAGGAAAGGGTTTTTATTTTGTGGTAAAGCCACATGTACCATTTTACCACATGTAAGCCTCAGACACTTCACACAATTCCTGCAACTCCAAACAGAATATTCATATTTTCTATAATGCATTTTAGACATTTATTTCTGTTTAAGAATTAATTAATGTGATATTTATATAATTGCATGGCATTGAAAAAGACTTTAACGTGGACCAACAGTATTTAGCTTATGGCCATCTTCAGAAAGTACTGGTTTAAGTAAGGGCTTTCTGCCACACCAAGACACAAGGAATAAATCAAGCACGAGTGAAAAATGTTAAAAGGGACTAAAAGCCCTTCATTCTAATACTGAACTTGTAGGTACAAAGTGGGATTGTTCCATTCCTGGGTGTTAGCTTACTGGACAGGAAGTGCACGTTAGGGTCACTTGGGAATGATCGGCTACAGGCCTGCCCACATCTGTTAAAATAAGAAAGACCTTTGAATTTGAGAGGAAACTCAAAAAAAAAAAACTATTCACAAAGTGAGCTGTGTGACTGCCGGTCTGATCAAGCCTTTCCAAGAAAAAGGTTATGGATAATACTAGAGGGGTAAAACACAATTAATTTTAACGGTGCCTTTCATTCTGAAATGACAGAGAAATAACTGGTTTGAATATATGATGTGCGCTGTGAGCTGAAGAAGCAAATACTCTTGAGATTGTGTTCTTTTTGCTAATTTGCTGTTCAGTAAATCTGGCCCTGAGTAACTACCACAAATGCTGTTGTCATCCCCTCTGTGTGATAATGTGTGGCTCAGATCACCATATTGTACAGATTATGATCATGCATCAGGCAATAGCAAAGCTAGTTTTGGTCATCTAGCAGTATTGATACTTACCAATAATAGAAACTAATAAGCAGGCGTATGTCACATTTGATATACTGGTTTCTCTTAATGGCTGATTTGTTAGTAACAAATGTTAAAAAAGAAGGTGCACAGTTCATGTTTCCGTCGATCTCAGATGGATCTGTGACCATCACGTCTCCACCATTGACTGTCGATTTCAGCAAGTATGATGTTTTACTGTTGTTAGATTTGAATGCAGCCTTTGACAGAACTGACCTCTCTGTTTTCATCTCATGTTCGGAGAACTATGTGGGCATTCAGGGAAATGCTCTTAAATGGTTTCAATCTTATTTTAATAATAGAAGCTTTTCTGTTATTATTGGTGAATTCACTTTGGGTGAAGCTTATCTTACTTTCAAAGGCTGTATTTTTTTAGCCTGATTTTATTTTCTCTGTATATGCTTCCTTTGGGGTCAATTTTTAAGAGACGTGGTATCTCTTCTCTAAATCTATCTGTCTCTGGGATCTAACAAGAGCGGGTTGGATACTCTGTTGACTTCTCTAGCTGATGTAAAGGCCTGGATGTCTTTAAATTTCTTCACCTCAATGATGGCAAAACTGAGATTATAGTTTTTGGACCTTCAGAAGGTGTTAGCACACCTTGATTAAACTTTGGCAATTTGTTTCCATCTGTTAAACCATTAGTGAAGAATTTGTGCTCTTTGCTCTAGAATCTGACAGTAGTTTTCTGGTCAAAATAATTTTTTTTCACCTTCATTCACCTTCAAGTCCAAGAGAAGGTAAAATCATTTCTTTCTTTTAAGGACTTTAGAAGGGTGATCCATGTGTTTATTTCAACAAGACTTGATTATTGTGATTCCCTTCATAAGGGTATTAGTCAAGCATCTCTTGCCTGTCTGTAGAAGGTACAGAATGCAGCTGATAGACTTCTAGCTTGTGTGTGGAAACAAGAGCACATTAATCCAGTTTTAATTTCTTTGCATTGGCTTCTGATTCGCTACAGAATTGATTTTCAAGTGTTGTTACTGGTTGAACGGATTCGCACCAACATACATTTCTGATTTACTATCTGTTCACATTCCAGTAAGGTCCTTACGTTCGTCCAACCAGAGACTGCTAAATGTTTCTCGGGCTGAAATTGAGAGGTGATTGTGCTTTAGTCGTTGCTGTACCAAAACTTTGGAACAGCCTTTTTTTTCTTTGTTTTGTTTTGTTTTTTTTGTTTTTTTTTTGGAACTAGCCCTATACCATACAATGAAGTCAAACTCAAAACATATCTATTTTCTCTGGCTTTTAATTATAGCTGATTTGTGTAGTTTCTGGTCTTGTCTGTGTTTGTAATCTGTTCTATTGTATATGGTTTTAACTTTGATGGTCTTTTGATATATTGTACAGCACCTTGGTCAACAATCGTTGTTCATAATGGTACATAAATAATTGTATATAAATAGTATATAAATAAAATTGACATTGACATTGATATTGACACGTTTTGAAGTCTAGTTGAAGTGAACATTTGAGCACAGTTACGCACACTTCTTTTTCACAAGGGATCCGTCTAAATCTTTGCATAAATATGTAATTACATTAGTTCTATAGGCCTAGATCATAGCAACGTTTTAAATACTGAACAAGTGAATGATTAATTTATTTATTTTGGTATCAAAATGTACAGTTGTATGGTTAGTTTTGCCTCTCGAGCCACCAATTGAGATCAACTAATTTATAGTAATTGCCCAATCTTGATGCCATTAGAGCTTGTATTCTTAAGCATGCAATGATGCTAGCAAGACATATCTACTTTAAACAAACAGTATCAGTCCAACTTGCCGTAGAAAGATCCAAAAATGAGTTGGCAAGCTTTGGTAGGGTATGAGCTTCTCTTCTGTGTTCCTTTTCTATCCCAAATCAAATGCCAACATTTTGGTTCAGTTGTTTTAACATAGCAAACTACTTTCCCATGGAGCTCCTGTCTGTAGTTAAATCAAGCTTGGCAAGTGTGAAGAGAATGGAAAGTTAACTGCCGTTACCTCACACACTATTTGACAAAGTACAGTGGTTGACTATCTATGAAAGATCTGGACCACTGACAAAAATGTTGAAGCTTCAGTTCGACAGGAGTGACTCAGAAACTTGTACAAACAAGCATCCCGGTCCTGCACATCCCTCCCTTCAGACACTTAGCTCCAGGAAGTCCCATAGGAAATGTTCTTAAGATTAATAAACAGTAAAACACCTTGCTTATGCTTCTGCTAATTGACAGCTAACACCAGGCAGATAATGATACCAGTTTGTACCAGCATAAAATATTGGTTGCGAAAATCCAAAAATGTCAATCACTAATCCAGTTTTGCCCTTTGAAGCCTCTGATATACGATATACTTACCCTGTTCAGAAAGCATCTGATCATAGTGGTCATGGTCATGTCATTCAGATCAAACAGCTTTACAACACACTCACACACTCACACACACACACACACACACACACACACACACACACACGCACATATATATGTATATAAGATGTGTCAGTGTCAATTTAAATTAGAATCCCCAGCAAGCAGCTCTCATTAGGGGTGTAATGATACAAAAAACATGAAGAAAATTAAACATGAAATTGTTTCTTTTTTGTTCTTTTTAATAAACATTGGTTTATTGAACAAATGGTGCCTCTCTTTAAATAAATTCAATGTAAATAACATTTTCTTGAAGATAAAAAATCTATCTCAGCTAATGCCGTAAACTATTAATTGCACTGAACTGTTAACCAGTGTTGGTCTGGTAAATGACTTTCCTCTACCTGACCTGTTACCCGTCTGTCGTTTCGGTTCCCGTCTTCACCAGCTAGCACCTGCAAAACTAAAGAAAAGTCATTCATCCAGCTCAGTGTTGAATCTTCTTTGAATTATTTACTTATATGTTGGAAACTCAACATCAAACTGCTTGCAGATAAAGACTGTCTCATTCACGTTATCATCGTGTCACCCTCTTCTGTTATTTTGACACGCATGAGACAGGTTTTGCATTAATTACTGAATCTAATTATAAATGATTTTTCTAGTCCAATTCATTTTTGAAATATTGTCATTTAGACAGTTACTGTCATAGTTTTCATTACAAATTTACTTAAAAATATATTTAATGAAGACATTACTAACAGGTAAAGTAGACACAATTAATATAAGCTAATGTTGTGCATATATTTAGTGACATGCTCCTCTCTAGACACTAAATGACTCGCCTGAGATAAATGTAATGCTATGTGAGATATCATTCTCAAGCTGTTTTATTGATGTCTCCCTGCGGTTGAAACACTGGTTGAGAGATTGCACGTAAACATATTTATCCATACATCATCTGTTCTTCTTTTTCTGCACTTTTTCCTGTTCTGGCGGTTAGCAAACAGAGTTGCATTACCGCACGCACCTCTTCTGGATTGGATCCGTGACCGACTGTATTCATCGTCTGACTGTTTGCACCGAACCGTGACGTCCGTATTGTGACAGTTCGGGACTAATGCAAGTACCATTACATCCCTAGAGTTCATGTTCTTGGTGGAGTCTGATGAGCCGCAGAAGATCTCCACATCAAAGAAGGCGGAGCCTCAGAGCCACACCCACTTATCACACCGCTGCCACGGACCAGCGGTAGTTTGAAGGTGTTTACCAGCCGGCGCAAACTTTTCTGAAAAGTTCACTTTTGTAAGCTGTTTCAAACTCCACAAAAAAAATTCTTTTTAGCTTGATTTAAGGTCTTTCAAAAGTTCTTTGGTGTAAACCTTCTGGACTTACTTCTCCAATAAATGTTAAATATATTATATTATATTATATACACAGGGTTGGGGAGTAACAAAATACAAGTAACTTAGTTACGTATTTAAAATACAAAATTTGAGTCACTGTATTTCATTACAGTTTCATTTTAAATGGGTGGTAATCAGATTACAGTTACATCTGAAAAGTGTTTTAGATTACCAAAGTGATTACTTTGAGTTTTAATGTCATTTAAACAGCGATTGGTGATTCTCTGACTCTGACCGTCTGAAAAAGAGGAGTTCAGTTTCATGTTTTCCACTGTTTTCATGTTTTGTGAGTCATTTTATAATTCACTCGTTACTGCAACTTTTTCTCACAATTTGTTTTTTCCCTCACAATTGTGAGTTTGCATTTCACAATTCTGATTCTTTTTCTCAGAATTACGAGATTTAAACTCACAATTGCAAGTTATAAAGTCAGAATTGGGAGATATAAACTTGCAATACTGACTTTTTTTCTTGCAATTGTGAATTTAGTATGAGTTTATATCTCATAATTCTGACTTTTCTCAATATTGCGAGTTTATATCTCATAATTCTGACTTTTCTCAATATTGTGAGTTTATATCTCATAATTCTGACTTTTCTCAATATTGTGAGTTTATATCTCATAATTCTGACTTTTCTCAATATTCCGAGTTTATATCTCATAATTCTGACTTTTCTCAATATTGTGAGTTTATATCTCATAATTCTGACTATAACTCGCAATTGCAACTTTATATCACGCGATTCTGAGGGAAAAAGTCAGAATTGTGAGATAAAAACTTGCAATGACCTTTTTTGTGTTTGTTCCACACTTATTAGTATTCCAAAGTATTCTAAAGTATTTAGATTAAGTTACTAAACTTGAGTAATGTAACGAAATACGTTACAAATTACTTTTTAAAGCATGTATTTTGTAATCTGTAGTGAAATACATTTTAAAAGTAACTTACCCAGCCCTGCATATACAAGAAACTCCAATATGGATTCCTATTGAAATGACTGAATTTCGCCCCTTGGTAGTGCAACAGCAAATGTGACTTGTAAGTGATTCTTGATGCACTGAGGACCATATGGATACGACTGTATGCAGTAATTCAAAAAAGTCTGGCAAACAAGAATACACAAATTTCCCCCACCTCAGAGTCAAACTATAAGATGGCCTGAAAACGTTCAAGCTTCAAAGACAGACCACAAAGCTTGGCAGGACCTTACTAAATATATATATATATATATATATATATATATTTGTGTGAGTGGTGTCAAATAGAGGAGTAATTCACCATTGCCGTACACCTGCTCTCTCAGAATCCACAAAGCTGACCATGACTTTTTCCGTGCAACAGTTACTTAGTCAAAGAATGTGCTGTATGCCCATAGAATAGGGGAGTATTGTCTGTCCATGTAATTCTGAAAACAACTGCACATCCTCTGACAAATGGACTGGTGTATGTGTGTATGGGAACACGATATTGAATTTGTTGTGCTTGTTACTTAATCTTTTCTTCGTTTAGACTACAATAAGAGGATTTTTAACATAATACACTTTCAAACAATAGGCTCTTACTGCAAAATGGTTTACTGTGTTCACTGACAACGGAGGTCAACAAACAAGTAAGGAAAAATGTAGCATATAAACAGAGTCATGAGTAGATCTCTTACAGATTCACTAATACTGACGCCCGCAGCCAAAAAAAATATTCAATAATTGTCAAATATGGAAACTAAGTTTTGAGCATGTGATTATTTTATTATGGACAGTTTATTTAAATGCATAATTCAAATACATTTAACTAAAAAAAATGCAATGGAATGTTGTTTTGGACCATACTTACTTTCATTCAAGGGACAAAAATGTTTTAAAAAATACCATAGATTATGGATTTACTGTGTAACTAGTGTGTATTTCCCACATTTATTGAAGAGTTTGAGTTGTGGTCAGGTTTAAGAGTAATGGTAGGGTTGGGTTTTAGGAGTTCGAGCTTCTGGAGGAAGCGTTTGGGTCACTGTTTGGGGTAAAGTTAACAGTTTAACAACAAATGCTAATGCGCCAACATGCATGATAATTATATTTTATCAAATGGTTAAACACATAGTAGATGAGGACACCTAATATAGACCTTATGCGCCAGAGAAACAAGCGTACAGCCAGCTTTAGAATGTTGTCATTCAACTTCCGTTTTTGCGTTACCTCATTTATATGGTATTGGTGTCGGGGAGAAATTAGCTGGTGTAGAACCATTAACCAATAATAACTAAACCATTTACTTAACGTGGATGTACTTATTGTTAATAAAAGTTATCATGAGCATTGTAATGTTTGAAGCTGATGCCATAACAAATGTCAATTAGTCAGAGAAGATTTTAAAATGAACAGAAATCCGTAATATCTTTCCTTCATGCTGTGGAAACACAAACAGGAAGACAGAACACAACGAGCACAACTCTAACCCTAACTAACTCTAGCACTGAGAGGGGTGGCATAACCTCTATAAAGCATAACCATATCTGGGAGTGATCCCCAGTAAAAAGAAAGTCATATGGGTTTGGATCGACTGGGGTAAATGATGACACAGTCACGTGACAGTAAAAACGTATTCGGATTTCATTCATACCACCCATTTCATTCTATATAGAACAGTCACAAAGTAAATTCAAATGTATACCTACTCAGACATTGTAAGTCATTCAGGATGAATTTGATCTCAATGGCAAATGAGTAATTATGAGTTTAAACATCAACTGCTCTCAAAAGGAAGCAGCCATGTCATGAATCTTTTTCCGAAACTGACTTCTCAACCAGAACCAACACATCATTTGTATTTGGGCCACATTTACACTTTGCTTGCGCATCCTGTTTTCACTTGGTGATAGTCTTAATTGGCTCAAATTCAAATGAGAATGTCTATGTTTCGACAACCAAGAATTAATCCGTGTTGTTAAGTGAGGTCCTGAAGAGAGTCTGTGTTCTGGAACAAGATGTTCACACCACCACCACCCATTATGCCATTTTATTGCTGTCTTTTCCACAAACCACCAAACTTCATCACACCACCCTTTCGTCATGGGATTCAAACACACATTTACGGCATTTAAAAACATATTTAAAACAATTCATGTGAGTACAGTGGTTCAATTTTAATATTATAAAGTGACGAGAATACTTTTTGTGTGGCAGAATTTTCATTTTGGGGTGAACTGACCTTTAATGGAGTTTTACATTTTGTTCAAGTATGAGAATTTCAGCAGAAAATAAATATGAGATTGTTGGCATACAGAGCTTTATATTTTAATTTTATAAAGTGAATGGTAAAGCCATTGTCATAATTTGAGACTTTTCTTTATTTCATTTACTACAAAGTGTAAAAGTTTAGGGTCAGCTAGAGGTTTTTAAGTTTTTTAAAGAAGTCTCTTCTGCTCCTCAATGCTGCATTTATTTGATCAAAAATACAGTAAAATGATAATATTGTGAAATATTCAAATTTAAAATAGCTGCTTTCTATTGTAATATATTGTGATCAAAGGTGAATTTTCAGCATCATTACTCCAGTCTTTAATGTCACATGATTCTTCACAAATCATTCTAATATGCTGATTTGATGCTCAAGAAACATTTCTGATTATTATCAATGTTGAAAACTGGAGAAAAGTAGCAGGAGACTGCAGTTGAGATCTCAATTTGTTCTCAGTGTAATGCCAATGCTGTCAAAAAGTATATTTAAGACAGTAAAAAGTGATTTTCTTTCTTTATGTGGAAGCATTTTGAAAACCTTTTTGAATTCCACATTCACCATTTTGTGAATTCAGCAAACTTGTTATTTATCAAGAAATCTTGAAAATAACACCAAAAGTCGCCTCCTACCAAAGTCACCAGAAAGTTCTCCAAATACAACAAACTTTGTACTTCATTAGAGCTTTTAAACTAACATGCAGTTACACTTGGCTTGGTCGAGACAGTAAATAATTCAGGTTTGTTTGACTCCAGACTGTGTTGACGTGATTGCCACTGTTTCTTTGTATTAGAAAGGACGTGACCTTTTAATATTCACATGCCTCGGAGAATAACCAATTCAGTTGTTCCTGCTGTAAGCATGGGTTGAAACAAAGGCAAGCAGCACAAACTCAAACACTGAGACCTTCTGGCATCCTGCGTAGCTGATTCACACCCTGCAGAATCATTTAACTCAGGGTGGGAGTTGCAAAAAGGCAGCATGGGAGTTCCCTGGGACGGCTGTTTTCATACACCCCCTTGGTGAAACGCCGTTTCAGTGACCCGATCAGCCCGAGAGCACACGGCTGCTCGTTAAAAGCAGGAAGAAAGATGCTTTTCAAATTTACACCATGCAATAATCTGGAAACATCTAATGCAATGCACTGGGAAAAAACATTTTCATAAACATGCATAGATTTTATGAGATCTTTCAGGTGTGTACATAACATAAAGACCTTTTTTATAGTGGGCAATGGTTTCTTATGTCATAGAAGCTCATAGTATTAGTGAGTCAAGGTTTTTTGGGGGGTTTTTTTCCAGCACGTTTTGCGTAATAATCCTCCAGTGCAGGTCAGGCTGACTCACATGGCACAAACACATGCTACACTTCCTGCTTTTGTGCCCCATCTAGTGGATCAAACAGGGAAGACACAACTGTGATTGGTCCATTTTCTCTGCCTTCCTGGCATACAAATATGGGCACATTGTACAATATATTTCATTGTTCATTACACTGTTGTTTCAGCATATTTATTTTGGTCTGATTGTATTCTACATACATTATTTTAAATATTGTATATTATATAATATAATTCATTGGTCATATGACTCTATGCTGTGCATTTAATCATATTTTTTATTGCACTTTCATTATTGCATATAATGATTGCAACATTTTACCTGAACATTTATATCAATGTTAATAATGCTAACAAAGGTTAATAATTGCTTACTGTTTCTGTTAGCTAATGTTAAATAATTAGAACTTATTATAAAGTGTTACTAATATCTTCATAATGATGTTTTTGCACAAATTAAGTTGTATTGTTCAGATCTTCCATGGCTTGAGTAACATAATGGAGTTCTTTCATTTGTTCAAGTTTGAGCATTTTAGCAGATAAACAGAAAATAAAGAAGATTGTTGACATATACAGCAGGATATTTTAGTTTTATAATTAATATGGAAAATAACTCTTGAAATTTTGTACAATAGTAAAAACAATAGTTTTTGCCATATAAAATAAAAATTCAAAATTTTGGTGTCTAAGATTTTTGGTTACACTTTACTTCAAGCCTTTTCATATAATGCATTATAAAAATATTTAATCGCATTAATTATGTCTTGTAATGCACCTTATCATGAATTGAATGGTCTCATGAATAATGGTAACAACATTTGTAATACATTATAACACTTATCTATTCATTGAACACAACTTTAGAAATTATAATGCATAAAAACAAAACAAAACAACGTGACAAACAATGTATTTAAGATGCAAAAAGGAATATTATAATATTATAATGCATTTACACTTATTAAGTAATTAGTATTTAAGATTTATTTTATTTTGATATTCTTTTGTCTTGAATTGCCTGTGTTCAGTTCATGTTTAGTTCCTGTTTCCTTGGTTACCATATTCGTTGGAGTCTCACCCTTTCCTCATTATCCTGTGTATTTATGCCCTCAGTTGTCTTCTGTTCTTTGTCTTGTGTTAATGTTTTGTCCTGGTGTTTCTGGTGTTAATTAAATGTGATTTCATCATTCATCTGCGTGAAGCCTCTTCCATCTGGATGATCAAGTCAAGCCAGGATACGATGACAGTATCCCTGTGTGGTCGCTAGAGCCGTTTTGTAATTACATAAACATAACCACTTACAAATATTTAGTTTTGTTTTCATGGAAAGTTAATTGCTCAATCCATAATGCCACTCTAGCATTGATTGCAGAATCCATCCATGTTTGTTCCAGTTTTAGAGAAAAGCTTCTGCTAAATGCATAAATGTAAATATATATTACTCAGGTTTTAACGCAATAGTGTATCACATCATCAGACTCTGGTGTTTGTGCAGCAGGACACTTTGGGGTCAGCTGGAGATCACGGACGAGGACAAGCAGCAGTGCAGGAAACACCTCAGGAGCAGCTGGGATCCAATATCCCACTGGAGCTTTATGACTCAAATAAGCTGAATACCATATGCTGGTGCACCATATTTAAAACTCACTGAGTTGCACTTCCCAGAGCTTGGTACTTTTTGTCAAGGTCAAAATATAAGGCTCTGGGACTCTGACATTTTAAGCTTTAGATGTATTTGAGTTGTTTAATGTGGAAAAGTATTTTCTCCTACCTTTGAGGAATTGCATTTGGGAATTTTCAGGCCTTTTGGGAATATTTAGTCAAGACTTTTGATGGGCGTACTGTGTATGCAATTCAGAATTTTCCGAATATTAACTAGGTTAATTAAACTCATCCACCATATGCTGTCTGGTACTTCAAGAGAATGCACATCCCGGCGTTCCGAGTGAAATCCACGGACAGTATGTAGTTTTTGGCACGGCGTTACCTCAAGCAGCAATGAATATTTCTCGCTGCAGCCTGCGGATCTCAAAATATCTGAGCGCCAATAAAAATATTGTGACATATTTAATTTCAAATATCTCACCCTATGGTGAACTCCCAGAACTGTGAAGGATGGAACATCAAGCTTTTCTTTAGATCGCAGCATCAGTCTCCTTTAAAACTGAGAAAACACATTTTGTTCTGTATTCCCTATATTTTTGCTTTCTCATGTAACAGTTAAAGGGGAAAAAGACCTCAAAATATGAGAATGAACTATGCTGACACCACATCCAGCGTTTCATTATGCAGTTATTCCCCTCAGAGCAGGCCTACCGTCTGTTAATTGGCTGCTCCATTTCAGTGTTGTTTAACTCGAGCACACCGTTCGCCTCACATAAGACCAGACTGACTAGATTAAGACGTCGCTCCTTAAGAACCATGAGAAATGTGGAATCTCACAGCGGAGGAGAGAGTCTGAGCACAAACAGACACGGTAGAGGGAGAAAAGAGAACTTAGGAGAGCAAACGATGATTTGAAGGTTATGGAGTTCAACCAGGAGTTTATCCTCTCTAATTAAGTCAGCTGGGACCATGAAGCCGAACACATCATTCACTTTTCTGGGTCAAATAGAATGGCTAAGAAGTGCTTTATGCAAGGCATCCAAAGCAAATCCTAAATGTTTCATATTTGTTTGACACCAAATGCGACAATTCAAAATCCACCTTTAGAGCAAACTTTGATGTACTTTTTCAGCCCACGTTTAATGAGTTTAAAACTTATTCCACCACATTCTGTGCTCTGATGCAGGACTTATATGTAACAGTGCCAAGAGTACAAATTACAGCGGTAGAAAACTTTGAGGCAAGAAACAAGTGCTTTACACAAGAACACAGAAGTCAATGCTTGGCCAATGAATTGCAACCATTGCGTTTCTGTGGCAGAAAACTGCCCATGGAAGAAGACAGTTTTCCAACTACACTTGCTTTATGAAGTGGAATGCAGTCGCATAATGAAATCATGCTTTTGCGTCCTGTTTCAATAACAGATTGAGTGAGGTAGGCCAAAACAGAGCATTACCATTGTCTTATATGGTGAACGAACAACACTTCACTGTTCAACGACATTCGACTGATTCACGACAGCCATGAACTGCATTTTAAACATACCATTTTTTTTTTTTTTTAGGGCCCAAGCACACCCTTTTATATGGTTGTAGGGGTTCAGTACTGCATCCCTTTTCACCTACAGTAATCAAATTTCATACAGTTATCGACCTCATCGGCCCAAACAATTTTCACACTCATACGCCAGCCCAACAGGAAGTCAGCTATTTAGGGTTGTTTGAAAAATGTATGCTGTAGAATTTGATATACTTCTCCGATCACCACCAAACTCGGTCAGTATGAAGTCAAGACATTGAGAATGTTAAATTGTTGGCAGATTTTTGACATCTAGAACGGTTTGGCTGTGGTGTTGAAACAAATTTATGGGGAGAAAAGGAAAACAGGAAGTGTGTTATAACTTCTGAACACATGAACTGATTTTGATAAATCTTCAGCTGCGTGTTCTTTGTAGGAGGCCGATCACATGGATGCAACTATTGTGAGTCAAAGTCATAGCGCCACCAACTGGCAGTAGGAACTGTGTCATTTTCAAATTGCTTTAAAATCGCCCTCTTATTTTGAACCGATTTGCTTCAGATTATTCTCCATCAATAATGTCAAAACAGGGCAGATGTAGATCTGAGAAAGGATTTTTTATATCTTAAATACTGTTGCCATGGCAACACATCAAACTTTAATAATATTCTTGAGTATTTTTGAGGCTCTTAGCATGCTGACAAATGACATGAAACCCGACACAAGTTTGTTCCTGTTAATTATCTAATTAGTTCTCATTGTTATTTAAGCCCTGTGTTTCCTGAATTCATTGTTCGGTGTTGTCAATTGTTGGTTGTGTTACTTCTGCGTTTCCTGGTGTTTTCTGAGATGGATTATTGAATTAAAGACTGTTTCTTTCTTGTATTTGTGTGCTGAATACCACTACTAAGTGTGACAACCTTCATGTACAAAATTATTCAACCCCCAAAAGTCAAATTTTGTCTTTTATTCTTTATAACCTCCAATAAATGCTGCCTGCAATAGCTTAGAAGCGTCTGTCACCATTCTACTGCAGTCTTGGTGCATTCCTTGTCTGAAAAAGCTTCCGTTTTTAGTTTTCACATTACCACTGCTTTCTTCAAATTCCATCAAAGGATTTCAATGATTTAAATTTGAAGACTGTACAGGACACCCAAGAGCATTCTACAACTGATCCCTGATCCAAGCCTAAGAAGATCTGGATGTAAACTTTGGGACGGCTGTCCTGCAGGAAACTCCATTGATCATCAAGCTTCAGTCTGTTTACTGAAGCTTTCACCATCTTTGCCAAAATGGCTTGATACTTCAAATAATTCATGATGTCCTTCATACAGTCAAGATTTTCACTTCCAAGTTTGACCACAGAGATGGTGTTGTTTTGCTCATAAGCTTTGCCGTTTTTGTACCAGACATACCACTGATCCATGGGTCCAAAACGATCCACTTTGGTCTCATCACTCCATAAAACATTTCCCCAAACTTATTATATAAAAACATTATGACACAGCTGTTTTAGTATGTATTACATTACATTACATATTGACAAAAAAGTATGTATCTTTAGAAAAGCTTACTTTTGAAATTATTACAATCTCTGTGGGGTTGAACTGTATATAAGTATTTGAAGAAATGGATTTCATAAAGAAGTCATAAAGGAAATTATTCATGACAATAACATTATTACTTTTTTGACACTCATTTAAAAAACAAACAAACAAACATTTAGAGTCTGCCAGTCACTAACCAGTAAAATGTTATTAGTTACTTCCAGTACAATAATTATATGTAATTAAAAGTTAGTTACACTATAATAACAACAAACAACCATCAGGGTTTCAGCAAGCTTAGTGATTGAATAATGACACATTTTGGAAATGTTTGAATATTCAGTGCCCTAAAAGCACAAATTGCATATAATCTAAAAGGATTAAAATCGATTAATAGGCTAATAATCATTTACATAACCAAGTATTAGTTTATTATCTTTAAAATAGCATTAATATTACTATTAGAAAGGGGCATATCTGTACTTGTGACTAAGTTTTGGAGTTCAGATGATAAAATTCTTGTTTTCTTTACTGATGATTTTGTTGGTTCGGAAAAACAAAGATCAAGACTGTATTAATTACATGTTTATTGTATTAAATTAAATTAATTCAATTAATATATAGATTATTGTATCAACTGTTTTAAATTGTGTTCTTTCTTGCAAAAAAACGTTATCTATGAGAAATTTCCATCAGGATTCAGGTCTCATCATAGCACAGAAACTGCACTCGTTAAAATTACAAACGACTTACTTCAAGCTTCTGATCAAGACTGTGTCTCAATACTAGTGTTACTTGATCTCAGTGCTGCGTTCGACACTATAGATCATAAAATACTCCTAGACCGACTACAAAATTACACTGGTATTCAGGGACAGGCATTACGGTGGTTTAGGTCTTACCTATCAGACCGACACAATTTTGTCTATTTAAACGCGGAAAAATGTAAGATAACAATAGTAATCTATGGAGTGCCACAAGGATCTGTGTTAGGCCCTCTACTATTTTCAATATACATGCTGCCACTCTGCAATATTATAAGAAAACATGGAATCAGTTTCCACTGCTATGCCGATGATACTCAGTTATATATTTCATCACGACCTGATGAAATCTCTAAATTATCCAAACTGACAGAATGTGTTAAAGAAGTAAAACTTTAGATGACCAGTAATTTTCTTCTATTAAACTCTGATAAGACTGAAGTATTACTTATTGGACCAAAGACCTGTACACAGAATCTCTCAGACTACAGTCTGCATTTAGAAGGATGTACTGTTACTCCATCCTCGACAGTTAAAGATCTGGGCGTTATATTAGACAGCAACTTGTCCTTTGACAATCATATTTCATATGTTACAAAAACAGCCTTTTTTCACCTCAGAAACATTGCCAAGATATGGAATATGTTATCTATTTCTGATGCAGAAAAGTTAATTCATGCTTTCATGACGTCTCGACTAGATTACTGTAATGCATTATTAGCTGGTTGTCCTGCTTCCTCTATAAACAAACTACAATTAGAACAAAATGCAGCTGCTAGAGTTCTTACCAGGTCAAGAAAATATGATCATAAAACACCAATTTTATCATCTCTACACTGGTTACCCATTAAGTTCCATATCGATTATAAAGTATTGCTAATGACCTATAAGGCTCTAAATGGTTTCGCTCCTGTGTACTTAACCGATCTTCTATTGCCCTACAATCCGTCACGCTCTTTAAGATCACAAAACTCTGGACTTCTGGTTGTACCTAGGATAGCTAAGTCCACTAAAGGAGGGAGAGCGTTTTCACATTTGGCCTGATAATGTTAGAGGCTCAGACTCGCTCACCCAGTTTAAATCTAGATTAAAGACACATCTCTTTAGCCAAGCATTCACATAATGATCTCATATCAGAACAACTGCTCATTATGACTATCTTTGCTTAAAGTTATGAACAGCAGCTACGCTAATTATTCTCCTTTTGCTTTTCTGTTTGACCTCGGGACACCGGATTCAGTCTGGATCCAGCCTCTTCAGAAGACCTCAGATGATCATCACCTGTGAAGAGACGGCGCCAGTTCCTGCGAGGACTTCAGAAGACGCAATCATCTGGATCAACATGCACATTGCCCAATTCTATATCCTAATTATTGTTAATGTAATTTATTTTCCGGGAGCTCTTTGCTTCTAACTTCAGTTAAACTGCTAACTCTGATTGTAAATTAATTAACTAAATTATGTTATTTGCTAACTGCATTCTTTAAATTGTAATGTTGACATCCGTTCTCTGTAAAGCTGCTTTGAAACGATATGTAGCGTGAAAAGCGCTATACAAATACATTTGAATTGAATTAATAAATAAATTATTTTAACAAATACTTTTATCTTCCAAATTTAAACTCCAATTTTGTAATAGCTGTTAGACAAATGTGAACAAAAGGTGAACACAAACATTATATGGGCATAAATGAAAGTGTTCAGTTGTTTATCCAACAGCTATTACAAAATATGATGTTGGAGTTTAAATATCCAAACTTAAATGTAACATTGGGGCAAGTTGTCACACAAGTACTTGTTAAGGTCAAAGGTTAGGTTTAGGGTTAGTATAGTTATTACCCAGTTATTGTAATTACTATAATAAGTACATTACATGTAATTTGTATGTAAAGCACATAGAATATGTGAGGTAATTGTCGAAACTCCACCACTGCTGTACCAGTAGGGGGCAGCATACTTTATCGTATCACACAGCTGAGGCCTCCAGAGACCTGAGACAGACAGATATGTTGTGTGTGCATGTGTAGGGCTCTTCTTGCAGGAGACTAAGCTCTTTTAGGGGGCACTATCATGTTTGTTTATAGCAGTGAGATGGAGGTGTAATTAAATGGGTAAGCTACACCATGCTTCCATTAGTATTGATCCACTGCTGTACGGTTACACCTACAAAGTACCCCCTTGTGAACAGGGGAAGGGAGTTTTATGTTTCCTCCAATCTGCAGCTTTTTTATATTTAATGGATACATTTTAGCCCATGGATATAATTGTAGCTGAGAGACCACCCTGAAGAGAGGCTGTTAGAACAGCCGGTTGGCTGCTCTGATGCTACAACAGCTCAACACTGAAGAGTCACATGGTCACGCGTCATTAAAAGAGAATGTGTGCGATTTGATGGATAACATCAGCTTGGCTATTGTAATGACCATAAGTGTGTAATCTGGGAAAGGACACCTTTGTAAAGCAGTAATCCTAGATTTGTGTTCCAACGGTAAAATCTGACAGCAAGCCGCAGGTCAAAAACACTATTAGTATCGCTCATCTTCTACAAATAATAATGGATTATTTATAAAAAATAATCATTTTTAAACCCTTTATGGGTTTCCGTGGATATTAAAATTTCCATGGCTTTTATGATTTATTTTTGTGGGCTAAGAATTCTTTTTGAGAATGTGGTAAACATTACTCATATTAATCATAATAATAAATATGTATTACAGTCCCTGTCAAAAGTTTGGAAACATTGCAGTTTTTTAATGCCTTTTGAAAGAAGTCTCACCAAGGCTGAATTTAATTAATCAAAAAAATACAGTAAAAACAGTAATATTGTCAAATATTACAATTTAAAATAATTGTTTTCTATTATTAATGCATTGCGAAATGAAAAAAAATCTAGTGTGAGTTTTCCACAACTGTAGGTGTCACGTTTTGAGCTATTTATTTATTTCATTTCTGTTACTCCATCCCGTTCATGTTTGAGTTTCTTTGTTCATCCTCTAGTCTGTTAATGACCTCCTCTTCCTTCCTGACAGTATCCATAGTCATTGATTTGATTAGAGTCCTTCGTTCAGGTGTGTCTTATTAATTAGTCTCATTAGCTCCGCTGTTTCCTTTGTATATAAGCCCTCAGTTTCCATCTGTTCTTTCTGTAGCTTTGTATATGTCAAGTGTGATATGGTTCTCTTGGTTTGATTTTCCTGTTTATGGTTTTGATTGTTATATAAAATAGTCTCCTGAATAGATTCGCTTGGTCTTTTTATGCAGTGATTGAACTTGTGAAAAACACTAAAATATGCAAATTTTAGCTGAACGCTGACATTTAACTAATATTTTATATTTTAGGCAAATACTATTAAATTTTTCAAATCTTACCTGGAAAGAGTTTTGCGTTCTTTCACAGAACTTGTGTTTTTTTTTGCGAGCAAACCCAAGGTTTGCTAGTTAACACAAAAGCATTGAAGGATCATTTTTTCACACATCGTTTTATCATCACCATATCTCTTTAGAGTGTCACTGACAACATTACAAAGCTAAACTTTATGCACTACTTAACAGGAGTCAAGATTTGATCCATCTCCTGTCAGCTAAACATTTTAGATAGACTTTTATTTTTATTTCTGCAACTGTATGTTGACAACTGAACAACTCAGATTTGTGTTTCCAGACTGTGTGCTTGTTGTTCCTTTTGAGGTCAACGTATGTCATCTTGGCGGTAGTGCTCTTCATGACCTGTACACATGGCATGGGTCTTTAACTGATTAGGAACTGCCAAAGTGAAATAAAAACGTGAAATAATTTATATAAATTCTTGCCTTCTCAGTGCTCTTTTACCAGTTTCAGTGACTGGATACTGTACTTTCTTGAAATGTAATGAATCAGTCTGCCAAATACACCATCATAGTGTTTCTCTGCCATTTCTCATGATCCATTCCACTCAATCACTGCAATGTGCTCAGAAAGCAAACTTTCAGTCCGATTTTGTTTGTGTAGTTAAATCCACTGAAGGCAAGGCTTGAAGTGGAAGTGCAAGTGCAGTCTATTTCCATCAAACATACATGAATCCAAACATAACAATAACAAGGCATGGTAAACAGAACATGAACACACCTTACCCACAATGGTACAGGGACAATACTGCACAAAGACTGAGGAAACATGAGGTCAATATATACACAGTGAATGATGACTAGACTATACACAATCAACCCAATGAACCAATGACTTGGCACGATCACATGACACAAACAAGGGAAACACATGCCTTGCACATTGCCAGCAGCCATGACACCCCGTAACCCAAGACTGGCTTCCCACTGAAGCTAAGCAGGGCTGAGTCTGGTTAGTACCTGGATGGGAGACCTCCTCAGAATCAGAATCAGAATCAGAAATACTTTATTGATCCCTGAAGGGAAACTCTTTGTCACAGCAGCAGCTCGTCTTTAAATCAGTGCACTAATCAGTACTAACAAGGGAAAAAATAAATACTATACACTATCATAAAACAGGTTAGAAAAAAGAAAAAAATTAAGTAGTACCAGGTGAAATAAGTATAAATAATAACTAAAATAAGTATAAATAAATAAAAATAAAATATAAGATAAAATAAGTAAATAAGTGTGTAGTACAATGGTTGTCATTGAGAATGATAGTACGGTATAATAAGGAAAAACTAGAATATTGCACTGGGTAATAACACAGTATATTGCACAATCATTTCAAGTATTGCCGAGATGTTATGATCAATGTCCAGTAAAATGACTAGAGTCATACAGACTCACACTTAGAGGGAGGAGTTAAAGAGTTTGATGGCCACAGGCAGGAATGACTTCCTGTGGCACTCTGTTGTGCTTTTTGGGGGGATGAGTCGTCCGCTGAAGGTACTCCTTTGTTTGACCAGCACGTTATGGAGTGGGTGGGAAACACTGTCCAAGATAGCATGTAGTTTGGCCAGCATCCTCCTCTCTGACACCACCGCCAGAGAGTCCAGTTCCACCCCAACAATGTCACTGGCCTTACAGATCAGTTTGTTGAGTCTGTTGGCGTCCACTACCTTTAACCTGCTGCCCCAGCATACAGGATAGCACTGGCCACTACAGACTCATAAAACATCTTCAGCATAGTCCGGCAGATGTTGAAGGACCTCAGCCTCCTCAGAAAATAGAGGCGGCTCTGGCCCTTCCTATACAGAGCTTGAGTGTTCTTAGCCCAGTCCAGTTTATTGTCTATGTGCACTCCCAGGTATTTGTAGTCCTCTACAATATCCACACTGACCCCCTGGATGGAAACCGAGGTCACAGGTGTCCTCTTGGCCCTTCGTAGATCCACAACCAGCTCCTTAGACTTCGTCGCATTGAGCTGCAGATGGTTCTGCTCGCACCAGGAGACAAAGTTTCCCACCACAGCCCTGTACTCAGACTCATCACCACCGCTGATACAACCCACCACAGCAGAGTCATCAGAGAACTTCTGAAGGTGACAGGACTCAGTGTGATAGCTGAAGTCCGAGGTGTAGATGGTGAAGAGGAAGGGAGAGAGGACAGTCCCCTGAGGGGCCCCAGTGTTGCTGACCACGCTGTCTGGCACACAGTGCTGCAAGCGCACGTGCTGTGGTCTGCCCGTCAGGTAGTCCACAATCCAGGACACCAGAGGGGAATCCACCTGCATCGCTGCCAGCTTCTCTCCCAACAGGGTAGGCTGGATGGTGTTGAAAGCACTAGAGAAGTCAAAAAACATGATCCTCACCGTGCTTGCTGGCTTGTCCAGGTGGGTGTAGATGCGGTTAAACAGGAAGATGATGGCATCCTCAACTCCCAGCTGGGGCTGGTAGGCAAACTGAAGGGGTCAAGGAGGGGTCTGACCATAGGCCGCAGCAGTTCCAGCACTAGTCTCTCCATGGTCTTCATTATGTGGGAGGTCAGTGCTACTGGTCTGTAGTCCTTGGGGTCACTGGGACACGGCGTGTTCGGCACAGGAACGAGGAAAGATGTCTTCCACAGGATAGGGACCCTTTGTAGTCTCAGGTTGAAGACATGTTGAAGGACTCCACATAGTTGGGGTGCACAGGCTTTTAGCACCCTGGGGCTAACCCCTATCGGGGCCTGCAGCCTTGTTTGAGTGGAGCTTCATCAGCTGTCTTCTCACCTGGTCAACAGTCAGGCACACAGCAGGGGTTACAGGTGGGGGAGGGGAGGAGTCGTCATTGTGAAGAGGGTCGTTGGTCTGATGGAGAGGGGGGAGCAGAGTAAACAGAGGAGCTTGGGGGCCGACAGCAGCTGGTGTATCAAATCTATTAAAAAACAGATTCAGGGTTAGGGTTAGGGTTAGGGTTATCCTTAACGTTAGCATACAGCAGATCCAGTGTCTTCCCTTCTCTAGTTGGACAGCTCACATATTGGGTGAAATTAGTCAGTGTTGTTGAAACACTGACATGGTTGAAGTCCTCCGAGATTAATATGAGTGCATTCGGGTGTTGCGTCTGGAGTTGTGCTATGGCGGTGTGAACAGCGTTGCACGCCGATACCGAGTTAGCAGAGGGTGGAATGTAAACAGTCACAGCAACAGCATGTGAGAATTCACGTGGTAGATAATATGGCCGGAGTCCTACGACTAACAGCTCAATGTCCGGGCTGCAGATACTCTGCTTGATAGTAATGTGTCCAGGGTTACACCATTTGTTGTTAATTAAAACGGCAAGCCCGCCGTCTTTCCGCTGACCGCTCCCGGTGTGCTCCCTGTCGGCCCGAACAGTCTGAAAGCCGTCGATGGAAACGTTGTGATCCGGGATATCCTGATGTAACCATGTCTCCGAGAAGCACATCAAACTACACTCGCGGAACTCCGTCTGACTCCGGGATAACGCCGTTAGCTCGTCCATTTTATTCACCAGCGATCTCACGTTGCCCATTACGAGAGAAGGCAGACACGGCTTAAATCTCTTGTTCTTAAGTCTCTTTTGTCTGCTCCCCTCTCTCTTCCCTCGCTGCTTCGTTCCACCCCTGCATCCTCGGTGTGTCCTCCTCCAGATCTCAGTGGGGACATCGGTTATCCTGGGCGCTATGTTGCTCGGCTTCAGCGCGATCAGCTGTTCCCTGGTGTAAACAATGCGGCCAAACAGCTGATCAGCAGCGGTGCCCCGACCGAGTAGCAGACGAAGAAGTTCCACAGCGACAAAAAGTACTAAAACACTTTCTACTCTCATCTTCATGAAGAGCGTAGTATAAATTACACTTACACACACGTTACTTAAGTTTAAAAATAAAAATAAAAGCTAAAAGTTGGAGAAAGTTAGACGACGAGTCGGAGCTACAGCGACAGGCAGCATGCACACTAAGATCTAGGTTTCTGCTGGAAGAGGTGTTAGTGAGGCCAGCAGGGCGCTTACCCTGTGATCTGTGTGGGTCCTAACGCCCCAGTATAGTGATGGGGACACTATGCTGTCAAAAAGCACCGTCCTTCGGATGAGACGTTAAACCGAGGTCCTGACTCTCTGTGGTCATTAAAAATCCAAATGGCCAAATCTGCCCATTGGTCTCTGTCCATCATGGCCTCCTAATCATCCCCATACACTGATTGGCTTCATCACTCTGTCTCCTCTCCACCAATCCTCTTCCATATGTAAAGTGCTTTGAGTACCCAGAAAAGTGCTATATAAATGTAAGGAATTATTATTATTATTATTATTATTACATGGCAAAAGGAAGCACATGGCAAACAGGGAAACAAAGCAATGAAAACATGAACATGAAACAAAACCAAAGCTAGATGTGACAGATGCTCCCACCGTGAAGGACCCAGGACTATGATTGAATCGGTCCGGTGCTCATCATTCACTGTTAGGTAAAGTTCCAGCACTCAACGACACAGGCACAGGCTTCAGAGAGTAGTCAGAACGGCACAACGCATTATTGGGACTGACTTACCCTCTCTTCAGGATCTGAAGAACGGGCAGGGAAAATTGTCCTCATCCTGCACACAATCTTTTGAGACTTTTACCTTCTGAAAGACATTTTAGACTGGTTAAAACGAGAACTACTAGATTTCAGAATAGCTTTTTTTCCCGGTAGATATAAAGACTCTGTTTGCTTTATATTCATGTTACCCCTGTTTTTCTCTCTTGTTCAATACAGTAGTTAGTGCAATATTATAATTTAATTATCTTTGTTGCTGTTGTTTGGTTTTGCAAAGCATTGTATATTGGTTTATGCAAGTATTATAATACAGTGCATATGCATATGGGATGCCTTAAATCGATGAAAAATCCAATATATGGCCAATAAAAGCTGATTTCAATTGATTATAAAAATAATCAATTTTAAAAATTAATCAAAATTAATCAAAAGCAGGGTAGGAACAGTGAGTCATGTGTTTGTTTGTTTTTTAGTTTTTAAAAAATAATTTCTAACAGTTAATTTTAGGTTCTCTTATATTATTAAATTACTGTTACTGTAAGTTTTTTTGCTGGGGTATTGGTTCAGTATCGGTATATGATTTTAGTATCGAAGTCGTAATTTTAATATCATGACAACACCAGCTAACAATGGTGTGTATTTGTGCCGTCCCGAACCAAGCTCAAGTGGAAATATAACTATAACTGTTCCTTTCTATTCTTAGAACCATTCGGCCTGATGGTGGAAAAGTGTCTATAGATGCCAAAGAAAGTTTTAAGAATGTGGGACTAATCAAGCTGTAGATGACAAAGAAACGTTTTATTAATTTGAATTGGAACATCAAATGAGACCAAGTTCATTTCTTGTGTTCATATATCCACTTGTAATGAAACAAGTTTGAAATGTTGTTACTGCTCTAAAATTAGCCCGTCTCACAGAGGTGGCGTGTGATATCACAGGGGCACAATCATTTGCATATGACTGCCTCTGGAGCAAGACAATAATGACTAGATGACTGCATTTACACCATCAACAGACCATCATCTGCTCAGTGTTAATCACTGCAACCTTCCATGTGATACCAATAGTCTAAAATCAGGGTAGAACATAGCTATTTATTTCCAAATTATGATAATTATTTGATGTAAAAACCATAATAACATTTTAAGTGCACCTCAGGAAACATTATACAATAGTAATAAAAAAAAGAAATTCATTTCATGACCCCTTTAAGACCACAGCACAGTGAACACGTCTGGCTGCACTCAAGATGCAAATGACTGTGGATTTAGACGTGCTGCTGATCTGTCGCTGTAGGGCATCTGTACTGTGTCTTATTACCCACAATTCAGAGCAGACTACATCCATGTAAAAGTGGATAGCCTACATTTTTGCCCTCCTCCTCAGTTTTTAAAGTTTGTAATAGTGAGCAAGAAGTTCAGTGAAGATACAGGTACCTGACACTGAGGACATTATGTTGTGCATTACAACCACTTACGGACTTCTTTTTTTTTATATAGTGATGTCAAATCGATTAATCATGATTAATCATTAGTGCTGTCAAATCGATTAATCGTGATTAACCGCATCTTACAAAAGTTTGACAAACTGCATTACAAAATGCATGTGTCACAGTCACCTTCTCCGCACTACATTTCCCATCATCCCTCATTCTACTCACCTGCACTCCATCAGCATCACTGATCAGCACCAGCTGTCAAACATCACCTGCACCGTTCAAAAGACCCTCACACACTTCACTCTGGTTTTGTCAACGACAAGCTCCAAGACTCACAAACTGGCATATATGCTTTATTCTTTGATGTGATTAATCCATTTGAGTGGCTTTTTTTTTTTTTTTTTTTTAATAAACATAACCAAAGTGAAATTTATACTGTCTGGTTTAAGGACAGAACACAGACAAAAAAAGGCACCACAAAAGTAGTCAGTAGACTAGTTTGCTGTAATTCAATTTTAATGATCATCTCCACTGTAGCTTTCATATCTCAATTTTGTGTGTGTGTGTCCCAACTAAAAAATGGCACCATTAGGTCGACAGACATTAAAATTAAAATTTCTGAAACAAACCTTTCGGTCTGCTCCTCACCTATGCCATGACTTTAGAACCGTAGAAGAACCGTGAACCCACACATATTTTTCTCTGTGTGAGTAATATAATAATCTGAGGAACCTTTCTCTCCATTGTTAAATGTGAGCCAAAATCAGCACAATTAAAATAACCAAAGACTTAAACTATGTTTAAGAATGAAGAATCATGAAGAATCGCTTGTTTGTTCATGAAGAATCGCTTGTTTGTTTTCCTCACTTGTAAGTCGCTTTGGATAAAAGCGTCTGCTAAATGACTAAATGTAAATGTAAATGTAAACTACTTCTGTCTGTGTGCATTGAATTTATTTAATACAAGTTTCACAATTTGCATTGAATTACTGAAATAAATGAACTTTTCCACAACATTTTAATTTATTGAGATGCACCTGTATAACCAGGATAATCAACTAAATGGAGTAGAGAAACGGGAACCAAAGGTACTGGAACAGAATTTTAAAATAAGTTCATAAATTAATAAAGTAATTTGAGTTTGGAACTACATTAGGGATTTTTTTTTCTTTTTCTTTTTTTTTTTTTTTTTTTTTTTTTTTAGTAAACTACTCCTTTAAGTGTCATCATTTGTTACAGTAATTGGTGTAAACAGGTGAAAAATAATGAAGATGTTTTCAGCAGACTTTTGCCATAGTTCTGTTACCTCTATTTCCTCAGGCACTTTTATGGGAGCACTGTCTCTTGAGGGCCCCCTATAGGGCACTTCTGCAAATGAATATTATATTCTATCCTCCAGTACTCTGTCTGGCAGTTTGCTTATTCTGTTTGTCAAAAGTTTAAGCTGATGCAATGAACTTATTTTGACCTTTTCTGTTAGCAAACAAAAACTTCTACAGACTCACCGCTCCTTTGGGAAAGGTCTGACTTATTTTCTCCTTACACATAATGCATTTTTTACGGAATCGGGCAAAGAAGGAATATGAATGATGTTATTCCCACCCAGAAGTCTTTTTTTTTATTATTGTTGAAATATATATTGAAAAACCCCCCCCGAAAAAACCCCACTAGCTGCAGTCGTAGCTTTTGATCAGGACACAGGGCTTTATCGCAGAGCCCAGATGAAAGCCAAGAGGTTGTTTAATGAACAAATAATAAAGCCTTTCAAAAGTTCCCACTGGGGCTGTCTGAATACACTGTTACAAATGCCACTTTTCTGCTCTTCACTCGCACAATTTGAAATGATTAGGATCTGTGGTGAAGGCACATAATGAAAAATTAATTGCATCAATCTTTTCATTGTTGTGAGCGAAACAGCTCATTTACAGATGGTCATTCCCCACCTGCTCAGCCAACCGGCGACAGCTGAGCAGAGTGAGGCTATGCATGCCAATGACACACACACACACACACACACACACACACACACATGTATTGTGTTTTTGTGTTTTGTGGGGACATTCCATAGGCGTAATGGTTTTTCTACTGTACAAACTGTACATTCTGTCCCCCTACACTACCCCTACCCCTAAACCTACCCATCACACAAAATGTTCTGCTATTTTAGATTTCCAAAAAAGATAATTCTGTATGATTTATGTGAGGACCACCTGTCAGCCCAAGGGTGGAATCTGACGGCCTGGGCGAAGGTATAATGTGTGTGTCTTTTCATCGCCCACGTGAAGTTCACATAAATTTTAGGATTCAGTTTAAGTTTTATTACATTTCATTTACCTTACATTTGGTCCCCACAATGTAAGGAATACAAGTACACACACACACACACTCATACACTCATGACTGAGATGTTAAATGTTTTAGACAAGTGCTTTACATTTCTTCAAACACACACAGGTAAGGAGGCACAGAAATAGCAATTCTAATGAAAGAGGGCAGTAGGATAACAGTAAAACAGGCCAATATTTATTAGAGACACATGGGAAAGTTGTGTATAAAGCATGCTATTATGAAACAAAACAGCCCAGAAGTTGGTAGAATATACTGTAATGTTTGTTCCATTTGAGAAACATGCAATTCTGAGACGTTACAGCAAACGTGCAAAGGGAATGATAAAATGCATAACTCTTAGCATGAATACCGTACCAATTGATCTGATTACTTTATATGAACACACAAATCCAATGTTCTTTAAAGTGAGACCATGTTAGATATGTTAGCTAAAATAATATTTAGCTGCTTCCCACATTTTGTATAAAATCCCATTATCACATGATTTTTACATGATTTTTAAAAAAATTTGTAACACATGAAGTAACATTTAGAGAAGGGACAGATGTAAGTAATTATATTCTATTTTATAAATTGTTTAACACATTTTACAGATGGCTGCATTTGTCGAGTTCAAGTATTCAACCTTGTTACCCTGCAAAGTTTTTAAATTATTGTTAGAATAATGATCATGCAAATAATTTTCTTTAATGTATGACAAAGCCAACATTTAGTCACTTACCCTGAGTGAATATTTAAACTAACCTAAATCTATGGTTCAGTCAGTCACGTTCAATGCGGTCTCAACTGAGAGCCCAATCACCTTCAAGTGGTACAAAAACGAGTCAAAGTACGTTGAATACCTTGGTCTGTGGGAGCTTTGCCCCGCTCTGTGGGTATATAAGAAGCATTGTAAGCATTCTCGCATTCAAGCTTTCGCTTCGAATTGGAGCGCTCGTTGTGCTCTGCAATCATCGAGCAAGTGTACGAGTCAAGCCTCTTCAGTGCTGTTTTGGTGTGATGGTGCTTAAAAGAGCTCCTACTTCCTGTTCCAGCTGCGATCTCTCCCTGTGCTCTTCAGCACAACTGCTAGAGATATTTTCTCTGAAAGAGCAGTGTACGTGTAACACTGGATCTTTTTAAATATTTCATTCTGCCCATGTGTTTCTGGGTGTGGTCGGTTTCTGGCTCTATCTGAGAGTAATGAGCACTGTTTCACGTGTCTGGGCTTTCAATATACTGAGGCTGTGTTCGTGGATAAGTCATGTATCCATTGTGGGAAGATGACAATCATAGTGTTTTGTCCCCTCTGCCAAACTCCAATCTAGTTCCTCTTCTCATTAGAGGGGTGGTTTGGCCAATGGCCAGGGTGATCTGAGGGTGACTGTGTGGGTTTCCCCAATGAGACCATCTCCTCGGGCCACACACCCCTCTTACACACCACAAGCTGTGGAGCTTCCAGGTGAGCCCGCTGGTCCCTCTCGTCAAACCTTTTTTCAAACCTTCACCCCATGGTTGGACCTCATTTTTCTACGGGCAGGTGTTCCCCTAGAGCGAGTTTCCAGGCATCTCAATCGCATCTCAGTCTCAACAGGTTCCTGGACAGGATTCCAACTTCAGTGGCATGTCAATTGCCTTGAGTTGCTAGCAGTACAGATTGCTTCAGGGCACTGCTGATGGACAAGCATGTTCTGGTCCGGACGGATAACACTGCAACTGTAGTGTACATCACCCAACAAGGTGGTCTACACTCCCGTCGCATGTCGCAACTTGCTCGGCATCTCCTCTTATGGAATCAGAAGCATCTGAGGTTGCTTTTTGCCGTTCATATCGTGGGCAAGCTCAATTGTGCAGTTGACAAGCTGTCACGACAGCACTCGCATCCCGGAGACTGGACACTTCAACCCCAAATGGTCGGGGAATGCTTCAGAGACTCAAAGACCTGTTTGCCTCTCCAGACACTTCACAATGCCAGCTGTTTTATTCCCTGACTGAAGGGACCCTCGGCATGGAATACGCTGGCACACAGCTGGTCATGGGTCACTTGCCTGTGCAAGTGTGCGTTTCCCCCCGGTGAAGCTTCTTGCACAAACATTGTGCAAGGTCAGGGAGGATGAGGAGCAGGTCCTGATGGTTGCACCTTATTGGCCTCTGAGAAAGGAAGTTCTTGCTCAGAGAGGGTGCATCTTCTAGCACCCTCTGGCACCCACATCCCGATCTTTGGAACCTACATGTGTGGGTTCTGGGCGGTTTAAGTTTGCCACCTTTACCAGGGAGTAACTACTATCACTTCAGCTAGAGCCTTGTCTGCCAGACAGGCCTATGCTCTGAAGTGGAATGTCGTCGTCATTTGGTGTTCTTCTTGTTAAGGTCTATGTGGCTGCCATTTCAGCAGACCATGATCTAATTGATACTAAACTTGTGGGGAAGCACGACCTGGTCATCAGGCTGTTGAGAGGGGCTATGAGGCTTAATACACCTCGCCTCCAGCAGGTGCCCTCTTGAGATGTCACAGTGGTTTTGTCAGCACTGCAGAGGGCACCCTTTGAGCCATTGCACTAAGTAGAGCTGAAGTTCCTTTCTTTGAAAACAGTTGACGAAATTCGGGCCAGCAAACTCTCATGTGACCCTGAGACCCCAGTCTGGATATGTGCCCAAAGTTCCCACCTCTCCTTTCAGACCTGGTGCCAGACTAAGTGCCTCTATATGTCGTGATTCCCCCTCTGGGCAATCCCATGTGTGTATTTCCACGGTAAGCCTCCTTCAGTAGCATGTGTATTTCCTTTGGCAAGACTACTCTTATTATTTCTGATATTGAAACATGTTGCGTTACATTAGAGATCTTCATACGTATTACCACATTTGCCGGTTCCTATGTGCTTTGTCTGACCTCCTACGATTAGGCAGCCTGTTGGCATACTTCCGGATGGAATATGCTACCCACTGTACTTCTGTGTTAAGTCTAGCACTTCACCCGTGCTAGGTCTCACAACAGGGTGCTACTGCTTACGCAGGACGCTGGAAGAGAGCCATTGTGGTGTTTTGGAAGGAACCCCATTTGTCAGAATGTTTTGAGGTAACAATGAATGCGACCAACTGAAAGGTAACGTCTTGGTTATGTATGTAGCTCTTGTTCGCTGAAGGAGGGAATGGAGGTGTTACAAACCCTTTCCACAATTGCTGTACTGCTGAACAGCTGGACACACCATCTCAGCTCCTCAGCGAAGAGCAGGTGGGATGTGATAGAGACATAAATAATATTCTACACCAGCTTATTAATAATTCAAAAATAACAGTGAATGTTTACACATGTAGACATGTATTTGTTTTATTTTAATGTTTATTAGAAAATAATCCCCAAGTCACCCAAATCAGGGATTTGACCTGCATTCCGATGTCGCAATTTTTAAGGTTGTAAAAGTTAACCCTAAGGTGAATGAAGATATTAGGACAAAAATGTTTCAGTTAGTTGAATGAATGAATATATATATATATATATATATATATATATATATATATATATATATATATATATATATGTAACACTGTGATGACGGGAGGAAACACGGAACTCGAAGATAGTATATGAAGACGTTTTAATGATGATAATCTCAGACAGGTAGCAGGGAAAATCACACATGTAACGTTAACACTCAACAAGGACTGGACTGAAACAGAGGGAAGATATACAGAGGAACACAAGATATAACGAGCGGGACATAGGTGACAGACATGATTACAAATGAAACAGCTGGAGAAAATGAACTAATAACGAGATGGAAATCAAAACAGAGAACACGTGACTGAACCAAAACAAGGACCATGTGACAACTGACAGGGCTGACAAAAGCAAAACAAAGGAACACGTGGCAGATGACGGGACTAGAATACAAAGCAAGAAACGTGACAGAAGACAGAACAAACGTGACCAAGGACGGGACTGGGAAACAAAGAAACAGGGCAACAAACAGGCATAATTATGACAATACTCCCCCCTCGCGGAAGGTGGAGTCCAGGGCAGAGTCACGGTTCGGGAGTCAGGCGGTCATGGTGGAGCCCAAGATGTGGCCTCCTTGGTTTCTGTCCACCTGGCCACCGTGGACAGAGCCACTGGGGCCCCCCCCCAAAATTTTCATGGCAGGAGTCCCCCATATCTGAGGTCTGGGCAGCGGAAGGTCAGGCGCTGGCTCTGGGAGGTCTGGCACGAGCGCAGGAGGTGGCTCATGGGCAGCGAGCGCCGGAGAAGGCTCATGGGCAGCGAGCGCCGGAGAAGGCTCATGGGCAGCGAGCGCCGGAGACGGCTCATGGGCAGCGAGCGCCGGAGAAGGCTCATGGGCAGCGAGCACTGCATAAAAGTCTATGAGCCACTCTTCCCTGGCCGGCGGAGCCATCGCGGCCGGTAGAGGGTGTGGTTCGAGCGTGGCGTGCTGTGACTCTGGACGAGCTGCGGTGGCAGGCTGTGTCTCCGGACGAGCAGCGGCGGCGCGCTTCAACGCCGATCGGACCGATAGCAGCGGGGGGTCCAACCCCTTGGACCCCAGAATAGCGCTACGAATCCCTCCTGAGTGACTGCGGGACAGGCTGGAAGGACAGACGGGGATCGCACCGTTGAAGGGGTATGTGAGGGCAATCGGCGTTAGGTGGGCTGGCGGCGCGGGTGTTTTGGATGCGGCTGGACGAGGAACACACTCCTCAATCTCAAATTCCGATCCATTTAAGTCAAGAACTAAGTTAATCAATTCGGCTAGGGAAAAAAGACTCATGGGTTCGCTGGGACGAATGGTGTCTTCGTCCAGCCCCAACCAAGTGTTCTGTAACACTGTGATGACGGGAGGAAACACGGAACTCGAAGATCGTATATGAAGACGTTTTAATGATAATAATCTCAGACAGGTAGCAGGGAAAATCACACATGTAACGTTAACACTCAACAAGGTCTGGAATGAAACAGAGGGAAGATATACAGAGGAACACAAGAGGATAACGAGCGGGACATAGGTGACAGACATGATTACAAATGAAACAGCTGGAGAAAATGAACTAATAACGAGATGGAAATCAAAACAGAGAACACGTGACTGAACCAAAACAAGGACCATGTGACAATTGACAGACAATTTTTTCGTTGACAAAAGCAAAACAAAGGAACACGTGGCAGATGACGGGACTAGAATACAAAGCAAGAAACATGTGACATAAGACAGAACAAACGTGACCAAAGACGGGACAGGGCAACAAACAGGCATAATTATGACAAATATATATATATAATTCATTCATTCATTCTATATCCTCAACTACACCTACCTAGAACCATTGCAACATCACAGGCACCTATTGCACTAATCACAATCTTTTACCTTAAAGTCTGGTTCACTTTTGCACGTACAGTTTGTGTGCACACCAGCAGACATCGGGTTCAAACCCCAGGTGTTGGCAGGCACAGGCACTGATATTGCTCTGGCAGGGGAAGCGTGCTTGATCCCCTTGTTGATGCAGGCAGATGGCTTCCTTTGTGTAGCAATGGCTGTTATTAGCCATGACTCTCATCCATATGTTCCAATGGAAGGGCAGCTGGCCCAGAAATTAATTTTTTAAGCAGGTATTCTATGACTCTATCTGCAGTCAGTGTTCCCCAATGTGTCATCAGTGGTGTCTCCAATGTCAACTTCATTTACTGGCTCTGTTGATGCCATCATTGAAGTTATACATGCTAACTGACTGTAGACTGGGGTGTTTTTGAAATTTTGGTACTGTGAGGTCAGGGATGCGTTATGGAGAGGACACATCTGTAAATTTCACTGACTTGTAGATGATAAATGCACCAAAACAGGAAATTCACAGACCCTTGGACAAAGCAGTCCACGAAGCTCCCAGTAGTCAGGGCACTGATCAGGGAGTCAGCTTCACTTCAGCAGTGGTGTTATGCAATGCAGTCACTCCTACTAGCCACTTTGGCAGGTTAAATTTTATAGGCCTATATAATATATACATTTTTCAATTGTAGTCTTTTAAAAAGGAATCTGAAATAATAATACAATGTGCAATGTAGTGATGCCAAAAATTTTAATTTTTCTATACATATCAATACTGAAATATTTGAAAGGCTTCCAATACTCATTTCCCGCAGAATAGATACACTATACCAGCTGCGCTTTCTCACTCTCATACATCTGACAGCGAGTCGTCACATTTTCTCAGGATAAATATTTTTGGTGTTACAGGGCTTGAATTTCGGTTGGATTGTGTGAAATGCACATAATTTTACTATTTCCTGCAGATTTTCACAAAATTTTAAAATTTTGTATCCAGTACTATATTTAGTTCTTTTTTGTTGCTTATTGATCTTAAACAGTGAAATACACACAAAATAATGCCAATCAAAATGCCAGTCTTGGAGAGTATTCAGGTAAACAAAGTCAGTTATGTTTTAAGTAAACATAAACAGTTGAGAATGAAAACCACTAGCCACAGTGACTGGTGAGAGAAAAAAAAAAAAAAGTTAACGTCAAGCCCTGGCTGTCTCAACTGCAAAATCCTACCAGAGCCTGAAATGTTTGCTCCCTAAAAATCCAACAATGCACACTGAAAACCAGGGAGCATCGATCCTGATTATATGTTCCCTTCACAGAAGTTCTGAAGCACCAAACATAAATCACGTGAGCAAACACACTATACATAATGACATATGATTTTTTTTTTTTTAAATATGAACCATTATTTAATTATATTTCAGCATAAACATATATAACTAGACAGGTAATGAGCATAATCTAGCAAACATTTATAACTTATTTACAGCTGAAATGCACATATAAACAATAAGCAAAGTATTTATCATAATGTACTTTAAATAACATAAAAACTATATATATGTATATATATATAAGAAAATATACTATATAAGAAAGATATCAGTTCTGCTGTTGATCATATATAACAATAGTGATGTTATACAATGAGGGCGTTGTCATGTTGCTGGAAATAAAATCATCAGTGCCCCAGTGTGTAGTGAGCCATGTCAAGCTTTAGGGAGCTGATTGTGATGCACCTCGAGTATTTCTGCTTATGCTAATGTTACAAGTCCAGGGAAGAGCTGACATGAGTTACACTTCAGTCAGTGCACTGAATACCAAAGCAAACATGCAGCATTTTAGATGGGCAGTGATGTGAAAAGAATGAAATTCACTGATTCTTGAGGACTGGACACAAAACTGAAAAATGACATTTTATTTCAGGAGTTATTTGGATTAATTAATATAAAATGAATTTAAATTAAACGTTAAAAAGTATTTCATTACATTTTGGTGCAACTTCACAATTCTTCTATATATTCTCATATAATTTATTTATTCCCTTGCTGTAACTCGATATGCCAACAAAATAATGTGTCTTGCCATGTCAAAAATTTATAATATTGACATATATAGAATTCACTTTGATTAATAATGAATATAGAATGGTTTCCAACAGACTATATCAGCTGACAGCTGACAAAATAATCTTATTTTGGACAGCACGTCTACAGAGTGTTGCAGGAATTACATATTTTTGTAGACCAAAAGCAAAAAATGGTATTACATACATGTAAAAGTTGTAGAGAGATTTTTACTTACCTAAAGTTACTTACCTTACATTTACCTAAAAAAGTAAATTTTCTTTTTTTTATGTCAGTGCATTGTTTTATTATTGTTGCATTGTTGTATGTAACACTTAAAATACCTTATGCCTCTGAGGCAAACTACTGAATACACTGACTAGCGTGTCTGCAAAAATAAAGAACTTTTAAATAATATAATAATAAACAAATAACATGACATTAAATAACATAATCATCTTCATTTTTTATTTAACACTCCTACCCACCCAGCAAAAGCAGCATGGAGGTTTTCTCACACAGCTTTATCAGTGTGCACACATCTATGCGTATCCATTTACCCATGTTTGAATCAAGCGGACAGTGAAATTGCAATAAATGCAGACTGATCAGAAAAAAAATAAAAATAATAATCATCTCACCTGCTTTAAAACCCAGCAATACAACCGTAGCTATATAGCTGCCCAAATGAGAATATAAAGCGCCAATGAAATTTGTTCCCTGATCGCATCTCCGTTGGCGTACGGGTCCTCTGATGGCTATGAAGTGTTTTCCCGAAGTGTTTTCATGAACGCGTCTGTTGTCAGGTCGTCCAGTGTCTCTGTGTGTACGCCTCTAGAGCACAAGCAGGCAAACGACAACCCATATCGTTCATTTCCTTTCTTCCCTCCTTTATGATGAAGGGGCCGAAACAATCTATACAACAGAATGTAAAGGGAGGGGATGTCTCTGTTCTCTCTTCCAATAGATCTGCCATTCATCTGACCTCAGTTGCTCTTCTGTGTCTTCTACATTTCACACACTTAGATGTGTGAAGATACCTCTCCTCCACATCCTGAGATCCATATTCCGTTTACATGCAATTCATTCATGGTCATGTCTCTTCCTTGGTAGTGTACATGCTCATAATGATGTGTAATGAGTAAGGCTGACAGGATGCTTTACATCATGTTCGATTGAGATAGCTGTCTTCCTACCCTGAGGACACCATTCTTGTCCAGGTTAGTGGTCTTTGGACACAATTACATCGCAACCCCGAACGATACTCTCCCCGAAGGGGGCAACACAACCGTTTCTTCATCCTGAAACAGCTGGTCCCCCATGGGAAGGATCAGGACGCTCACCCAGAAGCTCCACCGTTTGCGATCTGCTAGAGGACTGAGGGTGTTCGGTGGGTGATCCCTCACTGTGATCCTCAGGTCACCCTGGCTATTCACCGAAGTAGCCCTCTTCTGATTACCAGTAGAGGAGTTAAATCAGGAGTGTTGACCGTAACATTGTGATGGTCATCTTTCTGTACCTGCTGAAGAGGCTTCTTCCTGAAGAACAAACTCGCAGAAACACTCTTGGATGAATTGCAGAGCAAAAACAATAGAACCGCTAGGCTCTGAAGCGAAAATCTGAAATCCTTTGCTCCCACGTGCGATAAAAATCTTGCACAGCAATGTACATTGGGTTTTTTAGTTTACGCTCGAAAGTTATTGGGCTTTCAGGCATGATCCCAATTCATTGGTACGTTCTGACGTGATGTTGAATGTGACCGACTGAAAGGGAACAAGGAACTGAAAGGGTTACAGTCATAACCGGAGATGTTTGAATGGGTTTTTGGTTAAATGCCTGAAATAAAGTCTGGGGTTAACATAAGCGTCATTTAGCAGACGTTCTCATTCAAAGTAACTTACAATCAAGGAATATAACAAGTGATTCATTTGAAGAGTCAGTAAATGTGAAAAGTGCTATTAATACAAAGTTTTAGCCATCATTCAGGATAGTACAAGCTAGAATAAGCAGGGGTTAAGGAATAGTGAAGGCAAAGGTGAAGGAATAATGAAATGGCGTAGAGCACATGGCCATCCTGTAGACAATACCAATGTGTTGAAATTTTGATGCGAGCCGCAACTAGAAGGCAGTGCAGAGAGATAAACATGTCCTCTCTTGGGTTCACTGACTGCTGATGCTTGTAGTTTTGTATGTGAAGTCGTTAGTGAAATCATCAGCTGTTAAAGTGGTGGTGGGCTCAAGATATTTTCATATTATATGTTGTTCACACATTATATAAAATACATCAGCAATACTGTCTTGTGTTTTTCCACCACAATATTACTGTTTTACCATATTTTTGATCAAATATAAATAATATAAATAATGTATTGAGTGATAATGTCATAATTTTGATCAAATAAGAGTATCTACACTGGTCATCCATACACAATACGTTTATAAGAGTCTAAACACAGAAGCTTAATATGACTATTTTCACCACCTGGTCACTATTTCTCAGGAAATTTACTATTAGTACAAAAAGAAAGCATGCATATCTTAGTGCATAAGATACTATTTATTAATTTTTACATTCAAAACAAATCTACCACCGTTTACAAAATAGTATCTTCTTTATAATACACTCTACAAAACTTACCTGAACCCAGCCTAAAACCAGTTTAAGTTTGGTGTTGATTGGGTATCCTAGGAAAGAATAAACATTTCCATTCTGTTTCCACCCCATATCTTAATTTGCAATGTTAATAGAATTCACTAGTACTTTGTGTGATGTCTGTCAGTGTGATATCACGTAAAAGTGTTTTCGTGTGTGTGTGTGTTTTGCAGAGTTTAGGCATATGGGACCAGCCCAATTGTATTGGTAATAGAGCTGTCATGTGCCTGACAGGGAGCGCTGAAATCACTTTAGGAGTTTCTGCCTTTGTCAGGAACTGCAGAGTCCCTCTCACCACGAGGAGAGCCATGGCAGTATCGCTATACTCAGGAGGAGGTGAACTCTCATCAACTCTCCTCCTCTTCATCAGGTCATTAGTTCCAAACCCTGCTGCTTCACTGTCCTTCATCCTTTGGGGGAGCAGAGCAAAGAAGAACTGGCAAGGAGAAAGGGAGGACATTTGTCAAGGAGGAGGCAGAAAATCACAAAGACCACTTGAGTGTGAACTCGACAGCAAATATTCCCACTCTAAGGGTGTGAATAGAAAAAGGCTATACGTAGTCATAGCGAAAGAAGCTCTCCTGCCAGAGGAATGATAAAAAGGGTAAAGGTATTAAATTCTTTCTCAGGAGGCATAGGAGTTGGCGAGAGAATAATCAACAGTATGAAAATAAAATGAGAACTATTTCAAATATAAAACTATTCATTTATTATGTATACGTGACCGCATTACCACCTCGGGTGTGCATTATTTTTACATATAAGAATAGAATTAATTCACATGCAATTGCTCTCTCACTAATGCATTCATTTTTTTTTTTAAAGGTGAATTGATTTGAACTTGAGCGCACATTTTTAGAATGCCGTGTTATGGGCGAGACGCTGCAAAAGACGCAACACACGAGCGCTGCGGTTATGCATGTCTGTCTAGGGAAAGACAGACATGCATAAGACATTCAGACATTCTTTACATAGAAAAACAAAAAAATGTGAAAAAACAAAGTAGCGCATTGGAATGAAAAAGCACATTCTGTGTCTTGTTCATTAAACACGTCATCATTGACTAGGCGACTCGACTTTGATCACATAAATGGCGACTTTAAAATATCTAAAGTCATTCAACCCCTCTATTTATGTATGTATTTATATATAGTATGTTGAGAGCATTGGGAGACACTGATTATGTCTAACTTGTGATTCTCTGATGGTGGAGTTTTTTTTGCTGTTATTTCCCCCAGAATGGTTAATATAGTTTTTCACCGGCGATTTTGATGTTAAACTTGATTATTTCAAATAAATAAATAAGTAGAGGTAATGCAGGCTGATGTCTTCAACAAAATCATGTACCATAAATTTTTAAAAGTTTAAGTTATCATTAAAGATGTATAATTTATCATTAAAAAGCATTTCCTTATGGGGAAAATAAAATGGATTTTGACTGTTGCACTTTGTGCAAGCCAATTTGTGTGTGGTGTTAAGGACCCCAAATAATAAATAAGCCCTTCTTTAATGTCATGTGGATTCAGATTGGATTCAGATGTTTACCGTTTATCAGTTGGAAAAATAATTGTTCTGATTATAGAGTTCCTCTGTATCATTATCATAATAGTTGTGGTGTGGACTTTGCTATTCTCATAGAATTAGAACAATTATTCAAACTTTAAAAGTTACCATCCTTGGTGTAAATGGTGTAAATCATAATTTATTCAGAAAGTCCTGCAGGTCACAGACACAGAGACTTCAGCTGCTGGCTCACTGATAATAGGGTGTCGTTCGAGTGGGTGGGTTAATTACCTTGTAATTAGCTCATCCATTTCCACCAATTTTACCCATTTAGGCAGATTCACTCACTGTTTATGAATGACGGTGTATGAGTGACATGTACAGGTATGAAAAGATTGTATTGTGTTGAGTAAATACTATTTAATTTGTTCAGGGGGAAAAACTATCTTCTATTTTGTTTATGGAATATATTGTATTTCTAAAAGAACTTTTATTTTGATAGGAAGGTACTGATTTGAAGTTCACCGTGTGCAGGGGTCAGTAAAGAGAAACCAAGGTGGGAGGAGCCAAGGAGAATCCTGGAGCAGGAGGAGCCAGGTGGGACCCAGAGTCCATCCAGGATGGAAACCCAAGGCTGATCCAAGCAACTCTGAAGGATTAGGTGGCTGCGACAGAGTTGGATTGATTGTTTGGTTATGATCACCTGAAGATTTGTATGATTTCTGTGTTCTTATTTAACAATTGAGAACAAGTTAATTGTTACACTGACCATAATCGTGATATAAAGCAGTGATGTAAATTTTATTCATTCTAGCGTGGTTGTCATATTTCTAGTCATGCTTGTCCTCGTCACTGTTTTACCTGTGTTCTCATTAATTCATCACTTATAATGGTTTCCTATTCCGACGGTTCACCTGTTCCGTTGATGATCTTCCTCCCAGTATTTAAGCCCTCTATTTCTTCAGTTCATTGTCTTGTGTTAACGTTTGTGGTTTGTTGTGTTGCGTTTCTAATTGTTGGTGTTCATTAAAAGTATTGTTATTTCATTAATTCGGTGTCACGCAGCTCATCTGTTGGAATATACGCACATCATCTGTGGCATCCACATACTTTTCTAGTCTTTTCTGTCATTGTAAACACTCTGGATGAATGTCTCATTGTGCCCATTCACACATCTTTCGAGTTGTACTTGCAAAAGCCGACAACTAAAAACCCAAACAGATCACTGACAAAATGTGAGAAAAGGTTTTGTGAATGTCTAACTATTTTCTACAACACTTATTTTTTCTATTTTAGGGATGCTTATTTAAAATGCATTAGCCTGTGGAAGGCACATAAAATATGCATCCGTTGGACTTTTCACCTTTTCAGAATTTATTTCTTGTATAAATCAAAGGGAAACGGAGTCTTTTATGGGTAAAAACTCATCCATGTTTCATGAGGAGCCAGAAGCAAGACCTAGATAATAGAATCCCTATCACAGGCCCTTTGTGTTCAGCTCTACCTTTCCCGAGATTCCATTACATCTCACACATTAATAGGCATGCCACATTACAGGAAGGTTTCAAGTGTGGATCACTGAGAAAATGAAATAAACAATCCACTAAGCGCTATTGTTTTGAGGTCAAAAGCATCCAGTTAGACTACAAGATGTTAAAGATTGCTTAAATGAGCTCAGAATGACACAATGAAACACGTTTCTGCAATATTGTAGAAAACTTATAGAGCATTACTTTATTCTATGGACACACAGGTGAAGGTATAAGCAGCAGACTGATTGTACTGATTTGAAAGCTCAAATGGGGCACTTGACTATTTCATACTGGCACTGTGAAAATTAAACACTGACCTCTAAAAGGATCCATTTTTTTTTTGCCAATAAGTAAATAATTTCATTCAGTATTTTTGTTTCACAGTAAAATACCTATACTTGAGATTAAAACTAGGCTTTCATTAAAAGTATTCACAAAAACCTAAGAATTAAAGAAAAAAAAAAAAAGAAAATTCTTACCCTAAAAAAATGCTTCCCGTTCATGAGAACTCGAGCTGTGTTGAAATGCTGTGGGAAGGCCTCTGCGTGATTGCGTCACGAAGCACGTATGGAATCAGTCCGATGGAGTGACAGAACGTCACAGGCGGGTGACGTCACTGACCAGGAAACTTTAAAGCTACCCGAGAACAAACACATTCAGCTTCTGTGCCTTCAGCAAGTGTTATATGTGAAAATGTCTGTCCTATTTGTTGTTGTCTGTCTATCAGTTCACACAAGCACAATGATGAGCGAACAACATTTCAGAAAGTGTGTTCATCCCTGCCCTTGTTTCGTTACGGGTGGAGATTGTTTGTTTGGGAGTGCAGCAGCTCTCGAGGGGGCTGTGCGAGCACTGTGAGCTTCTCCCACTGAGAACGCTGCACTCCCGCCAAGAAGTGTTCCCCGCAGCTCAGGTCCCGCTGCTGCCAAGGCGGAGCAACGCCTACTGCCGCAGGGTTCACAAATGGATCTGACACGGGTTGGAGACAGGTTCTGCCTTTTCTCTGCCCTTACTTGGTAGGTTCAGTGTCTCAATTCGGGGTTCGGAAGCACAGTCTGCGGTTTCTTCTGCCCTGATTGAGGCAGCTTCACTACAATTATCCAGTCCTGAGGAATTGGATGTTGTTAGTGTTGCAACAGGAGAAACTGAAGACTCGTCACCTGAGTCTCCTGCAAGTGAGGAGCTTGTGGAGGTTTTAACACATGCTGTGGCCAATTTGAACATTAAATGACTGGCTGAGAAACAAGAGCAAAGCAAATTAGACAAACATTTTCTCCTGTCTAAATCAGCTCAACCTCCACATCGGGTCAAGTCAGCTGCTTTAGTTCTACGTGCCACCAAAGAGACAGCCAAATCAATAGGCCGGTCCATGGCAGCCCTGGTGGCCAGGGGAAGACATCTGAGGTTAAAACTCACTGAATTTAAAGATTGTGAGAAAACCTTTCTGCTGGATGCTCCGCGTAATCCCACTGGCCTCTTCGGTGATGCTATAACTATGGTCACTGAGAGGTTTCAGGAATCGAAAAAGCAGGAGGAAGCACTCCAGCCGAACCCAGGTCTCTGCAGCTGCTGGGTGGGAGCAGCCCAGACTGAGTAAGAGCTCCTCACATCAGGCGCAACAGAACTGTGCACTGTGCTGACTGCTCAAAGTATACCAGAGCCTAGTCTCGAGAGATTGGTACCTTTAGTAGATTTTCTGGCAGGTCTTGTCCGCCCCGATTCAGTGGGGTCCTGCTCACAGTGGTGGGGCCCGAGCAGGCTCTGTTTATGGCACAAGAAGTAGAGATAGATAGTAGAGATTCTGCGAAAGGAGGCCATAGAAAGGGTTCCTCCTTTCAGCAGGCAGTCAGGGTTTTATAGCCGGTACTTCATTGTCCCAAAAAAGCATCGGGGGTTGTGTCCAATTTTAGATCTGCGCCAACTAAATTGTTCTGTAGCAAAGCTCAAGTTCAGTTTGCTCACTAACAGACAGATTGTGTCACATATTAGGTCCGAGGACTGCTTTGTTACAATAGATCTAAAGGACACATGCAGATACAGATGGCGGTTCAACATTGAGATGTTCTCACACACATGCGGAAGTTGGGGTTGAAGCAAAACACAAAGAAAAATGTTAAAATATTTAAAATATCAAAAATGTCCAGTACAGAGAACCACATATCTAGGCGTGGCATGAGATACGTTAGCGACACAGGCTTATCTTTTACCTGCCCATATAACATCGATTCTCTCAGCCTTGAACGAAATAAAGCTATGCCAGTCACTCACTGTCAAACAGATTCAGAGACTGTAGGGTCTTATGGTGGCAGCATCCAACGTGATATCTTTTGGCCTGCTGAACATGAGACCGTTGCAGTGGTGGCTAAAAACCAAAGGGTTCTCCGAGGGGGAATCCATTTTGTATAATCAAGGTTACATGGTTTTGTCTTCGTGCCTTAGTCATATGGAAACAAATGTGGTTTTTGTCGCAGGGACCTGTGTTGGGAGCTCTTGGTCGCCATGTTTTTGCTCGCTTTTTCAAGCCCTCTCAGTATCTCCCTCATGCCTGGAATTTGCGCCTGGCATGATAAAGGCTTTTCTTCGCCCTGGACCAGGTTATGTTCCAAAGGTTCTTAGTAATATTGTAAGATCTATAGTACTGCTGGCCTTCTGTCCTCCTCCCTTCCAGACATCAGACCAGGAGAAACTGAATCTGCTCTGCCCTGTGAGGGCTTTAGATGCATATGTCCACAGAGCTGCACTGTTGAGAAAATCAGAACAGCTGTTCATTTATTTCAGGTCACCTGGGAAAGGTTACCCTGCATCTAAGCAAAAGATGAGCAAGTGGGTGGTTGAGGCCATTTCACTTACTTATGAGTCAGCTGGTCTTACTTCATCATAGGTTGTACTAGCCCACTCGACTAGGAGTATGGCCGCTTCTAAAGCATTAGTGTCAGGAGATTCTCTCCAAGATGTATGTGAAGCGGCAGGCTGGTCCTCACCGCATACATTTGTGAGGTTCTATCAACTTGACCTCGGCTTCTCTCCAGAGGCGCAGGTCTTATCATCTTAGTGTGAATGATTTCACATGGATGGTCACTTGCTCGTATGGCGACATGGTTATTAGTGCTCCCACAGTGTTTCAATGCAGCTTGAGGTCCCATGAAAGGGAGTGTCTCGGTTACGTATGTAGCTGCATATGTGCTGCGTCACCCTGCCAAACTCCTGGTGTGCCCGTGAGCGACAAGTTCATGGTGTGTTGCTGCAGGTATATCAGAACCTGCAGGACAGCGGCTCTCTAGAACCAAACTTGCCTACCCCTGGTGTAAGCCAAACCCACCTCTGGTGTTTCTCCAAAAAGCTTTATTTTGGTCTAATCTCTGGTCATAAAACCCAGTACCACTGAAAGCACCAGTAGTTCATGGCACACTGTAGGTGCATGAGATTGCTGTTTGATGCCACCAAAGGATTTATTTATTTATTTATTTTTAATTGGTTATATAGGTGAGGTCTGATCATAGTTTTAGAGACTTTTTGACCCCAAGACCCAACTAGCGTTTGCAATTCTTCAACTTTGATCCTTACAGTTTGTTTGGCCACTCAAACCATCCTTCTCAGTTGTGCCCAGAATGTATCTGTGAAGATTTAGCTCAACATACCCCACAGATATTTATAATACCATGTTATAAAAGCCCATAATTGAAGGGGAGAAAAAACATGCTGTTTTCATGCATATGTCACAGACTCTATCACGTCATCACAACCTGCTCCACCCACCCGATCACTATCCCCGGAATATTAATCACAGTCACCTGTCACTAATCACTCTCCAGGCCTATATATACTCACCTCCCCATCAGTTCAGTGTCTGGTCTCGTCGTAACATGACATTACAGACTTACCCGTGTCCGCTTACCAGCCTTCTGTCCGTCTGCCTGTTGGATATCCGCCGTCCTCCAGTCCCACGTCCATCTTCCTGTGAACTCCGCAAGTACTCAGCCATCACCTACAAAACACGGAGAAGCCCATTATCCATTCAGCTAAGTCACCTGTTATCACTCACCATACCCAACCTGTTACCTGGTATTACTGTTGTCTGCAAATAAAAGACTTTCATCTAACCATCTACCCTTGTCTGTGTCTGACAGCATATATCTTTAAATGTAAATGAGCTGCTGCTCCCCATCCCGCTTTCTGGAAAAGGGTGGAGCCTTTACAACTCTTACCTTCGAAATTCTGTCAAAAACATCTGTTTGGTTTTGATCATCCTCTCTTTCGAAGTCACGCTCACATGACATTGCAGTTCATCAAAAGTTTGTTTGCATGCTGTTTTAAAGTCATTTCAGTCTAAACTTCTGATATATGGTTTTCTGAGCACATACACAAATCAGTTGCACAGAGAGCTGGATTTCAAAAGATGTGTCCCTGTGAGTATTAAACTAAGTTCTACAGCTGTGAATTTAACACGTAAGATTATTAGTTATGTAAAAAAATAACACGTCAAAAATTTGACCTGCCCAGAGATTTACATAGGTCATCTGACACTTCATTCAGTTGACTGATGATGAATATGATGCAGGGTAACAACTCACTGCATGTATAGAATGCAGTTAGAATATCCATAAAATTCAAGACATGAAAGGCGAAAGCGTTTGATTTGAACCCTTTGAAGTGTATGACAACACCGGTAAGATCAGAACAGACACTGCTAAATTCAAACATGCTTTTGCGCTATGGCTGGAGCTGAGACAGAGATGAACACATTCAGTGCTTTTCATGTCACAATCACATTGTTTATTTTAAGTTTCAGACCTTTAGATAGACATTAAATAGCCTACTAGCCAAAAATACATTGTATGATGTATGAGCACTCAACGTGCGTTGTTAAAACATTCCATAGTAACTCCCTCAAGTGAACTATAAAAATGAAAATAATGTCACATCTGAAAGCTGCAGTCATTTTTTATTGGTTAAAATGACTGGACAATATCTTTCCATGGGTGCTCAGCACCTACATAGCCTATAGTTCATGATGGCCTATAGTTAACAAGTTTGGGAATATTTTGAAAAAGGAAAACAAGGAAAAACTAAATAGAAATGATACATCTGTCATACAGCACTATTGTGCCTCTGTGAAACGTCACCCCCCACATTAATAATAAATGTGCACATATTGTGAATTTAATTAACTTAGTAACCTAGCTTTGTTGGTGGCCTTCAGTACAAATGATGGCCATAGTCTGCCAGATCCAGGTCATATCCAGATGAGACGTATCCTAAACACGACAACAACGCAGCCCTGAAGTGTCAACTGAACTATCCCTTGCGAAAGCCTCCTTTCCCTATGAATAGATAAAACATTATCAAAATTATTCCAGTTCGGAAAGATCCACGGACACGACTGATTTTTCTGTATTATGCGGACCAGACAAGTAATTTGGCAATGCCACTTTGTAAAAAAGATTAAGCGTCCATGCACATACACATTCAAATGCACAAATCTATAGAATAAACACATACATGAACAGCAAGAATGCATTAAAGGTCTTCGGTTTTCAGTTGGAAAGGTGTCGCTTAAGTGGCAGCTAAGTTAATAATGAACAATTTCTACAACGGATGTGATTCAATCAAAAACTACTTTAGCTCGATAATAATATTTTCTTAGAGCTGCTGTAAAGCCAAAACAATCTCTGCCCTTTAATTTTCCTATTATCACTGTGAAACCGCTTTGAAATAATCTGTATTGGGAAAAGCACTATATAAATGAAGATGACTTGACTTTACATTGCACCTGCTGCCTATTTATACTCAGTCAGATGCAAATATTGTAGATTGGTCTCTCTAGCAAGATTCACAATACGTCCATCACACACAAAAACACACAAGGTTATGTCAAAAACACACAGTTCACATTAACATGGTCAGTTATGTCTGTGAACAGCAAGTAAAGAAATCACACGGTGTATTAAAGTGAAAGCAGTGTAATACACAGTACCTACTGCTATATATGCTGTTACTATGAATCAAACAACAAAAGAAAACAGAAAATCACTCGCTGCTCTTGATTAACTTTAGTAGCTTTAATACAAATACATTTCTTCCTTGAATGCTGCGGCGAGGAGTTAAACATGGCGGACTGTGTTCAGGTCACGGAGGGTGAGGTCTAGACTGATCTGATCGGGCAGAATCTGTCGGCTCAGAATCTGTAAACGGCTTGTTCTGAGACACTGCTTATGATTTATGGCGATTAAAAAAGAGGAGTTGGTGGATTTTCACCATTATAGGGTGGTTGTGTACACACACTGCCGACAAATATGGTGTTTATGTTCAAACCCCTTTAAATAGGCGAATGAAAGAGAAACTGTCAGCCATTTTCAATTCAAAATATTATCTCTTAATATTAACAACCTCCTGGTTTTGGATGATATTCATTCAAATCAACTCTATACTTTTGTTTGTTGGATTATTTATCATCATATGTTAGCCTCTAAAAACCAAGATAAAACATTTAAACCAACTAAAAATGATGCTAAATTGCGATTAAGCCAACTAAATGGATGACTTGGTGGTAGGTAATATTGGTCTTTTTCCTGCAGGAAAGTCACCCCAGGCTGCTACACCATTTTTTAATGATCGATTACGGTCATTAGTGACGACACTGTAGAACAGAGCAAATACAAAGTGTGATGAAAGGTTAACCTTCTGGTTCTGGACACTAGCATGCCCAAAATTCATTCCTCACTGTCAAGTGACTCAAGGTGAATTACGCAGTGAAGCATTGATAGCGCCACAGAACGCAACAGTTTTGATGCTGTCATTCATTAAATGCCTGTGCTATCACGTCATTTCAAAAGCATTTCATGATTTTATTTTTTTATTTTTATTTTCTAGGAAACATTTAAGATAAATTAAACGTTTTGTATTTACATCACTACCCTCTTTAAACATTGCACATTTTGGTTGACTCGATATTGGAACCCGAAGAATCACTCCTAGAGGTTTTTCCCTGAAGTGTGAGACTTGAGGTGTGATTTCACCTTACCTAAAGGTGTTGCATATTATCCTTTAAATGGTTATCTAAGGTAAGGGAAACTTTTATGTTATACTAAGGAAAATGACAGTTAAGGGGTTTTATACAATACTCGTCTTTTTTTTTTAAGGATTAAGATTTATGATGTTTCACCTAAAGAAACCCTTAAGCAACATTCAATGGTTATTTTCTGCAACACCCTAAGTTTAAGGGAAACATAAGGGCAATCTTAACGTAAAATTACACTTAAGGTGCTTTAAGCAGCTGTTTTCTGTTTGAATATATTGTAAAATGTTAGTTTATTCCTGTGATCAAACCTGAATTATCAGTATCATTACTCCAGTCTTCAGTGTAACATGATCCTTCAGAAATCATTCTGATATGCTGATTTGTGCCTGTTTTTGTTTAATAGTTGTGTTTGCCATTGCTGAAATTGCTGGGGCAGGAATCAGCCAATCGCCACCAATCGCCACTGTCCTGCAGAGTTTAGCTTCAGCCCTGATAAAACCTGCCTGTAGCCTTCTAGTAATCCTGAAGAGATGCATTAGCTGGTTCAGGTGTGTTTAATTAGGGTTGGAGTTAAACTCCAGTGTCCCTGCAGAACCGAGTGCCCATCTCCAGCCTTGGCCAACTGGGAATGTAACAAGTTTGGGCGCTTTTCCAGGAATTAACCTGGGACCTTTTATGCAGATACACACACACACACACACACACACACCTACACACACACACACTTACATACATACTTACTTAGATAAATATATAGTATGTCAATTAGCTAGTTGGTTGTTCAGGCAACCCACTAGCTGATGTTTCAGATACATCTGAAATGACTATATAATGATAAGTGAGACCTTTACATTTGTGTTGCGAATTCCAGGAATATTAAACTAGAACACACCAAATTGAGCAATCAAAGTTCCCAAGATACAACATAATCCTCAAACAGTACTCTGAAATATGACTCTTTTTTTAATGCCATTTTAAAGCATAACTGTGAGTCCATGCAGATGAATCACATGGCGTCCCTGATTGCTCTTGAAAGTGCTCCCATCTGGAGTTCCCTGACAGATGATGGAGCGTCCTGGACCACTCTGGCTCTGAAAACTCCCCTCGCTCATCAGTATAATGAGGACGATCATTTGTGAACTCATGCTGTGGCTTATGGCTGCCACCGGAGCTCTCAAGTGATTTCTGCTACAAGAACGTCCACACAGCTCATTACTTTGAATATGTCTGCATACCGCAACCAAGCCTGAGTGTCTCTGGGTAGTGAGGCAGAATAAGTAGGCTGCAATCACATTTGCTTCACCGCAGGCAAAGTGCTGTGTCATTCAGCAAAAACCAGCTTTATAAGCATTTATATGCTTGTGTTAGAGGAGGTTCACTTCAATAGCTATAACATTGGGTTACGGGCCATTTTTGTTGTAAATTAAAGAACATGTTCACTCAAGAATGAAAATTATGTCATAATTCACTCACCTTCATGCGGTTCCAAACCCTATTTTCCCCCCTGAACAGCTCTGATCCACACAAAAACAGTTTTTTTGTTGTTTTTTTGACCATGTCCAAAAAATTTTGTCCACAACAAATATGAAGCAGCACTATTGCTTTCAACATTGATAATGATAAGAATTTTTTCCAATATTAAGCAAATTTGGATGCAATTTTTTTTTTTTTAGATATTTCATAAACACATATTGTGATGAGTACCTAATCCCAAAGTGTTAATTGAGAGACTAATAATTTTATATTGTGAAGTAGATGTCAGAAACGTTAACCCCTAAATTTAACAGTGGATGCTATCGAGCCCATAATGCACAGCGACAACGAGTGTACAACCCATGTATGCTCAACGGCTAGAGAATACCCATAATGCATTGTGAGAGTCGCGTGCTGAATGAATTCCTGCGTCTGACCAGAAGATGGCGCTGGCAGCTGAATCATCCATCCATCTATTTTTCAAACCACTGGTCCAATGTGGAAACGGCTTAATATCATACAGTTATAAATGACTTTATAATTGATTATTACATTGTTTAAGGTTTATACATCGTTTCTATGACAGACTTCAAGATAAATCTTTTCATCAATACTGTGGTTGCAAGTTTGCTAAGTTTCAAATAATTATTAAACGGCAAGCACAAACTATGCAAAAAGTGTCCGAATTCACTAACTCGTTTTCATTCACTCCTTTAAGTGAACTACTTTAGTGGACTAATGTAGGGAATAGTGAATCAGGGTATGGGGTGATTTTGGACACAGCCCATAACTGCATCCCTGTCCATCATGGCCATTCAGTGAGTGAATACAAAGCGATCATATGACCTCAGAAGACTTGGAATACACCGACAATATACAAGGGCGATATACAGACTTGGATTATCATGAGTGTGAGTAAATGATGACAGAATTATCAGAATTGAGTGAACTACTACTGTTAACTGTTAAATTAAGGTAGTGGCACATAATAGCTTCAACACCTGAGCGGTCCTTTATGATCTGCAGAAAACAAGCATAGAAATACTGTGTAACTCTAAACGGAACAGCTCAGGGAGCAGACGGCAGCATCGCCGTGCCCTCTGAACACCAATGACAGTGCTCATTAGAAAGAAATAATGGTGCTCCTTACATGCATTGGCCATTATTAATATGCCTTAGCTCGGGGATGTCACAGGTTAACTACTATTTCATTTCACCTTGGACGACCTCCAGCGAAACATACCTAATAACACTGTCAGCTCCCCTGCTGACAATAGCAATTTAGCGCGCCCACACTTACTACAGGGAGAGCATGCTTTTAAAACACGGGAGACCTTGAGAGTTCTGCTGAAGAGACAAACACAATGACCCTCATCACACACTCGGCACACACCTTTCGGGCTCTCCTGGGCCTGTGCCTGAGGGCTGCCGTGAACACCACAGAGGCTGGCAAGTGCAGGCTAGAGACAAAGGGCAGTTATTAAGATCACATGTCGTGGCCGAGATCAATATGAGGGTATAGGCGGGTAAATAAGAGGGAAATAAAGCAGGAGCCTCGAGCAAAGGAGCATGTAATTGCACTGGCTGTTTATGGCAGGAGGGATGTTTAGCCACACAGACAAATTAGCATGCGGTAGACAAAAAAGGTTACTTGATAATTGGTTACAAGATAAGATGAATTACAAAGGTTATTGGTGCTAGATCGTACTTGCAGATAAATGGTACATTTAGGATGAGTTTTGTGGCTAATTAAGCTTACTTTTAGAGCTTATCACTAAGCTAATTTTGGTGCTAAGTGGATTTACTTCATCATGTGATGTAAGGATTTGATGTGGGTAGACATTTTAGCATATATTTGGCTAAAACACATTTTTACTAAAATGTCTTGTGTTCAGCAGGAAAAATAGTTTTTTGGGTGAGCTATGCTTTAAACAAATTGCAATGTTATTAAATATTTAATGTTATTAAAACTTCAGCAACTTGCAACGTAAAAGAATATGATTTTTTATGATTTAGGCTCATAATGACATGCATGATTACTTTGTGATGTAAAATGTAGGCTTTATTATGTAAAAATGTACGCTACAGTAAAAAACACGCTCATCGGGAAATAAAAACATGTTGCTTTTCGCATGTTGCATGTCTGACACTTTCAAAATGAAACATAGTAAGTGGCACTAAACGTGTGCGCAGACTCATTCAAAACAGATGCTTGTGAATTTGGAAACATTACGTCACTTGTAAATATTGCAGCATTTTTGAAATGCTCTATTGTCTTTGAAAACAATGGTCCACATTAAACCTAACCAACATGAACAAATCAAACACATTTCCTGAAGAAACCATGCAATCTTAGCTTGCTTCTACAAATCTGGCTTGTTTCACAAGATTCATTGCTAGAATAAAAGTTGTGTTTTTCTACCACTAGTGTTCATTTCAGCTGGAAACTGCAGTGAAATATATGTATAGTTTTGCTGAAATGTAGTTAGAGGCACATTTTTACAATGAGCCCATGTTGAACAAAAGGCTTAAAAGGGCAGATGAGATGATACAAAGGGTTTTATTATCCGTTTTTTGTAAAAAAATGTTTCATGTAAACCCCCATACTGGCAGGACTGGAGACACTCTGATGAAGGTCATTCATAATGATTAAAATCCAAATGATTCGTAAATGACCCAGGGGATTGTGGGTCTAGTGGCACCTCTATACATGAAAATTGCATTACCAGCCAAAGACACTGTCCAGGGACTCGCACCTCCAACATTAGCACAGACAGCCCATGCCGCAAGCAATGAGCCATCAAAAGAACAATCAAAAATGACGTTAGGCAAGGCAGCACTAGCAGACAAATGGTACAGAGGGGTTTCTTGTATTGCTGATATGGAATCTTTGGTCATTTCGATATTTGATGACGTTGCCCTTGAGGTTGAGAAACATGGATTGATAATTAACACCCAAGGCGATGTTTAGCAATGTGATTTCCCAAAGGAGCGCAATGGTTAGATGAGATTTTGAACCATAACAAACAACTGGATTGGTATGAAACACATAAGAGATGATATTAACATATATAGTACATTTATTGGTGGTTTAAGGTAACTAGTGAAGCACTTGATCGAAAGTAACTTCTGTATCTGTGTCATTCTACAAAATCTGTGCCTTTTGTGTACCCAAATAACATAAGTGTAAATTATGACTTGAACAAAGAATAGTGAAATTCTACATATGTAATTTCAGACTGCATGGAATTGGAATCCTTTTTAAATTTCACCTGTGAAAATTCAACAAACAATGGTAAATGACCGCAGGTTCAGGAGCTGCTAACAGAGCAAATGTTCTTGCATTCAGTCTGCAATACTTGTTGGTGTAACTGAATCCACTGCGGGAAAGTCTTGGAGAACCCATGTGCAGTTTATTTAAATCCAAAGTGAGAACAGAAATACAATAAACATAACACAGCACAGTGAAACAAAAAACAAGAAGCTCACCCACAAAGATTACACTAAGAATACTTGACCAAGAACAATGGCAAACATGAGGGCTTAAATACACAGAAACTCATGACATAACAAGACAAACCTGAAAGCAATGATTAAACCAATGAACCAAATTTGACACATGAGAACAAGGGACGTCAATGCTCCACACTCCATCGCAGTAGGTGGCGGAATATGCACCAAAAGCTGGTTTGCCAACCATCATAAAACGTCAAAGAAGAAGAATACGAGCACAAGGGAATCAGATGACATGGGGGGTATTCCAGAAAGCAGGTTATGTGACATACCCAGGTATGTTTAAGTGTAAGTGTAACGTTCGCTCGGGGTGTGTGCTAGGAAGCACGGAGACTGAGGCCAGATTCAATTTCAAGTAATTTATTTAAACACGACAAGATCAGAAGACAAAAGACGCGAGAACGTAACTTTAACGAAGAACAAGGACTGGACTGACACAGAGGGAATTTATACACCAGAGAACAAGAGGATAATGAGGATCGCACAGGTGACAGACATGATTACAAACAGGACACAGCTGACGACAATGGACTATGACAGAACAGAACTCAAAACAAAGAGCACATGTGACAATGACAGGACGAAAACAAGGAACATGTGACAAATGACAGGGGAACAGATTAAACAGAATAAACAGAAACAGAGAAACAGAAAGACATGATTATGACATTACTCCCCCCTCCCGGAAGGCGCGACCTCGCGCCGTGAAGGAACAGATCCGGGGGGCGGGCACCCTGGAGGCCGTGGTCAGGCTCAGGCAGTTCAGGTGGCCTCCAGGGTGTCTCCTGGACCTGTTGGAGGTCAGGCGGCCATGGAGGAGTCCAGGGTAGTGTCCCAGCTGAGGCTGTGAGGTCAGGTGGCCATGGTGGAGTCAAGGGCAAAGTCCCAGCTGAGGCTGTGAGGTCAGGTGGCCATGGTGGAGTCAAGGGCAAAGTCCCAGCTGAGGCTGAGAGGTCAGGCGGCCACGGAGGAGTCCAGAGCGTGGCCTCCTTCCCACCGGCTGGCGTGGACGGAGCCACTGGGCCCCCCCCCAAAATTTTCAGGGGAGGAGTCCCCCATTTCTGCGGGCTGGGCGGCCGAAGAACAGTCACTGGCCCCGGCGGTGGAAGGTCTGGGAGGTCTGGGAGGTCTGGGAGGTCAGGGAGGTCTGGGAGGTCTGGGAGGTCTGGGAGCGCTGGCTCTGGGAGGTCTGGGAGCTCTGGCGCTGGGAGCTCAGGCGGAGGAAGGTCTGGGAGCTCTGGCGCTGGGAGCTCAGGAGGCTCTGGCCAGTCTGGGAGCTCGGGCCAGTCTGGGAGCTCGGGCCAGTCTGGGAGCTCGGGCCAGTCTGGGAGCTCGGGCCAGTCTGGGAGCTCGGGCCAGTCTGGGAGCTCGGGCCAGTCTGGGAGCTCGGGCCAGTCTGGGAGCTCGGGCCAGTCTGGGAGCTCGGGCCAGTCTGGGAGCTCAGGCAGCTCTGGAGGGTCAGGCAGCTCTGGAGGGTCAGGGAGCTCAGGCGGCTCAGGCAGCTCAGGCAGCTCAGGCAGCTCTGGAGGGTCAGGGAGCTCTGGGGTTGCGAGCACAGGAGACGGCTCTGGGGTTGCGAGCACAGGAAACGGCTCTGGGATGGCGAGCACTGAAGACGGCTCTGGGATGGCGAGCACAGGAGACGGCTCTGGGATGGCGAGCACAGGAGACGGCTCTGGGATGGCGAGCACAGGAGACGGCTCTGGGATGGCGAGCACAGGAGACGGCTCTGGGATGGCGAGCACAGGAGACGGCTCTGGGATGGCGAGCACAGGAGACGGCTCTGGGATGGCGAGCACAGGAGACGGCTCTGGGATGGCGAGCACTGGAGACGGCTCTGGGATGGCGAGCACTGGAGACGGCTCTGGGATGGCGAGCACTGGAGACGGCTCGGGGGATGCGAGCACTGGAGCCGGCTCGTGGTGCGCTGGAACGGGCTCGTGGTGCGCTGGAGAGGGCTCGTGGTGCGCTGGAGCGGGCTCGTGGTGCGCTGGAGCGGGCTGATCATCCCCAGGCAGATGGGCAAAATATCGAGGCTGGGAGGCGGATCTTAACGCCGACCGGACAGATAGCAGCGGTGGGTCCAGCACCTTGGACCCCCGAACCGCGCTGCTGGAACCCCGTCCATGGTCACGGCACTGGCTGGACTGGCAGACGGGGACCGCCCCGATGAACGCCGGACGCGGAACACATTCCTCAACCTCGAACCCAGAGCAGTTCAACTCTAGGATCAAATTTATCAAATCAACTAGAGGAAAACCGCTCCTGGGCTCGTCAGGGCGAATCGTGCCCGCGTCCAGTCCCATCCAAAACACCGCATTAAGTGAGGCATCCGGCCAGCCCACCTGATGGGAGAGCTCGACAAACTCCCCCACATACCTCTCCAGCGGACGTCCCCGCTGCCGGATACCCCACAGACGATCTTCAGCGTCGGTGGCACTCATCGTCATTGTAGATGTTGTTCAGTTTTGGTTCTTCGTTCTGTAACGTTCGCTCGGGGTGTGTGCTAGGAAGCACGGAGACTGAGGCCAGATTCAATTTCAAGTAATTTATTTAAACACGACAAGATCAGAAGACAAAAGACGTGAGAACGTAACTTTAACGAAGAACAAGGACTGGACTGATACAGAGGGAATTTATACACCAGAGAACAAGAGGATAATGAGGATCGCACAGGTGACAGACATGATTACAAACAGGACACAGCTGACGACGATGGACTAATAACGAGACAGGCACATGGTAAAACAAAACAGAGATCACATGACAGAACAGAACTCAAAACAAAGAGCACATGTGACAATGACAGGACGAAAACAAGGAACATGTGACAAATGACAGGGGAACAGATTAAACAGAATAAACAGAAACAGAGACAGAGAAACAGAAAGACATGATTATGACAGTAAGTAAACCAATAAACTCAACTTTTGTTTCCAAAAACGGAGGTAGCGTTCAGGGAATGTAAGCATCAGTTTGCTTAAGAGGTATTCAGATGCGTGTTATTTAATTAATAAATTAAATTAAGTTATTAAATTAAATAAAATAAGTTAAATTAAGTTTAGTTTAATGAATATATTAATGTAACTAAATTTGTTATACGTATAAGCTATTTAAGCAATATTATAATGTTTAAATGTTTATTCAATTCTAATATATTTATTTTATTGTAATCACACACATGGATCTGCTTTTTCCTTTTTATAACAGGAAGTTTTCTGTTCTATAATTTCTATAATAAAATAAATATGTGATATCTTATTAAATATTTAGCATTAAACAAACAATATAATTCTTACTCTCAGTGAATAAAGATTCAATTGAAAGATTGAAAAAATGATTACATAACCACCAAATAGGTGGCGATGTACACTAAATTGATTATGTAAATCGCCATTAAACAAAAGAAGAAGGAAGTGGAATGACACACTTTTTCTTGGCGTCTGTTTCCCTGGTGAATCATCGGTTGAGAATGTCTTGTGTGTGAACTGGGAACATACTCTGGGTTGACTGAACTTACTCTCTGATGCGTTTTTGTAACCAGCATTCCTCGAGTAAGAGAGGTTTGGGTTAATCAATCAGAGTTCAGGGTATGTGTGACGGTAAGTTAACCTTGCTTTCTGGAACACCCCCATGATCATATAGGAACATGAGAAACACATGACAACAGGGAGCACATGGAAAACATGGAAACAAAGCAATGAAAACATGACAATAAGACATAACTAATCTATAAACATGAAACGAAACCCCACATCATCCATGACAGTTGGTCTATGAACACATGCTATTTTTCAGTGTCTCATGCCATGAGCTTCACATGTTTTGGATGTTAGTTCCTCTATAAACTTGACATATTATGCTATTATACATCTTCAACTTTCATTAGTGTGTAATGATGCGCTGTTTGAGCCTGAAAAAGTCCAGGATCAAAGGGAGTTATTCTCTACACCACTGCGCACTGTCTCTGAATAGACAATATTTTTTTCTTTTTCTTTTTTTTTTTTTCATTTTGAATGAGAATTTTAAAGTAGACACTTGTTAAGTAGACACTTAATGTTTATAAAGATATATTTCTCATGTCTGTGTGACAAGTATTCGCTGAGTTTTGTTTCAGTTTTGAGACGTGCTCCAGAAAATGTTCACAGAGATGGCAGAAAGCACTTTGTTTGGAATCTTTGCAAATATATTAAAAAAATAAAAAATAAATCAGTATTGAGCAAAGGCTGTGAATACTTATGTGCTTGTGAATATTTATACAGCCCAGTGCTTGTGCTTCCTTGTCTGACATCTCTGAACTGAAGTTTATTCATTGCATATAGACGTTCACAGCGTCCCGCTGAAAATACAGTACAGACTGCGTTTGCACGAGGCATCGCTGTCATGGGTGTTCTTGGGGCTTTATTCTAAGTTAGGAATATACAAATAAAACCTTCGGACACCGACGAGATCTTCTTTTAGCCTCTTTCTCTTTTTTTATTAACTTTTTTCTCTCCCTTTCCTTCCCTTCCACTCTTTTCTTCCTATACCACCCGGAAAAGTCCTTACAACAACATCCAATTTAACACAAAATAGATACTGCTGTTGCTGTATTAACATTCACATATTCAAATATAACATCAGCTTTCATCGCAATCTGTTAAATAATTAACTCTTACATTATTCCTACACTACATGCACATGAGTAGTCCTAGCCTGGTACATGTGTCACTTTGATTTATGACCCTATGATTGATGAGTTGACAGGTGTGACATTTGACCTTTGCCATATCAGGGGTGTGTGTTTTTATGACCCACAGCTGTGACCATATGTTGTACCGTTTCCGGCCAGTCTGTGTTTTATGACGGCATGTGTTTTTTGTAAACAGGAAGGGTTAGGGTGTGTGTGGGGGGGTGTTTATTGGGGGTGTAAATTGATGATTGGTGTTTTCACGCTATTAGGTCGTTGAATTTCTGAGCAGAAGAATTTCTGTCAGGGGTGTGTGTTTTCAGCAACATTCGCAATGTCTGTGAATGAAACAAGGCAAAATGAGTTTTAATAAAATAAGAAATACTGATGATACATAAAGTAGATAAAACAGAATTAAACAATGCATGTGTATATTAAGATGAAATAGTATTAAACAAATCATATAGTGTTTATATGAAATAGAATTAAATAAAGCATATGAAATAGTGTTTTCCAGTTCGCATAGATCCGTGGACACAACAAATATTTTTTGTATTATACGAAGCAGACAAGTAATTTGGTAATGTCACTTTGTGGAAAAGACTAAGAGTCTGTGCACATACACATTCAAACATGCAAACCTATAGACTAAACACATAAATCAACGGTAAGAACAGGGTTGGGGAGTAACGAAATACAAGCAACTTAGTCACGTATTTAAAACAAAATTTGAGAAACTGTATTTCATTACAGTTACATTTTAAATGGGTGGTAATCAGATTACAGTTACATCTGAAAAGTATTTTAGATTACCAAAGTGATTACTTTGAATTTTAATGTCATTTATTTCATTTAAACATTAATATAAACTGTGACTGGCAATTAATGTAAAACACAATTGGTGATTCTCTGACTCATGGCAGTCTGAAAAAATCATCCTAAGCTACATTTCTACTCGTAAGTTTCACACCCTTGCAGAGCATGCAACATTTGAATAATTTTAACAAAAGAGGGATCATAAAAATTGCATGTTATTATTCAGCACTTTTACATAACAGATGTTTATAAGACAAAATGTCTTAACCTTCCTGTGATGGTCTACGACTAGTTTCACGTTTTAGATTTGTGAGTCCATGTAATTGTTAAAAAAAAAACATTTTATCTCACAATTCTAACTTTATAAAGCATAATTGTGAGACAATAACTCACATTTACTTTTTTTTGTTACAAGCTTATTAGTATTCCAAAGTATTCTAAAGTATTTAGATTAACTTACAAAACTTGGGTAATCTAACGAAATATGTTACAAATTACTTTTAAAAGCATGTATTTTTTTGTAATCTGTAGTGAAATACATTTGAAAAGTAACCTACCCAGCCCTGGGTAAGAATACATTAAAGGTCATCGGTTTTCAGTTGGAAAGGTCTCATTTAAATGGCTCCCTAAGTTTCTACAATGGAAGTGATTCAATCAAAGACCTACTTTAGCTTGATAATAATATTTTCTTAGAGCTGCTGTAAAGCCAAAACAATCTCTGTGCATTAACCAATTATCACTGTGAAGCTGCTTTGAAACAATCTGTATTGTGAAAATCACTATATAAATGAATATATTTATATAGAAAGTATATTTGAAGATTTAAGAGATCTTTTACTTTAAGAGATTCCAGCTTAAGAAACACTGATGATAAATAAAGTAGATGAAATGGAATTAAACAAAGCATATGAAATTATGTGAAATAAGATGAAAATAAGATACGATTTAAGAGTTCTTACCTGATTTGAGTTCCATGAAGTCCAGTAGCTAAACTGAAATGAGCTTCTTTCCAGCTTTGCTGGGGGCGGTTCAATCCCTGTCTGAGGATGTGATTGGTTTGAAATGTGTCAAACAATTCAAAGTGAGTCAGGATAGATGTAATAAAGTTTTATTATCGAGTGATCAAAGCTAAGAATCATCCTTCCTGGACAACTGTCCCCCTCCCTGTCTTTCTGGGAGACCCCAAAATGACACCTCATTTCTGACACCTACTGAAGATCAGAGCCTTACGGAGAAAATTATGCAAATGTTTTATACTGTAGCAGCAACAACAGAAGTTTTTAAAGAAATGTTTTAAACCATTTTAAATAAATATCTTTGATCTTATTCTATTATTTAATAGTAATAAGTTAATAGTGATGAGTAAATGACTCAATACTGTTTGATTTATCTTCAGATGGTTTACATAGAAATATAGTAAAGCTGAATATAATATTCACTACTGGATTATATGAATTGTGGGTTTACCTAAAATTAGATGACAGAGCATGTAATCGACAAATTGATCAATAAACAGGGATCAAACATTTTTATGTACTAGTGAGTCAAAGTCATAGTTGATAAAGTTTTAATTAGTTGATAAAGTGGTAATTCGGCTGGTGTACATTAAAACCAATGTGAATATAGTATATAAATATAGTAAAAACTCTATTTTCTTTTTCCCCATTGCAGTACATGAATTACAAGTTTACCTAAATTACATGACACAGATCTTATCAAACATTTTAATCTTGCCGTTTTTAAATGATTTACACACTAATTTCCCAGTGATCATGCGGGAAAACCCTTATTTATTAATTGGTTACTTGGAAAACAAAAGAAATACACTATTTCTACCCTCTTGCATTTCTGTTTACAATGTAAATACATACCAAATTGATCGATTAGAAATCAAAACTCAGGGTTTTGAGAAACAATTTCACAACTAGGAGAAACAATTTAAAAACTAGGATGGTATAATAACATAACCATCATTTTATTAAATCAAGCAAATTCACAGGGAATTTGTCTTTGTTCACACTGTCGTATGTGAACAAAGAGAAGCAGAGAATACCTAAAGTTCACTAACATTACAACAGAATCTAGGAAACATAGTTGTTTTTCTGGGGCAAAGTGTAAGGAGAACACACGCAAAACATTAAGAATGTTGATGTTCAAAATGTAGTAAACAATTTCAAACCAGTGTGTTTCAGAAAACAGTGAACAAAATCAAAGAAACAAAGACACAAATGTCTCCAAACTGTTACATGCTAAAATTTGGTCTGGGTTCAGAGTCAGTATGCTACAGTGAGAACTTTGTGACACACTTTGTTAAACATGTGGGGGAATAACAATGCTCAACATAAACTAGAATTCAACTCTGATGTGACTGTGATTGTTTCACATATAACTGTAAATTATCTCAGTAATAAACAGTTCATTTGCATTTGCTAACTAACTACTGAAATTTACGATACGTTAAAACATTTTGGTTTTCTTAAAGAAGAACAAATTATTAAGACAAATAGTGTGTCCGTGACATCCTTGACTTGTAGTGTGTAACTTAATTGATAGGGCTATTTTAAGTGTAAAAGTCATATATGTAACAAACAACAAAAAGGACCAGAAAGATGAGCTAAAAGAAAAGCACGGTTTAAACCGCACAACTGACTAAGGAAGAATCTATGTAAAATAGTTATGTCCAACCAACTCAATTCAGTCATGGACAGTGGTGCCACATGATTGAAACAGGTAAAACCCATTAGAATCACGCTTGTTTAACTAACTAGAATCAATGGTGTTCATATAACTTGAATGCATGGTTTTAGTTAAAATCAAATAAATAGTTCTCACTTAAACTGAATTATACAAATAATCCTATATTTAATGCTTCCAGTTTGATCTTGTGAATTACATCCATTCTATCATAGTGATTACTTTATTATTAGAGTGATTTATATTTTTGTAAGCAGGTCCTCAACCCAAGCACAAGCTCATGACTTCACCACAATGGTAACCCCAAAACTATTAACATAACTGAGACTTTTAAATACCGACAATAATAGAACAGTAAACATTAAAAAGTCTCTCCATTTTCTCATCCTGCTAAAAACTGCTTAAAATTGTAAGGTTTGATTTTCCTGCTAAGATAAAGCTCAGATCAGGCATCCTGCAATAAAGCAATAAAGCTCATCTGGAGAGAAGACTTCAAAGGAATAGGACAACGCCCTGTCCAAACTGTCCTCACTCAGCTATGTGACCAGCCCCCCCTCTCTCCCCTCTCCCTTCTCCCCCCTGATTCAAATCACCGAAATTCTCTGAGAATGCATATATACTATGTATTATGTATCTTGTGAATCTATTATTTTCCAATTTCATGTTTGGTATCATTTTAAATGTCTCAGTGCGATTGGTAAAATGGTCTCAGTTTCACAGCAGTCACTAGTATTATGGGAAAGTTTGAAAACTTAGGAGAATTCTGTTCTCTTCAAGAAAACCACCTCCTCTCCCCCAAAAACCAGGTGAGGGAGCAATAAATATTTACAGTCCTTTTGTTCTGGTCTGGGTATTTAGGGGAAAAGACACAGCAGCGAGGGGGACATTCTGTAAGCAGAACCCCCGCAGAGAGATGGTGAATGTCTTTAAGACTTTCATCCACCATCTCTGTGTGTATGCATAATGTTAAGTACTCTTAGAGAAATCTTTTGAGTAACTGATGTTATGTATTTATTATATTTGAATTGTGTAATTATGTAATTGGCATTGAAACATTTTTACCTGATAAATAAATTGTTCCATCTTGATTTATTTTGAATTCGTCTGAAATCATTTGATCCCAGTAGATTTTATGTGGCCCTCTCGTTTCCGCAATGTTAGTTGCCAGGATAGATCATACTGAAATCGTAGTATACGGAGCCGGGGGCACGATATTAAGGTTTCAGATTTCTGACTATTATGACTTAACATGATATAGTATTGTGACTAAATCGAATGGCATTTTTATGAGAATAAGCAGGTTGGCGATTCCATAATTGTGTTTTTTAGTAAATGCTATAATTCCTCTGTTTTGATTCTAAACTGGCCAGCTTGTGACCGTTGGACGTGGTTTTTCAGCTGAACATAGTCCATGAGCGGCCCCGCGCCCGAATGAAAGGACAATTGAAATTAAGAGAAATCAAAGAAATCAAAGATCTAAATTAATTCATATTTAATTGCGCGATTAGCTATTAATGTTATATCAGGAACATTACCCATTAGAGATCGTTTACAATTGGAGTCAGATCGAGCGAGAAGCTAAAGTAAAAATTAATCTAAAATCATAAAAACTAATGTGAACTTAACGCGGGCGCTGAAAAGACATACACGCGTTGTACCTTCGCCAGATCGTCAGATTCCGCCATTGGGCTGACGGGTGGTCCTTACAAAATAAAACTTTATTTCGACATTTACTCACCCATTTCAGCCCCTTTGCACAGCATGATGGGAAGTGAAAGTGCTGTTTGATTGATTCCTGGTTGGGTTTATTTGATTAAAACATGTTATTTTAATATGAAAATATCAAGTTAAGTCAAGTCGATTTAACATGAAGCAATCACATTTGAACCAGAAACCTGATACTATGGTGTTGAATCGAAGTAAGTTGTTTAAATAAAGTGAACAGCATCAAAAAATCATTTTTTGACTGCTCCTATGAACATGTTTGACTACGCTCAGAGAGTCTTTACACACTGTGCAAAATCAAACAAAAAAAATGTAAACTGTGTCATTGACTAGCGAAAAAATGTCATTTACAAATGAACATATACTCTTGCATTAGACTAGGAGAGTGGATTTCTGTATTCTTTGTAGCTCATTGGCTCTTTACAAATTATTTACACACATATGAAGTATGAGAATATCTAACTGTATATTGTGTCACTTTGAACACTCCATTACCTGTTTGTTTGGGGGCCAAATAAGATCCTCAGCTCATACATCTCTTTAATTTGTGATGTTCTATAGGCCTTACGCACTTTCATTGTAAACTGACCTCTTGAATTTACTTTTGTGCAAACATAATATCTGTATAAAGATTATGTTTAATTTTTATGTATAGCCTAAGCATGTAACTTTATGGCTCTTTATGATGTTTGCATCGCAACAGAGTGGCATAGTTTCTCTAACAAATCTGACAGAAAAGCAAAAATGGACAACTGAGGATGTGCATAATATGTGGATAATAGCTGAAAACATACTATAATCTTTAATGTCAAGCGGGGTGTTGAAAGAAATGATTCTGCAGACTTTAAACACCTTAGGAAAATGAATCTGAAAAGCTCGTTTGTCCTATATTTAAAAGATTATCATGCACTCTCTCCCATGAGTTCACTGAGGAGTCTTCACTTTAAACATATTCAGTCCAACAAGAAAATACATAGGGAATTGTGTACACAGTATAAAGCCAATTTTGAAATGTATCTATTACCTTTACAAGAGCGTGGCACTATTTAACAAGCTCAAACTTTTATTTCTGTAGTGCTTTATACAATACAATTTTTTTAACAAATTCAAATTCTGCAGTAAATTCACTCTGTGTTGATTCAGTTCAGCCCCAATAACTGTAATTGTGCAACAATTGAGCATGCATACTGTATATACAGTGTATTTGTGGACATACATGTACACTCCACTGCGCACTGAACAAGTGAAAGACACAATAGAGTAATGTTTTACATTGTTCACATCCGAGTGTAGTTTAACGATTTTATGACTAATCATTTGAGTTATGTGTGTAGTTACTATACAAAACACAGTTAAGAGTTAAAATTGTTTTGAATGAAGTGTTTGCTTTTTGCAAGAGGTGTGTGAGTTTGAATTTCACTACAAAATTCTAAGTAAAACAAATACACCCATCATTTTTGAATGCGTTTAAACATTTGTGCATTTGTTCAAGGCTAAAGCGAGGCATGTTGTCTATCGCCTTTAAACAACACTTTTGATGTTTTCTTTAATTAATTTAAATTAGCCTGATGAGCAGCATTATTTATTCAGGAGTGATCTGTAATACGAGTTGTTTCCACATGAAAACTCTTTGGATGTGTTTGTGACAAACACATTATTATCACTTCAGAAAACTTTTAAATGTATGACCAAACTTTTTCTTTTTACAAACCTACATTTTTGTAAATGACTTTTTACATATTCTCCACTAGATCTTAATCATACTATCAAGATTTAAGAAGACCGTTCACATTTTGTTTGTTGGACTTTGTTAACATTATAGGAATAAGTCAAAATTAAGAAATTAAGTGATAGTCTCTCTGTTTGAGAGTGTTTGACTAAATTTATACTTCTTTTAGAGCAACTTTCCATCATCATGAAGAGTAAGTCTTGCTGTTTTACACTTATTACTACTGAAACATATCTAACATGTTGCACTGAAAGCTGCACATTCATAAAAGTTTGAGCTTGTTAAATAGTGCCACGCTCTTGTAAAGGTAATAGATACATTTCAAAATTGGCTTTATACTGTGTACACAATTCCCTATGTATTTTCTTGTTGGACTGAATATGTTTAAAGTGAAGACTCCTCAGTGAACTCATGGGAGAGAGTGCATGATAATCTTTTAAATATAGGACAAACGAGCTTTTCAGATTCATTTTCCTAAGGTGTTTAAAGTCTGCAGAATCATTTCTTTCAACACCCCGCTTGACATTAAAGATTATAGTATGTTTTCAGCTATTATCCACATATTATGCACATCCTCAGTTGTCCATTTTTGCTTTTCTGTCAGATTTGTTAGAGAAACTATGCCACTCTGTTGCGATGCAAACATCATAAAGAGCCATAAAGTTACATGCTTAGGCTATACATAAAAATTAAACATAATCTTTATACAGATATTATGTTTGCACAAAAGTAAATTCAAGAGGTCAGTTTACAATGAAAGTGCGTAAGGCCTATAGAACATCACAAATTAAAGAGATGTATGAGCTGAGGATCTTATTTGGCCCCCAAACAAACAGGTAATGGAGTGTTCAAAGTGACACAATATACAGTTAGATATTCTCATACTTCATATGTGTGTAAATAATTTGTAAAGAGCCAATGAGCTACAAAGAATACAGAAATCCACTCTCCTAGTCTAATGCAAGAGTATATGTTCATTTGTAAATGACATTTTTTCGCTAGTCAATGACACAGTTTACATTTTTTTTGTTTGATTTTGCACAGTGTGTAAAGACTCTCTGAGCGTAGTCAAACATGTTCATAGGAGCAGTCAAAAAATGATTTTTTGATGCTGTTCACTTTATTTAAACAACTTACTTCGATTCAACACCATAGTATCAGGTTTCTGGTTCAAATGTGATTGCTTCATGTTAAATCGACTTGACTTAACTTGATATTTTCATATTAAAATAACATGTTTTAATCAAATAAACCCTACCAGGACTCAATCAAACAGCACTTTCACTTCCCATCATGCTGTGCAAAGGGGCTGAAATGGGTGAGTAAATGTCGAAATAAAGTTTTATTTTGTAAGGACCACCCGTCAGCCCAATGGCGGAATCTGACGATCTGGCGAAGGTACAACGCGTGTATGTCTTTTCAGCGCCCGCGTTAAGTTCACATTAGTTTTTATGATTTTAGATTAATTTTTACTTTAGCTTCTCGCTCGATCTGACTCCAATTGTAAACGATCTCTAATGGGTAATGTTCCTGATATAACATTAATAGCTAATCGCGCAATTAAATATGAATTAATTTAGATCTTTGATTTCTTTGATTTCTCTTAATTTCAATTGTCCTTTCATTCGGGCGCGGGGCCGCTCATGGACTATGTTCAGCTGAAAAACCACGTCCAACGGTCACAAGCTGGCCAGTTTAGAATCAAAACAGAGGAATTATAGCATTTACTAAAAAACACAATTATGGAATCGCCAACCTGCTTATTCTCATAAAAATGCCATTCGATTTAGTCACAATACTATATCATGTTAAGTCATAATAGTCAGAAATCTGAAACCTTAATATCGTGCCCCCGGCTCCGTATACTACGATTTCAGTATGATCTATCCTGGCAACTAACATTGCGGAAACGAGAGGGCCACATAAAATCTACTGGGATCAAATGATTTCAGACGAATTCAAAATAAATCAAGATGGAACAATTTATTTATCAGGTAAAAATGTTTCAATGCCAATTACATAATTACACAATTCAAATATAATAAATACATAACATCAGTTACTCAAAAGATTTCTCTAAGAGTACTTAACATTATGCATACACACAGAGATGGTGGATGAAAGTCTTAAAGACATTCACCATCTCTCTGCGGGGGTTCTGCTTACAGAATGTCCCCCTCGCTGCTGTGTCTTTTCCCCTAAATACCCAGACCAGAACAAAAGGACTGTAAATATTTATTGCTCCCTCACCTGGTTTTTGGGGGAGAGGAGGTGGTTTTCTTGAAGAGAACAGAATTCTCCTAAGTTTTCAAACTTTCCCATAATACTAGTGACTGCTGTGAAACTGAGACCATTTTACCAATCGCACTGAGACATTTAAAATGATACCAAACATGAAATTGGAAAATAATAGATTCACAAGATACATAATACATAGTATATATGCATTCTCAGAGAATTTCGGTGATTTGAATCAGGGGGGAGAAGGGAGAGGGGAGAGAGGGGGGGCTGGTCACATAGCTGAGTGAGGACAGTTTGGACAGGGCGTTGTCCTATTCCTTTGAAGTCTTCTCTCCAGATGAGCTTTATTGCTTTATTGCAGGATGCCTGATCTGAGCTTTATCTTAGCAGGAAAATCAAACCTTACAATTTTAAGCAGTTTTTAGCAGGATGAGAAAATGGAGAGACTTTTTAATGTTTACTGTTCTATTATTGTCGGTATTTAAAAGTCTCAGTTATGTTAATAGTTTTGGGGTTACCATTGTGGTGAAGTCATGAGCTTGTGCTTGGGTTGAGGACCTGCTTACAAAAATATAAATCACTCTAATAATAAAGTAATCACTATGATAGAATGGATGTAATTCACAAGATCAAACTGGAAGCATTAAATATAGGATTATTTGTATAATTCAGTTTAAGTGAGAACTATTTATTTGATTTTAACTAAAACCATGCATTCAAGTTATATGAACACCATTGATTCTAGTTAGTTAAACAAGCGTGATTCTAATGGGTTTTACCTGTTTCAATCATGTGGCACCACTGTCCATGACTGAATTGAGTTGGTTGGACATAACTATTTTACATAGATTCTTCCTTAGTCAGTTGTGCGGTTTAAACCGTGCTTTTCTTTTAGCTCATCTTTCTGGTCCTTTTTGTTGTTTGTTACATATATGACTTTTACACTTAAAATAGCCCTATCAATTAAGTTACACACTACAAGTCAAGGATGTCACGGACACACTATTTGTCTTAATAATTTGTTCTTCTTTAAGAAAACCAAAATGTTTTAACGTATCGTAAATTTCAGTAGTTAGTTAGCAAATGCAAATGAACTGTTTATTACTGAGATAATTTACAGTTATATGTGAAACAATCACAGTCACATCAGAGTTGAATTCTAGTTTATGTTGAGCATTGTTATTCCCCCACATGTTTAACAAAGTGTGTCACAAAGTTCTCACTGTAGCATACTGACTCTGAACCCAGACCAAATTTTAGCATGTAACAGTTTGGAGACATTTGTGTCTTTGTTTCTTTGATTTTGTTCACTGTTTTCTGAAACACACTGGTTTGAAATTGTTTACTACATTTTGAACATCAACATTCTTAATGTTTTGCGTGTGTTCTCCTTACACTTTGCCCCAGAAAAACAACTATGTTTCCTAGATTCTGTTGTAATGTTAGTGAACTTTAGGTATTCTCTGCTTCTCTTTGTTCACATACGACAGTGTGAACAAAGACAAATTCCCTGTGAATTTGCTTGATTTAATAAAATGATGGTTATGTTATTATACCATCCTAGTTTTTAAATTGTTTCTCCTAGTTGTGAAATTGTTTCTCAAAACCCTGAGTTTTGATTTCTAATCGATCAATTTGGTATGTATTTACATTGTAAACAGAAATGCAAGAGGGTAGAAATAGTGTATTTCTTTTGTTTTCCAAGTAACCAATTAATAAATAAGGGTTTTCCCGCATGATCACTGGGAAATTAGTGTGTAAATCATTTAAAAACGGCAAGATTAAAATGTTTGATAAGATCTGTGTCATGTAATTTAGGTAAACTTGTAATTCATGTACTGCAATGGGGAAAAAGAAAATAGAGTTTTTACTATATTTATATACTATATTCACATTGGTTTTAATGTACACCAGCCGAATTACCACTTTATCAACTAATTAAAACTTTATCAACTATGACTTTGACTCACTAGTACATAAAAATGTTTGATCCCTGTTTATTGATCAATTTGTCGATTACATGCTCTGTCATCTAATTTTAGGTAAACCCACAATTCATATAATCCAGTAGTGAATATTATATTCAGCTTTACTATATTTCTATGTAAACCATCTGAAGATAAATCAAACAGTATTGAGTCATTTACTCATCACTATTAACTTATTACTATTAAATAATAGAATAAGATCAAAGATATTTATTTAAAATGGTTTAAAACATTTCTTTAAAAACTTCTGTTGTTGCTGCTACAGTATAAAACATTTGCATAATTTTCTCCGTAAGGCTCTGATCTTCAGTAGGTGTCAGAAATGAGGTGTCATTTTGGGGTCTCCCAGAAAGACAGGGAGGGGGACAGTTGTCCAGGAAGGATGATTCTTAGCTTTGATCACTCGATAATAAAACTTTATTACATCTATCCTGACTCACTTTGAATTGTTTGACACATTTCAAACCAATCACATCCTCAGACAGGGATTGAACCGCCCCCAGCAAAGCTGGAAAGAAGCTCATTTCAGTTTAGCTACTGGACTTCATGGAACTCAAATCAGGTAAGAACTCTTAAATCGTATCTTATTTTCATCTTATTTCACATAATTTCATATGCTTTGTTTAATTCCATTTCATCTACTTTATTTATCATCAGTGTTTCTTAAGCTGGAATCTCTTAAAGTAAAAGATCTCTTAAATCTTCAAATATACTTTCTATATAAATATATTCATTTATATAGTGATTTTCACAATACAGATTGTTTCAAAGCAGCTTCACAGTGATAATTGGTTAATGCACAGAGATTGTTTTGGCTTTACAGCAGCTCTAAGAAAATATTATTATCAAGCTAAAGTAGGTCTTTGATTGAATCACTTCCATTGTAGAAACTTAGGGAGCCATTTAAATGAGACCTTTCCAACTGAAAACCGATGACCTTTAATGTATTCTTACCCAGGGCTGGGTAGGTTACTTTTCAAATGTATTTCACTACAGATTACAAAAAAATACATGCTTTTAAAAGTAATTTGTAACATATTTCGTTAGATTACCCAAGTTTTGTAAGTTAATCTAAATACTTTAGAATACTTTGGAATACTAATAAGCTTGTAACAAAAAAAAGTAAATGTGAGTTATTGTCTCACAATTATGCTTTATAAAGTTAGAATTGTGAGATAAAATGTTTTTTTTTTAACAATTACATGGACTCACAAATCTAAAACGTGAAACTAGTCGTAGACCATCACAGGAAGGTTAAGACATTTTGTCTTATAAACATCTGTTATGTAAAAGTGCTGAATAATAACATGCAATTTTTATGATCCCTCTTTTGTTAAAATTATTCAAATGTTGCATGCTCTGCAAGGGTGTGAAACTTACGAGTAGAAATGTAGCTTAGGATGATTTTTTCAGACTGCCATGAGTCAGAGAATCACCAATTGTGTTTTACATTAATTGCCAGTCACAGTTTATATTAATGTTTAAATGAAATAAATGACATTAAAATTCAAAGTAATCACTTTGGTAATCTAAAATACTTTTCAGATGTAACTGTAATCTGATTACCACCCATTTAAAATGTAACTGTAATGAAATACAGTTTCTCAAATTTTGTTTTAAATACGTGACTAAGTTGCTTGTATTTCGTTACTCCCCAACCCTGTTCTTACCGTTGATTTATGTGTTTAGTCTATAGGTTTGCATGTTTGAATGTGTATGTGCACAGACTCTTAGTCTTTTCCACAAAGTGACATTACCAAATTACTTGTCTGCTTCGTATAATACAAAAAATATTTGTTGTGTCCACGGATCTATGCGAACTGGAAAACACTATTTCATATGCTTTATTTAATTCTATTTCATATAAACACTATATGATTTGTTTAATACTATTTCATCTTAATATACACATGCATTGTTTAATTCTGTTTTATCTACTTTATGTATCATCAGTATTTCTTATTTTATTAAAACTCATTTTGCCTTGTTTCATTCACAGACATTGCGAATGTTGCTGAAAACACACACCCCTGACAGAAATTCTTCTGCTCAGAAATTCAACGACCTAATAGCGTGAAAACACCAATCATCAATTTACACCCCCAATAAACACCCCCCCACACACACCCTAACCCTTCCTGTTTACAAAAAACACATGCCGTCATAAAACACAGACTGGCCGGAAACGGTACAACATATGGTCACAGCTGTGGGTCATAAAAACACACACCCCTGATATGGCAAAGGTCAAATGTCACACCTGTCAACTCATCAATCATAGGGTCATAAATCAAAGTGACACATGTACCAGGCTAGGACTACTCACATGCCATCATTAAAGACAGTCCTATATTGTTGAACCAATGCGATCATGTTTGGGAAGCAGTCGTGACTAGCAAGCTAGTTTTTTCAAAGATACATCATAATATTGCAGTTAATCAGCGAGTTATGTCAGTGTACAGGAAACACTCCCCACAATGTTACTGACAGACTTGAAAGAGAGGTGCTGCAACAATGTAAAAGATGTGAAAAACAATGTGTTTTATTTCTAGCTATGTAGGAACATCTGAAATTAACAAGACTGTCCTGACCCCATTGTGGAAAATGCATCTGAGTCACTTAATTAAAATTCTCAGAGTGTGTATAATTACAACAGTGCAATATGAATAAATTGCAGATGGCCGTTGTAAAGCTTTATTCAGGCAAAGATTGGTATTATCTGCTCCATTTCTTTGAATGTATCTAAAACGTCACCAATATTTTAGATTTGAAAGACTCACAGCTATTACACCATGAACATTTACATACATACGTACTTGAACATACATACATGTTTCAGTCGTAGTCTTTTAAAAACGGCAACTAAAATAATACACTGAGTGCAATGTTGTTAGAAATATAGATATTTTTTTCTATACATAGTGAAATATCTGTTTCTAATCCTCATTTTCAGCAGAACAGACACACGATTCGAGCTGCACTTTCTCTCTCTCATTTCTGCGACAGCGAGTTTACACACAAACCCACATCCTCTCATTCACTTATTTCATTTGCTCCACATGAATATTGTTGGTGTTACAGGACTTCAATTTCAGCGTGGGATTGTGCGTATTGTGCACAATTTTACACATTCCCTCAGATTTTGTGCTCATACCCAAAGTATGAGTACATAAAGCCAACTCAGTACTAAATTAAGTTCTTTTCACTGCTTATTGCACTTAAACAGTCACACAGATTACACACAAAATCACGTCAAAATGCTGGTCTTGTTGAGTGTTCATGTAAACACAGTCAGTTATGTTTTAAGTGAATGTAAATAATTGAGAAAGAAAATGCATGTGCAACAGTATAATGCCTTAGTGCATCAGGTCTTCAAGTGACAGCAGCCTAACATACCTGCTGTCAAATTATGAGATAATAAAAAAAAACTACAGTATATAGTAAAATATAGTAAACAGGGTATAAAACATTTTGAGCTTGTCCTCTTTCTACCACTCCTAGAGGTAGTCGAAAATGCATTCAACAAGATTGCTTTCGTAGTGTAGACACTCATGTGGTCGAATGCATTCAAACAGCTGCAAAAGACCACCTATCCTACTTACCTAATGCGTAAACATTAAACCTCTGTGGAAAAAATCTGGGAAAAAAAACAAAAAACATTTACTCACCCATAGACGCTCCCGTTAATGAAAGTGGTTGAAGGTGGAGAAAAGAGATGGATTAAAATACCATGTGTAAACAGAGATGTTTCTGCTCGTCTACTTGTGGTCTGATCAACCAAAACAGATCTTAATACCAGGTGTAAACAGGGCCTCAGATGGAGGGTTGGGAGTGAGCTAAGGAAGTTTCACAAAACAGCCTCAATTATTTTAACACTTTTGAACTATATAGTTAGCTTTATCATTTTTGACAGAGCCATTAAACAACATCTCTATGTATGATTTGTAATTTGAAGTCATCCTCTCTCCCCAACTTCATTTTTCTTTCCTTATAATCTCACAGAAATTATGATTTGATTTGATGATGATTTGATGCACTCAACATCACTGCTAAAATTATTTTAGTCAGTATAGTGTTTTCTCTAGCAGTATCTCTACAAATAATGATTAATGTTCCCCAAAAAGTCAATATGTGTTATGGTGTGCATCTTTTCCTGGGCAATAACAGAGCAACTGCTCAATAGTTAAGTTTAGTCAATTCAGCCACAACAAAGGAAATCCTGAGGTTCGCTTTTTGGGTCAGGTTCTTCCATTCGGCCTAGCCCTATCACACCACACATACACAAAGTGAATGGATGCAGCAATGGCTCCTTTGCGACTCCAAGGTATCTGTATTTTGTATTACTTAGATGACTGGTTGATAATAGCACAATCACAAGAACTAGCTTTGCGACACCAAGATGTCATTCTAGCTCATCTTATATCTCTTGGTTTGAGACTCAATGCCAGCAAAGCGTTTTCTCTCCCATACATATTAGACCTTTCCAGTTGTGGCTCAAAGCCAGGGGATTTCACCCAAGGGTCAATAGCAGACAAGGGTTACGTACCACAGGCTACATACCCTCTCTATGTGGCTTAGACCCCGGTTCCTCACCTTGGGTCCCGCTCTAGGGGTGCCATGTCGTCACAGATTGCAAATGACAGATGTCTCCCCGTCAGGCTGGGGAGTGGTCTTAAGTGGTTGTCCAGCCCAGGGGGAATGGGAGGGTCATCAGCTTGACTAGCACATCAACTGTCTCGAGATGACGGCTGTATTTCTGGCCCTGAAATACTTCCTCCTTCAGCTGAGAAGCTGCATGTCCTGGATGGGCAACACAGCAGCAGTCTCTTGTATAAATCACCAGGGAGGTCTGTATTCACACCACCTAAACAGAATAGCGCAACAGATTTTTCTTTGGGCTCAGGACAAGTTCCTTTCACTCAGAGCAATTTACTTGCCTGGATATCTGAATGTGGGAGCAGATTAACTGTCCAGACAGAAAATACTGATGGCGGATTAGAAACTTCTCTCAGAGGTGGTGAAACATAAGATTCTACAAAGCAGAGGTGGACCTCTTTGCCTCCCAACAGACAGCGCAATGTCCCCTTTACTTCTGGTAGTCACCCAGCCCCCCTAGGTCTGACACATACATGGCCCAGAATGTGCCTGTATGCGTTTCCTCCTGATCATCTACTTCCAGGAGTTTTAGCCAGAGGTTCTTGCCTCTTACTGATGGTGTCACATTGGCCAAACAGAGTATGGTTCTCAGAAATAATATCTCTACCGGAGAGGATGGACCTTCTTTCTCAAGCACATGGAACACAGTTTCCTCCCCGGCCTGACCTGTGGAACCTTCATGTTTGGCCTCTGAGGGGTATCAACTGAGGAACACTGGGCTTTCACCTGAACTTGAGACCATTCTAAGTGTTAGGGCTCCTTCCACTAGAAGAATTTATGCCAATCTTAAAAATTGTTGTTCTGCATAAAGTGCAGATCCATTTAACTGCTAGATTGCAATAGTTCTGGACTTCCTACAGACAATTATCAGCAGGCACATGCCCTTCCACTCTCAGGGTTTATGTGGTCACCTTATCGCCCAGTGGGGTGCCGCTGGGGAAGCATCATATGCTTACCCACTTCATTTGTGGGGCCAGGTGGCTGAGGCCTCCCATAAGAACCAAGATCCTTTCATGGGACTTATAGTCCTGGAGGGTCTGCTTGAGACTCCTTTTGAACCACTAGAGTCAGCTTCTGATGAACTTTTAACTCTGAAAATGTTTTTTTCTTATGGCTCTGGGCATCTCGCCATCCTGCTTAGACTTTGCCCCTGGAATGGTGAAAGCGATCTTGCATCCTCATCCTCATCCTTTCTCGATTTGCCATCCAGTCACTCTTGAAGCCTTCTGCCCTCAGGAGAGACTATGCCGACCTTGTCCAGTCTGTGCTCTTCAGCTCTACGCCCAACACACTTGCCAGTAGCGTCAGTAAGTCAGAGCAACTCTTCATCTGCTATGGGGTAGCCGCCACCAATCAAAACAACTTCAAGTTTTGCCTCTAGGTATTAGGGCTCATTCCACCAGGGGGGTTGCATCCGCCCAAGCTTTGGCAAGAGGTGCCCCCTTAGAGCAAGTATGTGGTACGGCAGGTTGGACCTCTCTGCAGACATTCGTAAGATTTTATAGTTTGGATGTTCATGTTACTCCGGGCGCACACGTCAACATCCGAAACTCATGTCTGAGACCTTTCGTATGCACACAACCATGAGGGGTCCAGACACCCATAGTGTGACGGCATGAGTATTCTCGTTACCATAGTGATAAGCGCAGCATTGAGTGTAGCTCTTGAAAGGGAATGTTTCGGATTACTTGACTGTAACCTTGTTCCCTGATAAAGTGGGAACGAGATGCTGCACTTTGTTGCCACACTATGGATGTTCCAGGACCGTTCTTCAGACAAAGAAACCTGAAGATGCACCTGCGGCACATTTAATTATAGCCTCAGACGCTGACGTCATAGTAATGCGCACTCGTCTGAGGCTATAATTAGATGTGCCACAGGTGCCAAGTTGTCAAGTTCAATGTCAATTTTATTGATGTTATACACAGTATTCACAGATGGTCACACAAAGCTGCTCCCATAGCGCTAAGCACAGCTCCCGCTTTATCGGGGAATATGGTTCAAGTCAAGAAACCTGAGATGTTTTCACAGATCTCCGGTCAGTCACACTTCTTGAGGATCCGCCTCAAACACACAAACAGCTACAAACTGAAACACTATGCAAATAACTTTCTCAGAAGAATCAACTTCAACATCATGCACAAACCAGGTAAGACTGATTATCTATATTGTGTAAAAATAATATTCATGTCAAAACTGTTTATACTGTATTTTTTTCTCAGGTAATGTTTCTTTTTCCACAGTATCCGACACACATTGACTGGGTCAACTCATCTTCTCATCTTTGAGTTTATGAACAGTAACAGAAGTTCAGAAGGTTGTTGCAATCTTTTAAAGATTTTAAAGAGTTAAAGTTGCAGTTGTATTGTTTACCAATCCAATTAAATATGTTCTGTTACTAAACATATTTTATGCCTTCCAGGTATTCTACAAGATTTATAATGAAGTTATGAGTGCATTTACTAAAAGTGTACTTAAGTGTGTCAAGAAGCAGTCATGAAATCGCACTCTCTTTAAATACACTTAAAAGGTCTTTTATTTACATTTACATTACATTTAGTCATTTAGCAGACGCTTTTATCCAAAGCGACTTACAAGTGAGGAAAACAAACAAGCGATTCTTCATGAATTGGCAAATAACACAGGAAGAGCTCACAATAAAAAAAGTTTCATACATTGCTCAGTACCATAAGCTAGAGTAGGAAGGGAAAAGGGAAGGATAGGGTTTTTTTTTTTTTTTATGAGGGGAATAAGTGTTCACAGAAGAGATGAGTTTTCAGCTGTCTCTTGAATATTGCCAGGGATTCTGCGTTCCTGATGAAAGTAGGGAGATCACTTCACCAGCAGGGAGCAGTGAAGGAGAATGTTCTGGAGAGTGATTTTGTGCCTCTCTGTGACGGTACCACAAGCCCTCGTTCCTTTAGTGATCGCAGGCTTCTGGTGGAGATGTAGAGTTGTAGCAGTGTGTGGAGGTAGGAGGAGCAGAGCCTGTGGTGGATCTGTAAGCATCAGCGCCTTGAACTTGATGCGAGCAGCGAGGGGTAGCCAGTGCAAGGGGTATTTAATGATAATTACATCTGTAAGTAGTTTTTTTCTGCTAATATTGAAATACACTACAAGTGCACATACAATTACACACACTTTTTCACAAGGACACAAATACAAATGCTGCATTTTATTTGAGATTATTGTGTTACTGGAATTGTACAGAATATCATCTCTCAGGGTGGCAATACAGTTGCTTTCAAATGTGTCATTAAACTAATTGTGTTATTATTCAAACAACCAGATAATCATCTCTACAGTTTAGAAAACTGACCAACATGATCAGCAAGAATCCCTTCAAATTGTTGCTCCACCTTGGCAATAGTTGACCTGAAAGAAAACTGTCCACAGAAAACAATTAATGCCAGGGTTCTTCAGAGTTTCGCACAAACCCTAATCAAACTCACCTGGTGTTAATCAAGGGCTACTATAGAAAATTACAGGCAGGTGTGTTTGAATAAGGCTGGAGCTTGTGCTGCATTCATGCCACTACATAATTACTGTAATCTTGAGATGACAACACGTGACATTATATTCTGTATTATGCATTTCTATGGCACTGCAATCAATGGCTAATCTACAGCGGTCAGGTGGTACAGAGGCCATGTGGTACACATGGGAGCTTTCAGGAAACTCCCAGCTTACGAACTGTAATTACGAGGACATGAATCTCGTAGTTATAGTAATTACGATATGGTGTGAAACCACCTTAATGCTGCGCTCCAGACAGCTTGGAATTTGGATTTGTCCCACCTCCTACTTGGAAATAGCATCTGGTATGCCTCTCGAAGTTGGACATTCGACCAGTGAACTCAGGGCAGATCGATCAAGCGCCTCCTTAGCGAGATGTGTCATTTGACGTAACTTCTAAGATGGCGGCAAATCCTGCTTTCAATGAGCATAGCGTAGAGCTACCGTATGTCAACCATACATTCAACTTCAACATTAGACATTAAGTTTATATATTGATACCTTAATTTTTGCTTTTCGTCAACTGTTTTCAAAGTGAACGGCAGCTTGTTTTATTTTTATTTTTTTTTTTTTATAGTGTTTTTGCCATAAAACACGACATGCTATCTTTGTGTCATGGCGACATCATGTGGTCAACATGAGATTTGGAAAGTGACTTTTTAACGACTTCTTGTAAATGTAAAGCCCTTTTTGCAAACATTGTGGCAATCAAGACCGGAATCAAGGCCGGTGTTGGTGAATATCAAGACATCAGGTAGTATTGTGATGCTGCATTGCATAGAGAACTCGGCAATATTATGTTTCTCTCCAGTTTATTACAAAAAATATAAAATTCAATATATTACACTACAAAAGACATTTACACAACAAAACACACAGTAAAAGGTAATGGACGAACAATTATCACATATAAACTACACTTTTTTCTGTGCTTTTCCTTCCCCCCCCCCACCTCTATTTATTGGACCAAATAAGAAGAAATATTTAAACAATATTCATTATGCAGATAAAATGCATTTTTAATACGCAGCCCACCAACACCATGCATATAATTTTGTATTAGAATACATTTTTGGAAATGATTTGATGCACTCAACATCAGTGCTAAAATTATTTTTGTCAGTTTAGTGATTTTCGATGTGTTTTTCAGGGAGTTGGGTTAATTTAACACAGATCAGATAGTAGTGTGAGGTTATGCAGTATGGGTAAATTGTGTAACCTTGTGCTTGCCATTAAACCCTCCCAAAGTTCACAGGGCTAGAACGATTTTAATATTCAGAAACACTGTGATAACCAGAAAGCTTCTTAATTGTAGCTACATTTGACATTTCTTTGTGTGAATTAGATGTATTTTGCCTAACCACAATCATAAATGTCAAACAAAAGGCAACTCTTCTATGTTCATGGCTACAACTAAAAGTTATCAAAATTTACATATTCTACGTAAACAACCTGATAACAGGGCAAACATGCTTGTAAAACATGATGAATCTGGCATTTCATTCGGACAGATATGATCAAAATATCACTACAATAAACAACAGCCACAAATCTGAAAACACTCAAGCATTTAGTATTAAAGCATGGTGTGTAGGTCAGTCATGTTCATTTTTCAGTCTACATGTCATGACTTTTTTTTTCAAATCCGTGGAACCTTTTATGCTATTATTTTGAAAATGCATTGGGGTTAAAACATGTATAAATTCAAACTAAAATGATATTTAACTTAATATGATATATAGTTAACCCAAGTGAATTTCAGTGTAAAATACTAAATGAAGAGAAACTGCATTGCATAAAAGACCAATTTCCAAGTACATTATAATAACATTCATTGCAACACATATCAAATAATCTTCACTCATTATATATTAAAAAAAAATGTTTCAGTGCAAATCAATATAGATTCAAATTAACAGAAAATGTGTCATTAACTTGTTATTACGATTTTTGACCATTAATTCTGATCAATGAAGGTCTAAGCACTTTCATTTGAATAAGGAGCATTATGCCATTATTTATTTGATAAGGTCAAATTTCAAGAATGTAAAAGTAATAAATATCTCTACCAGAATGACTTAATGGAAATACTTAAACTGACAATAAATTTAAGCAGTTATAAGATGTTTTGAGGAAATATGTGAAATATTTGAGCACTTTTTAATACAATCTTGTGGCCATTCAGTTGTATTAATAGGAAAATAATGTGCTATAATAAACAATTATGGACCTAAAATATGGTTAGAAATGTGGTTATGCTTGGAATTTCTGAAAACGAGTCCTAACATTCAACATTTCCTTTTATAATGAAACCTAAAGCTATAATCTGTGGCGTTTAGTCAATTAACACAGACAACAATTTTGACTGCGGTGTACATAAAAAGACAATAAAAACTCATTCGACTGCTTTTGCACATTACCCTGCCTTCACATGCTATCGGGAAAAAATGCCCTTCTGAAGACATGATTACAAGCTCAATGTGTTCAAGAATAGAGATCATGGAGGACACCATAGCTATTCTTTCCGATTAATTGGGGAAATCTTATTGGAGCCAAAATGTACTGAAGATTTTAATTTTGAATAAAATGCAGTGTCCCATTTGTTGATAATTCACATTCACTTGCACGATAGTCAGCTTGCTGACGATTCGGGAATTTTGGTCAAACACATGCTATTTTCACTCTATATAAAACAATGTCCTTCAAATGGTTTCTCATGAATGTAAATATGCACTAATTTATTGACAACAAAAAAGGTGAAAGTAATAAAGAATAGCAGTCACAGTGATTCTCCCCTCCACAGGGTGTAAAGTTTGTGGCGCATCCAACTTGGAAACTAGAATAAAGTTTCCTAATAGTAAATAGAACTTGAGAGGGCGTTCATGTCCAATTTCCATCTATAAAACTTGTCTTTAAGATAATTCCGATAGCATGTGAAGGCAACATTAGAAATGGACTGATAACATTAGCATTCTCTTAATGTGTGTGCATGACGCTTTTGTCAAAGTTCTAAAACTCTTTTTGTTGAAATTTGTTAACCAACAGTTTGCCCAACCAAAAAAGGACATTGAACTCAACAGCTTAACATTTACAACTCAGAGAAGTTCTTTACAATAATAGAAACTTTTAATCTTATTTTAATCTTTTGTGATAACAGTTTATTTGCAGTAAATATACACAATTTACTGCTTGTTTGAACACTGAGGGATGAGTCAAAATTATTGTCAATGGTAACCGACACCTTGCCTAAGATGCAACCCACAGAACTCATTTTTACTGTTTTTGCTAATGCAATTTCTGACATACTGAACCAACTTAAAGTCAACATGAACGATATCCGCAACCCATTTTACTACATTAATGTGTTGTATTCCAATCCATCATTATTTTCTAAGTTATTACATTTTGAATTTTAAAAGTTACACAGAAAACATGAAAATGATGAATTGTGCAAAATAAAACCAAAAACCAAAATTAACAAACTATATAGGGTCCGTATTGAGTTCATGTTGACTTTAATATCCACCATACTGTGAAAACTGAGCAAGGCAAAAGAACGGGTAGCAAAATATAGAACAGTTCACATATCAATGGCAAAACAATTTTTCATTTTCTATCTAATGAAGCACTGAAAGGCAATATAAACATTTATTGACTGGACTGAATATACATAGTATGTTAGCCCACCCGGCAACTAAAGTACAGTATATCAACCCCACATGAACATGGATGGATGCATTTGAGCTCCACTTTATCTACGCAACTGTACATTATTTACACGTAAAACATCAAAACATCAGTGGAACTAAAATAAACTTGTGGTTTGGAAACGTGTCACATTTTCAAATACAAATACATTTCCTCCGCCCTTCACAACACATATTTTGTGCAAAAGGAAAATGATCCTACCCATTGCTTTGTTCTCTTATTGAAACAAGCAACAATTTAGAACAAAGTAAAATCAACATCAAGCTCGAAATCTACTATTGCTTTGTTTAACACTGCCATACGTTCCCTCAGCCCGAGATATGACTTCAGTCTCACTGCCAGAACTTCGCCCCAGGTGAACTTGGTGTGAGAAAAACATCCGAGCTGAAAATTCCGGAGGTAATAATATTGTTGAATGAGGTCATGGAAAAATGCTATACATTCAGCCCAGAGACACCTGATCCCAAGTCAGTAGTCCTACCTGGAGATGTGCCACACTTTTCCAAACGACGACTCAATATTTCAGTCAAGTTCCTCCTGTGACTCTTAGTTCGGAGGCTTTGCACAAACGAAACCGTAATCGTTTGTCCATCTATCCAGCGGTTTTTTTCTTCTTCTTCTTCTTCTTTAGCATCAAATGTCATTGTTAAATAGTTCCGCTCAATAAATAAGTGTCCATAGAAAGTGCTCAGCTACTATTGGAAGTTCCTCTGAAGCAGGTCTCAGATGGGCATAGTGGCGTTCATCATTTGGACTCGCATCTCCTGAATGCTGTTGAGAATCTTTTTCTGATGGCCGGCCAAAGTGATTCCAACCCTCCTAAGATCTCTGCAAAAGAACAACAAATACTTACAAACAGTGTCGGGGTAACGCATGACAAGTAACTTCAGTTACATAATCAGATTATTTTTTCAAGAAACTAATAAAGTAACACTTATCTAAAGTAATTTACTCATCAATACTGTGGAATAGTATTACAATTTTAAATAACTGATTTCTATGTGAATATATTGTACAAATCTATTCCTGTGATCAAAGGGGTAGTCGTGGCCTAGCGGTGAGGAAGTCGGGCTTGTAATGTGAAGGTTGCTGGTTCAATTCCCACGCCGGCAGGAATTAAAGGTGGGGATTGTGAATAAACAGCTCTCTCTCCACCTTCGATACCATGACTAAAGTGCCCTTGAGCAAGACACCTAACCCCTAATTGCTCCCCTTGTAAGTCGCTTTGGATAAAAGCGTCTAAATGTAAAAAAAATGTAAAAATTTTCAGCTCCAGTCTTCAGTGTCCATCCTTCAGAAATCACTCTAATATGAAGATTATATGCTCAAGAAACATTTCTAATTATTATCAATGTTGAAAACAGTTGTGCTGCTTCATATTTTTTTGGAAACTGTGATACTTTTTAAAGAATATTTCATTAATGGAACCAATTTAACATGAAATGAAAACAATTTTACAATTGATCGGTTTAATGCAACCCTGCTCAATAAAACTATTAATTTAAAAAAAAACTTACAATCTATAAAAATATTACTGACCCCAAACTTTTGAATGATAGTGTATGTTGTATGGAAAATAATATTAGCTATAAAAACCTCTTTTCCTGCTAAATTCTACCCTTTATTGTGGGCAGCCTACAATAAACAATTAGCCTCAATTACAGTTCATTATTCTGTACCTCTTCATCATATAAGCTAAGCTGTAGTAATTAACCATTAGAAAATACATCCAAATGACATGAACAGCAAACAGGCTCAGTGACCTCCACAATAGATGACTTACTCCAAGGTCATTTGAGTGACGACTTCCAGAGAAGTGTATCCACTTTCCATGAAAAGCTCGGTGTATCGACCCATTTTTATGGCCTCTAACCATTCCTCCACCGATCTGAATACACAGCCCTCAGGGCTCGCGTGCTCCACTAATAAATTGGACACTCTGCGGGAGAGACAGGTACAGTGGTGAACAGATGGATGCATAAACCTGACATTAAAGATGTAGATAAAGGCTGAATACTTAAAACATTTACGAATCTGATCTGACTCAAGCAGGATAATGTATAAATACGTTTGTTATAATACTGTAATAACTGTTACGATACACAACAAGATCCAAAAGTCTGAGACCACACTGAAACCATATTTTTTCTTCACATAATCTAATAAATCTCTATACACAATGTTTTTTTTTATGCTAATATAATTTTAATTTGTTGAATTTTCACTGGGTAGTATTTTTGATATATTTGATATTTTAAGGCAAAAAAATCTCACTTCTTAAGTTATTTTTTTTTGTATTACAAGTTTTATGAAATGTTTAAATATACAAAATGAGGCAAATGTGCACTAAATATGCAAATTCATAATTTTAACAACATAACGACATAACAAGCTTGCTCAGAAGCTCAGCTGGTATGGAATTGTACTTAGGATGAGGATGAGGAAGCCTTGGGTACGAATCCCGAGAAAGACGAGTCACAGTAAAAGAGCTCAAAGATGAGAGACCAAAAACAATTAGCAATTTTAGCTAAAATGATATTTTTTACAGTTGCATTTTCATGTCACATTTGCTTTTGTTAACACTATCAGATAGGTTTAGTTATAGAGTTGGTGTTACATTATTTTAAAACGTAATGGAGCATTACATTTTAGTGCCACTCTCCGGACATTTCAAATCAGAGCTGCAGTGATACGTGTAAAACCAACATAATAAAAACATAATATATTCACACTCATCTGTTCCGAGAAAAAAACTGAACAAGTTTTTAGCACCACTCAGTGGACATTTCACATTGAAACTGTCCTGAAACACACATGGCACTACGTATTTTTGTTTTGCAAATATGTTCCCACAGGTGTGTTTCTCTAATGGGACTGTGATAAACTGATGTGGCCAATAGATTGTGTACTCCATGTGATTCAGGTTCAAAATTCTTGTTTCATTTTGTTGACATTAGTCATTTTATTTTTACAGCGGGCATGTTGGATCTCTTTTTATCGTGTCATAAATCAGAAAACACTGTCAAAAAAAAAAATTTAAGAGTAAAATGTGAAAACCTTCAAAACTCAAGTTTGGTGAATGGAAGTGATAGTGAGGTGCAGATTTATTGATCAGTGCAGGGGAAAAAAACAAAAACAAAAAACAATTTGAGAAGTTCATTGTGAATGAAATCTACAGACGTAAATAGATGAACTGAAATAAAAAGAATGCTTTCCTCTAGTCTGAAACAGCACGTCATGAAAAGCCAAACAATTTACCAGTGCATTTGCCTGTAGTCTCTTGCCTTAAAATTCAGAATATATTTATATGAAAGTCAGCTTATAATTCTGCTTTCATATGCATGTTAAATTAAATTTTATTATGACTAGCAATTTTAATACAATCAGTGATCACTTAGCCACACTTGCTAATATTATCATCCAAGGCAAATAAAGAAAATTACGGTGCAATAACAGCTACCGTAACGATCCCAGACTCCAAATCAATTTCATATTAAACCTGAATATAACGGCATAACACAATTACAGAAAATAACAGATTCCAACATGTAAGAATACAGAACACGCCACGTGCAGCGAATGTATTCGATGCGTATAATCACAGTAATTGGAAGTCATTTGCACAATGTCACTTCTGTTTATCTCAACATTAAATCATGAAATATGAGTGTGTGTTTGTCACAAGTGTCATTAAACCTTGATTTCCTGTGACAAGCGTGTCGCGGGGTGCTTAACCCTCGGTTATCGATGTTTCACAGACGTTTGTGATCTCAATCACATGCTGTAAATAGCAACATAATTAGCATATACTCTGATGGGAACAATAAAGAACGAGAACAAAGAAAGAATATTGAAAAGAGAGCTGCACGTGAGCTGAATAAACAGTAACGGCTGACCTGTTCGATGGGTTCACGAGACTCTTTAGGCTGCTGGGATTGCGGATGAGTTTGTCCAATAAACTGACAATCTCTTCAAATTTGGGCCGGCTGTTCCTGTCTTTCTGCCAGCAGTCCATCATGAGATGATAAAGTGCGGTCGGGCAGTCCATGGGACCCGGGAGTCTGTAGTTCTCCTCCACTGCCTTTATCACCTGAGACAACAGAAAAGATTGCAACCACTTTACATCATGTTCCATAATAAATATATGATGTGCCCTACGTGTCCAAACACTGATTGTTCTGGTTCATGAATTGTTTCTGGGTACCAGCTGGGGAAGTCAACACACTTGACCTTGCGGGCTTATGGAGGCACTGCCTTCCTTTGCAAAACCTGAAATCAACAGCCACCTCAAAAGAGACTCATTTGGATGCTGTATATAGACTGCAGTACAGTAGAGGCCAGAAGAGGGGAGATCTAAACACTGGCTTTGTTATGGTATTCATCTGACAAAATAATTGGTAGCATAAACGTTCCAAAGTTTGGGGTCTGATTTGTTTTTTGTTTTTTAAGAGATAATTTTATTCGGCAAGGATCCATTAAATTGATCAAGTCATTTTTACATTTTTTCAAAAATTAAACAAACAAAACTAAACAAAACAATTTAAAAAATGCATTTTTATTTATTAAAATGGATGATAATAAGAAACGTTTCCTTAGCAGTAAATTAGCAAAATACACTGAAGCTTGTTTTAAAGATATAAAAACATTTATTTAAAATTATAATTATAATATTACTGATTTTACTGTATTTGATTGATTTATTTTGGTGAGCAAATTAAATCTCTCAAAATGATTTTGTTTTCGTAGGGTCTCAGTTGACAGATCATATAATATTTTGTCATTAATGAAAACGAATATACAGTCATGTTGTGTTAGAGAATGAATTTGATGTCTATTAGATCAGTTTTTGTGAGATTCAAAAATTGCCAACATAAATTCGAGCTCTGAATCAAAAAGGAAAAAAAAGAAAGACCACATCTCCTCTCCTCCAAGCTAAAATAAAATCCCCCACACTCCCACATCACAAAGAGCAACACTACATCAACAGCGGCTCCCTCGTGGAAAAGACTCACAGAGAGAAAATAGAGACAGACTGACAGGCAGACAAACAGACAGACAGAGCGAGAGAAACACACAAGTGTCTGGCTGAGCAGAGGAAGCCGAGATCTGAGGGGAACCCTCAAGAAACTGTTAAATAAAACATCAAATAACTTTCCCTTCCCAAGTGTGTGTGAAACAGATTAATGATGGAGCACAGAACGAGATGTGAGGCACAGATGAAGCCGTCACCGGCAACTGTAAAGGAGGAAAAAAAGGTCAGTTGTGCTTGATAAAACCATGACTGCTATGTGCACCTCCTTCTGGGATATGCTGGGAAAACTTAAGCATCGCCTTGTTTTTCATCTCTGCCTGCAAATATACTTGTCATCTCATACGCTGACATATGACATGCACATCTACATAACAAAAGACAGCGAGGAGGCTGCTCGGCATGTGTTTTTCAATATCTGAAGCTGTAATGGCTTAATATATGCAAACACAACTGAATGGCCTGTAGTAATAATAATAATAATAATAATAATAATAATAATAATAATTACCAAAAGTTTAATACACGGTAGTCCTTTTTTTTTGTTTTTGTTCTCTACTACATTAACGTTTGTAGATTTATGTTTGATATTTAGGTGTATATTTAGTTTTGTTTGGATAGACACTGATACGCACAGAAATTACTTTTTTTTTATCAAATATATTTAATTTCCATTTCAAATGTGCTGTTCTTTTGAACTTTATTTTACTTTTTCTTTTTAACATTGATAATAAAAGTAAATATTTCTTGAGCAGCAAATCAACATATTAGAAGCATATTTTGAAATATGGAGTAATGATGCTAAAAATTGAAATGGAAAATTTGATTACAAGATTAAATTATACTTAAAACATATTTAAATAGAAAACAAAAATGAATTGTAATTTTAATTTTTTTTTTTTTTTTTTTTTAACAAACACAAAATAAACGAAAATTAGAAATGATCCCTTGGCAATAAACTGAAATAAGTTTAAGTTGATCCACTAAAATTATTAACTGGAAGTAAATAAATACTAAAACTAAACCCAAAAAATAAAATCAGATTAAACCTATAATAGATCAGCAACATTAAAAAAAAAGAAAAGAAAAAAACAAACAATGGATATCATGAAATGACTAAAAACTATTAGCATGAAAATAAAAGCTAATTCAGAATATTAATAATACTATATAATAAGTTTACAATAAAACTATGTGTATATATATATATATATATAAATACATGCAATTTCCCCACTGCGGGACAAATAAAGGCTTTACTTACTTACTTAAATAATGTGGTCCATATAATATTATATGCTTTTTCAGTGTCTATCCAAAGATTTAAAACAGAAATGTGGGATGTGTGCCAGTGAGATCATGTTTGTATTTAGACGGGAAACAACAGATGACGTAAGCTTCTGGTAAAAGCTGTATGTAATTTCTAACACCTCCATTTCGCCCGGAAGATTTCTATCTGCTGAGATCTGATGCTCTTTCCCTGCAGAAAAGCAAAGAATAAAATAACCGTGGCCAAAACCTGAAACTCTCATTTTCAACCCAAATACCCATTACCCAACATCCCGCTTGTTCCGATTCTGCTGTTCGTAAGCACATGACCTTTGACCTGACCACAGGCAGATGTACCGCAGTGGGAGAAAGAGTTGATCTACTTCCAAACTAAGCCCAAAATCTGCATGGACCTCTGCCCACTGATGGTGTTCGATATGTCAGTTTAGCTCAGAGTTTACCCTCACTTCCTGATCCATTTATAGACATCAGCATTCTATCGCTCTCATTTCCCCTAAGGCAAATCCGAGAGAGCATATGAGCGCTTAAAATGGCCATGGGAAGCAATTATTGTGGTGGAGTGTTAAAATACTGCGGGGTAAAACTGCACTTGGGCTGTAAAGCTGCCCTACACACAATCTTTTCATAAATGTCTACTATATAATCTCTGGATGTAAGATAGATTATATTTATATAAATAAAAGCTACACTGACAAGAACGGGTGTAGAAACAATTGTGGCTCACACATTCCTATTAATGTCACAAACAGTTACAAAGAAACAGCAAGTAACACATTGAATTAAATTTAAAAATGCAACATTTTTGAAAATTTTCTTATAAAATATACTTCAGTTATTTTTGTCTGGTTTTCTACTCCAAAACAAACAAACAAACAAAAAACATCCCACCGGTAGGAAGTTTGCAATTACATTTATAACAATAATATCTTAGTTCAAACCTAATACATTTATAATTTCATTTCAATAATAAAAAAGAGATAACAGTGATGTATTAATTATTAACTGGCAGATTTCCAAATTACCATAATTACAGGATTTCAAAAAAAAAAAGTAAAAAAAGTCTTCAAATCCTCGTAGAGCTTGTAATTACAGTTTGTAAGCTGTGAATTTTCTGAGAGCTCCTTCTGACACCACATGATTGCTGCAGATTTACTTCAGCGTTGATGGTGTTCACAAAAACATGTTAAAAAGAGCTGCTTTTCCAGGAGGTGCTACCATAAATCAAACATTCCTGCGAATTAGAAAAAGGTTCAACACTCATTCTTGAGGAAAGCCAACTTTACTGATTAAAGCGTGTAATGTTTTGGCCACTTGGTCACTTTTTTCTAATCTCAAATGAATTCTCCAACACAGGCTCACTGGGAAAACGTACTGTACCAACATTTTTGCAAAACGCAAAATGCGTACCAATACATACATATCACTGCAGTTTTGAACGGAAATGAACACTAGAGGCAGTAAAACGGCAATCACTTTCAATCGTTTTCACACACAATTATGATTACAGGGCCAGATTATGGATTAATAAAGACTTGTTTTCATGCGGTTCCTTGCACAATAACGTCATGACCTCAAAACTCTTTTTACCATAGCGCATGATTTGTAAGCGAATATATTTTGGGGTTTTACCCCGCTACAGATGTTCAGTTTTACTGGGGTAATAAGCTTGCTCAAAACTGTACTTGCAATGTGAAGAGATCGGGTACGAATCCAGAGAAAGAGTTCAAAAAACAAGCTAAAATGCCACAATTGCGTTATGTCACATTTTCTTTTGTAAACACACTATCGGGGAGGTTTAGGGTTTGGTGTAGGAGTACGTTATTAAACGTGATGGAATGTTAAGGTTTTAGCGGCACTCACCGGACATTTCAATTCAGAACTGGTGATACGTACAAACTACAACGTAATAAAACGATGCCATATTCACGTTCATCTGTTCCAGAAAAAGCTAAACATGCTTTTAGCACCACTTCACTTTGAAACTGTTGCGAAACCGGCACAACGCAACGTATTTTGTCACGGGTGTGTTTTTCTAATAAGCCTGGGCTGGAATTTTCTGTTGAACAGATGCGCTGAATTCTGTGTGGCTGACTCACTGGACTTTCCTTAAGATAGTGAGGCTGACAACTATGAGCATGTAAAAAATTATTCCTCTGTTTTTTTGTTTGTTTTTGTTTTGTTTTGTTTTTGTTTTTTTTATTCCTTAAAAGATCTGTACTCAGTGATTGTCCTGAATTGGTTACATGGATATCCAAAAATTCCAAGACTTCCTCACTAAATGACATTGAGAACTTTAAATGATCTGTTATAGAATTCAGGGACTCAAAGCTCCTACATCTACTTGAAACTATACAAAAATGTCATCAATGTAACACAACAGTATTTGATGGAAAAATGGATTTTTAGTTCTATCAAGAACCTGAAATTTCTCAACAAACCTGAGGTGTAAATTTGCGTAATTAGGAGCCATTGGAGTACCCATGGCTCTCCCACACTGCTGTAAGAAAAAAATCATTGTCAAATCTAAAACAGTTCTTGGTAAGAACTAGTCTCATCAGTAGCTAAGACAGTTTTATTAGATCTCAAATCAAGGAAATGCATATAGTGTTAAATGCCAACATCATGTGGACCGACGGCGCAAATGAAGAATACGGCTTTGACTTTCTTGCAACTTTAGAGTCTAACATGTTTTGTACGATATATATTTTGGTAACATTTTAGTTTACGGTTCAGTTCTCACTATTAACTAGTTGCTTATAGCATGTATATTACTAGGATATTGGCTGTTTATTAGTATGTATTAAGCACATATTAATGCCTTATTCTGCATGACAATATTCTACGTCTTTTAATCCTACCCAATACCTAAACTTAACAACTAACTTATTAACTGTTAATAAACAGTAATTAGGAGTTTACTGAGGCAAAAGTCATAGTTAACAGTCAGTAAATAGTGTAATAGTGATCATTGGACCCTATTTTAAAGTGGGATATATTTTATATTTTCTATATTTTATAAAACAAATTAAAATACAGTTCCATAAATTTCTTTTATACTTTTGACTTTTATTAATTTTTTTTCACCTCTACAATAATCTGCCAAGTGTTTCTTTAAAAAAAAAGACCAAACATTACTCAAAGTTTGTGTACCAGTATTGAAGTCTATTCAAGATTTATAAATTGGAAAATAACACTGTAAATGTCATTTTCATGTTTTTGCTCAAAAAACATGGGACTGACAGATTGATTTTTTTCCCAAGACTTTATGCAGCACCAATAAGAGCACATTTGCACAGAATTTAATAGAATGCTTGTCTCCTTTGGACTTACATCTTGATTGCTCATCTCCCAGTATGGTCTCTCGCCGTACGACATTACTTCCCACATGACAATGCCGTAGCTCCACACATCACTGGCTGAGGTGAATTTCCTGTAGGCAATGGCCTCTGGAGCCGTCCACCTGATGGGAATCTTCCCTCCCTGCAAGACAAACCGCACGCTGAATTCCATGCCTCAGATCAGAAGCGCGTCTTGTCAAAGCATCTTAACAGGTGATTTTTGCTGGGAAAGAATGGTGTCAGGCTGTGAAAATTGACAGGAAGCATTAGGTCTGTGGATGGCTGTTGCATGCTAATCGCTAATTGACTGTCCTGGTGTTAACGCTCTCAATTTCTGTTGGCAACTCGTACACTGGAGAGACATGTCTTAATTTACTTTGTCGACAGTTCACACACATCCACACACATAAAACGCTTTCTTCAATGTTACTTTGACACACCAAAACAAGAAACACAGATGACAAGGGGAGGGGGGGGGGATGCTCTGCTAATTATGTCAGCCACCACCAAACCTCTAATTATCCTCTTTCAGAATAAGGCAGCTCCATTTTCAGGACTCAACAATAATTTGTTCCCACTGTAGAATATCAGTGGTGGCTCCTGAAGATTGAACACCTGCTGGGCATATTTCAACAGGTAAATATAGGCTACTTTCAAAAAAAGATCCAACATATTAGAAATACTTCTTACTGTGCTGCTGTGTGTCAAGAGAGTATGCAGCTGAGTATCTAACTCCCTGTGTGGAGTGAACGCGAGCATTTAGCTTATAAAAAACAAATTCAGTTCAACAAATTCATCTGCACCGGGTGCAGTTTTGACATGACAGCATAACCGGATATATATATATATATATATATTCCTCAGCACTTGATATGAGCACTTGAATATCCAGAAAAGCATAATAGGGGCATTTTAAGAATTTTTCAAGAGTTGCACATTCTTTAGTAACTTCTTTTTAAAGGACTTTTTTTTTTTTCTGAATGCAGCCCCTGGATTGTTTTAGCACCCTTCACTAAAACAATTATGCAAATCACAGCAAAAAGGGCTGCTAAATGCAGTTTGCATGGTGCAAATTCTGAAACTTGCAGGTTAGGTTGTGAAGGAGATGATCACATAGCATCTAAAATTGTAATATGGAAGAGTCCAGCTTATCAGAGAGCAGCAAGGGTGTTCAGGGAAAGTAGGATGCTATTGGCACTGGGTTTGAAAAGGATTTTAAAACAAAGGCCTGCTGGGAGGTAGCTAATAGATGTGAGGTGTAGTGGGTTAGCCAGTGTTTTTGCTCTGAAGCACGTACACGGGTTGTGTAGGCCGCCTCTGGGTCGTCCTCCAGCACTCTCGACAGGCCGAAGTCGGACACCTTACACACCAGGTTGCTGTTGACCAGGATGTTGCGGGCAGCTAGGTCACGGTGCACATAGCCCATCTCAGAGAGGTAGCGCATGCCCGAAGCAATGCCACGCAGCATGCCAACCAACTGGATGACAGTAAACTGACCATCGTTCTTCTGTTGCAGCAGTAAAGACATAATACAAATGAATTTAGTGCAACATATCACATTAAATCAGAAAGAATGGCTAATTGTACAAACTCCATACCAAGCAAGGTAACAACAATATACAACAACAATACACATTATAATATATATACATATATATAATATATATATATGTGTGTGTGTGTGTTATTAACAATATATTGCACTAAAGAGTGGTAATATTACACAAAGAAAGGCCTTAGGAGGCATTAACTGTTCATACACATATAGTATATATACATATAGTAATAACAGTAAATTATGCATAATTACAAGCAACTAACACTAAAATGAAACCCTACCTAATTATACTCTTAAAAAATACTCTAAACCTATTGTAAGTACATGAGCAACTTAATTATAGTATAGTACATTCATTTATATTTGTAATATTTGTAACAAGGACACATTAAACCTAAATACACTGTATTTTAAATGTAAGTTTTTCATGACACATCCATAAATTTCATAGAATGACTCAATGTTTGTTGACAAATGAGCAAAAAAGCAAAACATGTACCTTCAAAAAGGTGTCAAGGGATCCATTCTCCATGTATTCTGTTATTATCATCACTGGTTTACCTTGCAGAAATAAATCACACTCATTTCAGGGCATTGTTATGGTATTATTATGTGACATATTGTTAAGTTATAGCAAAAAAAAAGGCCAGATTTTGGGCACATGATACATGGTCAGGCCAAGAGATCGAAAGTTGGTAAATGAAGAATCTAGCCCTTAGGGTTTAAAAGTTATTAGCATAAACATGAGAGCAAATTTGAGCTGTTGGTTGGGTTAGAAAGTTTGAGATAGAGATTTTCCAAATTTGCTGCAGTCATTGTTCAGACTACGATCTATTTGCATGTCACAACTTTTTACCATATGGTTCTATGGGCTGCAATAGACTTCCATAGCGGAATAAGAATAAGAAGAAGAACGAAGAACGAAGAAGAAGAAGAAGAAGAAGAAGAAGAAGAAGAAAAAGAACACTAAGGATTACAAGAGAGGTCTTCACCCTTGGCAGTAGAATTTGCTATTGGCAACACTACATGATAATTATTCATCCTGTGAAAGTACTGAACTGATCTTGAGCAAAATAATCTTTTGAATCGATCATAATACTGAAACAAAGACAAAATGCAATAATTTTCAGTAATAATCATAATCAAAAGACATCCTGGCACTCACTCTTGGTGACCACCCCCTTCAGGTGGATGATATTGGGATGTTCGAACTGGCCCATGATGCTGGCCTCGCCCAGGAAGTCCCTCCTCTGTTTCTCTGTGTAACCGGCTTTCAGAGTTTTAATGGCCACTGGGATCTCTCTCTTCCCTGGCAGCCGCAGCAAACCGCTACACACCTCACCGAACTCACCTGCAACCGAAAGGCAGAGCCATCAATGAACCGCGCAAAGAAAGAGCCAGACAATGAAACGCCTCATTGTGCTCGGGCAGATTTCCCTTGTGAAGCGACAAAGTGCAAAGCTACTGAGGTATGAACTTGCTTCCTTCTGAATGAATAAAGTCTGGCAGTGTGACTCTTCCAGAGCAGTATTTGAAACTGAATATTTATCCCAAGCCTCTTGTTTTAAGGATGTTTAGATTTTTTTTTTTAAACAGTAAGTCCTAAGGATGAGATCTGAAAACCAAATTGGAATTTGGCTTTTCAAACCATCTCGCATTTTTCTTTTCGGCGGTGAGTATTTCACATGTAACCTAATTGGAATTCTGTTCCTCAGGCCTGTTTTGTTTTACTTGTGCATAACTCACTCACCAGCTCCAATAACCCGCTCAATGGTGATACAGGAGACATCAATCTCCTTGGCAAACTCGAGGACAGCCTGGTTGGGATCTTCGTAGGTGTGGGGATCGATATATGTGCGGACCGCTGGGAATTTGACTGTGATGAAGAGAGAGAGGACAAGAAACAGAGTAAATGTTGATTCCTGACACTTCACAACTCTTGAGTTTGGTTATGTGATGTAATGTAAGAAGATGCATAGAGGAACGAGGGAAATGTTGTTTGAGGTTTCATCTCTAGAGACCATGTTTGTTCTTCCCTGCTGCGCCAAGCACAACATATTGATGGATTGCTTTAGGACTACATAATAAGAACAAGCCAAAATACAAACTAAAAATGTGCCACTGTATTATTGGGTACGTGGTTAGTGTGGTTGTGGCCTTGTGGCTGGCATCTGGCATAAATGTTGCTGTAGTAGCAATTAATAATAATGCATTTGTTACTAACATTTATTGTTATTGTTGTTGTATGTTGTATTTTTTTGTATTTTGTTGTAATTTTTATATAATAAATACTAATTAATACTAATAACATTAACAATAATAATGGATACTAATGATAATAATGTATTATTATTATTATTATTATTATTATTAACAAAACTATTGTTATTATTATAAACCATTTTTTTATATTTCTAACTTATATTAGTCGGAATAATTATGATTATGATTTTTATTGTTGTTATTGATGTTGAAGATATTTATGTATTTTTTATTTTGTTTGTAATTACAATCAGAAAAATTACTTTTTACAGTGGTAAAATATTATTATTATTATTATTATTATTATTATTATTATTAACAAAACATGTTGTAGTTGTTCATAACTTTGCAATTAACAATAACATATTTATTGTTAAAACAATATTTTTTTATCATTATGATTAGTGTTGTGGTTTTATTTTGTGTTTTATTGCTGTAATTTTGATATACTAATATGTTGATATAATGCTAATAACTACTAATTAACAATAATTAATACTATTGACATTAATTTGTTATTATTAAAAAAAAAACACTTGTTATTATTATTAACTGGTTGACAATAGAATTGACAATTGTCAACACTTCTTGTAATGAATATTTGTATGTTTAATAATTTAATTTCACCAATATTGATGTTTTTTCAATGTGTGCACCATAATCACACAGGATGATGTTTTGTGCAAAAGAAAAAAAATCCTCTTTTTTTTTCCTAAAATAGGAAATCCCTGGATTTAATATAAATGCATAATATAACAACAATCCAAACAACCTGAGGTCTGTAAAGGTGCTATTAAAACAAAAATCATTCATGCCGAGCTGCATTGCCGTCACAACTGGAGCTTATGAGAGGATGAGGCTAGCCTACTGAACTCCGGGTGAACCCAAATGTGTCTGTCTGTCCCTTTCTGTTAGACTTACTGTGACCATTGTGAAAGTGCATCTTCTCCTCATCTGGATCCTGCTTGGCTTTGCTGTAGCCACAACGTCTATGAAAAAAAGACATGCGTTATTCTTCATACAACATGTTTCCTTTTTTTACAGCCATTTCTCTCTCTCTCTCTCTCTCTCTCTCTCTATATATATATATATATATATATATATATATAAACAAACAAAAAAACTGCACTTATTTGCTGCATTTTTAGATTCAATGCTACTAATCGAATCAGCCTAATAAAGGAGGGGTTGTGGATACACGGCTAATGATTTTATTTGCTTTCAGCAATACTCTAGAGAGGACTTTCCAAACACGCACGCATGCGATATGTGATATGACAGCAGTGAACCCAATGCATCATTGTTTTATCTGCCAGCACAGTGTTTGTGTGTGTGAACATCCAGCCACAATGAACTGGAATAAACAAGCCATCCAATTTAACACTGAGATACAGACAGTAGGGTAAAACTATTTGACTGCCTGTACATTATGGATATATACATATATAAGTAATATATATTAGACAATATGCAGTGATGTGGCTGCTTGGCTCCAGCTCCAGGGGAGGAACACATGCTTCACACCACTAGTGCAGAGCTGATGTGTTTGAGTATGTGAACCCTGAAGCCCCGCCTCTTCCTGTGCTCCACATTCTTCTGCTGAATTTAATTAGAACTCTGCGCTATTACTCAACCTTACAAAATAAGTGACACAATCAAAATCCTAACTGTACAACAAACTACTGTTCTGAATATTACAAAGGTTTTTAAGGGATCAAAAATGAAGTTTTTAATGTTACAAAAAATTTCTATTTCAAATAAATGCTGTTCTTTTAAACTTCTCATTCATCAAAGCATCCTGAAAAAAAATGTATCAAGGTTTCAAAAATCACATCATTATGAAATGTGTTGTTTTAATAAGCAAGTTCCAATGGACAGTCTCAGCCACTGTCCTCGACTCAACCCAAAATCTTTGCACCATCACCTTCAAATCACAGCAGTTCTCTGACAGCTATACTAACAGCCCTGTCTGGTAAGGGCTTGTTCTCCAGACAGCTCGCTGTAATAGCCTTCTGAATGTGCCCTTGTAGCTCATTCATGAATAAGTCTTGACCTAGTAAGGCCAAGAAGGCTATTAACAACCCTGATTGCTTCCTGCAGGAGAGCGTGCTTCAAAACCATCTGTGACATGAAAGGTGACGGAAGTGTCAAGGCTGTGGCCCACATGATACACTGATATACACTTTAAGAGTAATTGCTTGAAACCATCACAGCCTTGAGGGACATCCTAACCCTTGCTTAAACAATTCCAACTTCCTTTCAAGTGGCAATCTTGAGGCCCGTAAGAAATTCCACCCACTGATGTCTTTTTGAGGTCTTCTCGTGCCCATCGTCAATCTCGGTGAGGTCTTGACAGCACTGAATTAAAGGCTGCGTCTCGGTTCAAGGGTGAAGGGCGAGGAGTGACTTAAGGTGAATAACTGTATGCACTGTTCTATGCCATTTTCTAGTATAAATAGAGTGAGTAGTGAAAATTCCAAAAAGATAAAGTGCACTTGAATGTGTTTAATTAACCAAAAAAATATTGGACACTTCATGCACTCATGCAAGGGGCTGTGAGACTCTGATACTGGATGACAAACTAACCTCATACAATTCATACACTAGATGGTTGAGTACATAGTGCATAGTGTAACTCTCTGAGGTTAGCATTGACTAGACTGCACTGCCTAGAAGAAACAGTAACGTTCATTGGCAGACATTCAAAAAACATTATAAATAAGAAATGTGCTTAATTGGACTGAATGTGCACTTGTAGTGTATTCAAGATGTAACAGTGCATTTAAAAAAAAATACAGTACTTGCATTTTTCTCTATATAATAGTAAATACATGTCTGTGGCCTGATGGTTAGAGAGTTGGAACCGGAAGGTCTTTTCCACTCTCATTACCCACAACTGAGGGACTCTTGAGCAAGACACCTAGACCCCAATCACTCCGGCTGTGTGTTCAATACTCACTACTGTGTGTCTGCACTTGTATGGGTGAAATGCAGAGTGTGAATTCCAAGTATGGGACACCATACTTGGCTACACGTTACATCACCACCTTTTTTTTTTTTTTTTTTTTTTTTAATAAATGGCCATTCAAGTGCACTTAACCTTAAAATTGTTACTTAACACACTTAAGATTAACTTTAAAATGTACACTTTCTACTCATGTCAAATGAAAAGTTTTACTTTAAAGTACATCTTAAATCATTACGTCACTCTTTTAATATTTTAATATGTTGATGTGGTTTAAAGTACATTTATGTTGTCTAACATACTAAAACACATGTAAAGTATTTAAATAGAGTGTGTTATCTGATATATTACATTTAAAGTTAATATATTTTAAGTGTAATAAATTCAATTTTCATCATTACAAATGTGTAACATGGCATACAAGTTTCAATATAAATGACATTAAAATATATTTTAGTTTACACAAACGCTTGTCAGTATAGGTTCAGAAATACACTTTAATCCTATTTCAAAGACAATATAACTAATTATGAAATTACATATTAATATATACTTAAGCCCAATTTAAATGGGTCAAAAAAGCACTCTAGTTCAGTTCATTCAATTTAATATACATTTAAACTATAATAACTTTTAATTTAATTGCAAATAGCATGTAATTAAGTGTACAAATGTACAATGAAGATGTTTTGTTGTCATGGCCTCTGAAATATTATCAAAGATTTACAACATAAAATGTCACGTATATTCCCCAGATGGAGAACATTATTTTCCTATCAATATCTCTTTTCATTTTAATCTCAATATTTCGTCTATTTTGAATAAACATAGCATTTCCTAAGGGCAAACAAAGGATGAACACACGTTTATATCTACACCTAATGCACTTCCAGTGTAATTCCAGTAAATTGTGTGCTGTAGAGAACACGTCTCAGTTTGTTTCCTCCAGCCTGTGAGGACAATAGCTTGCATTACTTTCTCATTTTAAAATGCTGTGCCTGAAAATGCGAAAATGGACAGCGTGTATGAAACAGGATATTGTTGTTGGCTCCTCATCATGCTCTGCCATTGTGTTTTGTGATCGTGAAAACAAATCTCCCACCGTTGTTTACATTAAGAAGTGGGAGGCACATAATTTTCCCACTGTAAATCTGTAGGCAATTGATCATAGATGTAGATATTCCAGTAATTCCCTCTGTGAGGTTTTTGATTAGCTTAATCCGTGACAACTAAAACTGACAGCTACATCAATTTATATGCTCCAATGTATTGACACGGCTGTAAATAAAGTGATGATACTGTAAATATATATATATATTGCATTTTACCATAGATTTGACCTTTAGAATCATTTGTGTATTTTAGGTGGTTCAATACCACAGTTATTAATGTATAATAAGTATTTCAAAAGTTATGAGAGCTTAGACAATCTCAAAATCTTATCATTTTTTTATCATAAATCCTCATTTCAAAAACAAAACAAAACAACAACAACAAAAAAAAACCTTGTGATTAGGGCTACAACTAACAATTGCTATAATCGATTTATAATCAATCTGTCGATTATGTATGTATTGTGTTGATTTTTTTCACTGTTTTATTTTGTAAAAAAAATAAATAATTATACCTCCTGCCCAATGTTGTCCACCAAAAAATAAAAATGTAATTACTTGCTTACTTATATGTCTCATTTTAAATATACATTTGATGTCCAACAAAATGCCAGAGCATTACTGTAAACAGATCACATGCTGCATTCTTCCAATCAATGACACTGACACAGCAAATAAGATCCTTTTTTTTTTTAGGAAAGTACTTTGTGAAATGCCATCTTATGAATACCCAGGATTATTGTTTACTTATTGTGATTAATCGATAATCACTGTTGATTATTTTCATTATCAATCAGCTGTTGAAGCCCACTAGTTATCATGTAAAACAAAACCATATCACATAATTAAAAGCAAACACAAATGGAGAAATGTTTTGCTTTGGATTGTGCTATCCTTCAAATAAAGGTCACTGTGATTGCCAAGACAGACATGTTCCTGGATCAACATTTTCTTGATCCTGAACAACATTCCTATCTGAAAATGTAGTCTTAATCCTATCTATAGCCCTAAACTTAACCCTACCCATAACTTCTCCCTAAAATCCGAGGGAAATAACGGATGTAGAAGCGCCTAACCCTGGTTGTAAGCTGAAACTTAAACTGTGAACTTTTTCAGTGTAATTGGTCAATTGAAATGTCGTTCCAGGATCAACAAAGATGGATCAACAATATTATTGATTTGACTTCACTGACACTATTAGATAAGCTGAACTGAACTGAGCTGGATGACGACATCACTGTTTTCTGCAGAACTGGTTTATAGATTAAATGAACTAATTTAATAATTGATCATCTTTACAAAGGAACACAATCAACACTGAACTGACTTCAGAAAAAAATGACACTATTTTCTTTTAGAGCTGTTGTAAAGCTGAACTGAACTCTCTTTGCATCACTGAATCATTTTCCTGATTACTTTGTATGAAGTGCTCTACAAATCAAGGTGACTTGACTTGATCCAGGAACACGTTGTACTTCATGTTCACCTTCAAATAAATGCTCCTTGGCTTGATGTTTTGTTGTGGTGTGTTGTTACCTGCCACTCATCAGGAAACCTGTGACCAGTGCAATGAGGATGATGCCCACAGTAACAGCCACAGCGATGATGGGCACCTGACCCTGCTCACTGGAGGCCGCTACTGCTGAAGCAGAGACAGGAGGAAAAACTGTCAATGTCAATGCGTTTGTGTTCTCTCACAAATGTTTTGCGTTCCCGAGAAAAGTTTTCCCCGCAAAACTCTGAGCTCTTTGCGAGCAAACACAAAAGTTTTGAAATATATTTTTTTCCTGCCATCTCATATCTTCCCCCACCATGTCCCTTTAGGGGCTCCGCATAATTGTCACTTATTTTACTAATTTGGTGACAATTAAAATTTTGTTCATAATGGAAAATGATTTATTCAGCCAGTAAATACATTGAGGGAACTACAGATTTCAATTAGTGACAGTATGGCAGTGGCCAAAAGTGATGTCTATTGATATAATTATTGTTAAATATATCTTAGCCTTTATGATTTATAAGGCCCAAACAATGTTTGTTTTCTCAACAATTCCATTTTTGCAGTGCATTTACTATTTTACAATTACTTTGAAAGTAGCTCATCAATTCATTATAAATATATATGTCATGTTTGACTCACAGTAAGGGCCGGTTTCAAACTCAAAGCGACGACTAAAGCCTCCGTAGCCTGCAGAGGTGCGTGCTCTGATTTGAAAGATGTATGCTGAAGAAGGTTTAAGGCCATCAACCAAAACATCCGTCTCCTTTGACTTTATGATGGTGTAGCTTGTTTCCTGATCCTATAGAGATCCACCAGAAGACAAGAGAAGACAAAAACGGTCAGAGAGGGAAAGAACCAGGGAAAAAGGCCTTGCATCCCATGAGAGAATGGCAAAGTGTGTGTGTGTGTGTGTGTGTGCTGTAGAGAGGATCGCTTTCATGGTCTTCATTGGCTTTGTTTTAAAGCCCTGTGTTAAGTGCTCTGTCCATTAGCTTTCATATGACTGGGTGTGGGGCATCATAGCTTTTTCTTTTTCTAAGTGCATCGTATCAGTGTTTCACAGAACGGTCCAAAACACTGAGGTCATGAGGAGCTAAGGCTCGTTTTCAGTCGTATTCTGTCTTTAAATGGCTCAACAAAGCAGCCGGAAAATGCTTCAAGGTGAGGAGCAATCAGAGATGGCGATCGGAGAGGGGATTTAGTTTCAGGCTTTGTGAGGGTTGTCGCCAGTGGGGGGTCTGGTGAGACGCTCAAACACCACCCTGATGCTGGTAACGTCACTTCATCAGAGGGATAATTCTCTCGACGTTTACTCAAACTCATGTTGCTGTACAGACATGTGGGTGATATACAAGTCATTCTATTCCATGCAATCACAACTAGAGCTCAGTGTTCATTTCATTGACGAATAATTTTTGCCATAATTGTCATCAACTAAATTTTTTCACTGGTGAAATTGAGATAACTAAAATGACAAAAAAAAAAAAAAAAAAAAATACAACGAAAATATATTGAGATTTAACAAGAGGAAAAATCTTAGGGCAAGATGATTTAGGAAGAGATCCATTCAGAATGATGTCCTGCGGATGCGCACATTTGAATTGTAACATGCTGATCTATATCTATATGATTTGGCATACACTTGCTGCATGTCTCATAAAAAATGTAAATGGGAGAAAGAGGTGGACTCCCAGGTGTCAGCACACGAGTACTGAATTCAATTTGTCTATTTTGGCGAGTATTCGTGCAAATGCAGTCGGTTATGTCTTAAGTGTAAATGTAAACAGTTGGGTGAATATCGGATATATATCAGTGTATTGGATCTGTGCATTAGTTCTAATAATCTGCTACTGTCCATCACTAATGTTAATCAAACAACAAAAGAAAAAATGAGTAAATCAATCAATGCTCCTGACTTAATAACTTTAATTGCTTTAGGATTAATCTATATTTAATTTATGCAAATATGTCTGCTTGAAAGAATGAAGAGTGTTTCATGCAAGTTGTTATAAAGAATCCATATATCATTGATTGGAAAGACGACCATGTTCTTGTTTCTTTATGGGAAGTGGTTTTATTTAATTTTAATATGAAGACATGTTATATGTCACAACAGTTAAATCTGTGTCTGTATCGCATGTTCAAACCTTAATATTATTCATATTAATGGTTTAATAGATGTTCCCTTTCACGGGAACTTGAGCTGCGTTGGGAACGCTTCTACACGATTGCGTCATGAAGCACATGTGAAATCTGTCCAATGGTGTGACGGAACGTCATAGGCGGGTGACGTCACAGACCAGGAAACTATAAGCAACTCCAAGAACAAAGAACGGCAGCTTCTAATGGGCTGAAGCAATGCGCTCGAGGGCTTGCAGGGAGTGTGGTCTCGACGCAGCGTCTCGTTCCCTATTCAGGGAACCAGGGTTACATACGTAACCTGAGATGTTGTCTCCAGGAGTATATACAATGACTTTGTTTTTTTTTTTAAGAAAAATACTTTTGCATCTTGATTGCAATAATGCATTACAAGATTAGATTTCAGTTGACTAATTCTACAGTCGATTTAGCTTTAACTAAAATCTTATGGGTTTAGTTCAATTGTAATGCATTAACTAAGCATTTGCCTAAAACTAGACTAAAACTAAAACAATTCAGATGACTAAAATATGACTACAACTAAAAAGCAAAACTAAATCAAAATTTGCTGTCACAGTGCTTTTCAAGCAATGCGCTATTCCTAGAACAATATCAGCAACGCTGTCCATATGATTTAGCAGTCATCTGATACCAAACATATCTTTGTGAGAGAAACACAACTTAAGTTGTTATTTATTGATTTTGAGCTCTATTGAGCAATTAAATGCTGGAACTGCATCAATCTGGGCAAACTTTCAGCTCCCTCCAAAGATGCTCTATTGGGTTCAGGTCTGGACACTGGCTAGGCCACTCCAGGACCTTGCGATGCTTCTTAAGGAGTCACTCCTTAGTTGCCCTGGCTGTGTGTTTCGGGTCGTTGTCATGCTGGAAGACCCAGCCACGACCCATCTTCAATGCTCTTACTGAGGGAAGGAGGTTGTTGCCACATCCGTCCTCCCCTCAATACGGTGGAGTCGTCTTGTCCCCTTTGCAGAAAAACATCCCCAAAGAATGATGTTTCCACCTCCATGCTTCACAGTGGGGATGGTGTTCTTGGGGTTGTACTCATCCTTCTTCAAACACGGCGGGGGGACCTTGCATCTTAAGCAGGGGGACCTTGCGTGCACTGCAGGATTTTAATCCATGACGGTGTAGTGTGTTACTAATGCTTTCCTTTGAGACTGTGGTCCCAGCTCTCTTCAGGTCATTGACCAGGTCCTACCATGTAGTTCTGGGCTGATCCCTCACCTTCCTCATGATCATTGATGCCCCACGAGGTGAGATCTCGCATGGTGCCCCAGACCGAGGGAGATTGACCGTCATCTTGAACTTCTTCCATTTTCTGCCTGCCTATTGTCCTGTAGCCCATCCCAGACTTGTGCAGGTCTACAATTTTATCCCTGATGTCCTTACACAGCTCTCTGGTTTTGGCCATTGTGGCGAGGTTGGAGACAGTTTGATTGAGTGTGACGACAGGTGTCTTTTATACAGGTATCGAGTTCAAACAGGTGCAGTTAATACAGGTAATGAGTGGAGGACAAGAGGGCTTCTTAAAGAAACTAACAGGTCTGTGAGAGCCGGAATTCTTACTGGTTGGTAGGTGATCAAATACTTGTCATGCAATAAAATGTAAATGAATTATTTAAAAATCATACAATGTGATTTCCTGGACAGTCGAAGAGTAACTATGATAAAAATTACAGACTTCTACATGCTTTGTAAGTGGGCAAACATGCAAAATCGGCAGTGTATCAAATACTTGTTCTCCCCACTGTATAAGGTGCAATGTGATCTGAACATATGCAAATGTGTTGTTACAGCATGCAGATTTACCTTCTCAAAATACTTGATCTCATACTCCAGTATGATGCCATTGGGTCGGTCAGGTTCTTGCCAGGACACTGTGATGCTATTCTTTGCCGTCTTGCCTTTCTTCACCACGGTTATAGGAGACGGAGCTGGGAACAACAGTTACATCTCACTTTACTAGTTTTCATCAAATCAAGCAGAAAATGTATTTTCTTGCGTGATGCAGTGAAGTCCTGATGCAATGTGCTGTAAATTTCATTTGAAAGTTTCTAAGTCTATATATTTGAGAGTTATTTTTGATTAGTCCATCCCCTTAGCAATTCTAATTAAATGAAGATATCATATTGTGCTAATTACTTTAATGTGTTTCATACTGTTCAGAGAAAATCCAATTCAGAAAACTTCAGTGGTAGAGACAATCAGAGAGAATGTCTTTCATCTTAACCAGTTGATTGCTTTGAAAGTGGATTCAGGCAATGACGTACAATAACGTAAACTAATGTTTGTGCAACCTAATTATTGCAGACAAAATAATGCATAACGAAATCTGTCCTGATTTACCTCCTTTCCAGACATGACATTACTCTCAACATGAATTTAACTGTTTTATGGTTTATATTAAATTGTCTATAAAACAGTTTGATACTATACTTACAATAAAATAAATACTAACAGTTATATTTTTGTCATGGTATGTGTCCAGGGAAGAAGCGCACAACAAGGAAATCTTGGAAAAATATAACTTTACTTCAAAGTCAATCCACACAGTACAAAAGAAACAACATCGACGAAGGACAAAGACCAGACAGAAACTGAGGGTTGAAATACAGAGGAGCAGGGGAGCAAACAAGACTAATTAATCACACACAGCTGACATGAATCAAACAATAAAGACTAAACGAGTGGCGGGAAAAAACCAAACAAAGAGCACATGTGGAAAAAGAAAACAAAGAGGCAAACAGATAGACATACTCTTGCCAATTATAGCTTTACAATTTAAATTAGAGCTGCAAACAGCCTTGCCAATAACTGACAAACTAAAGAGGGATTATATATGAGATCTTGTGGAAAATTTCTATATAAAGAGAAACATCTTAAATGATACTTGATTTCATGTTAATAAGGTTATTATTTGTTTCTAATCATAAAGTATGTTGTTTACGAACTGTTTAATTAATAAAATTTAATCAAAAAGTTGATCAAAAACTAAATCCATTAATCCCTAAAAAGTTCTACACATTAAATTAAAAACAAGACACAGGTGGATTAAATAAGTAGCCATAGTAACAAACAAGGAACTATGTAAATTACCACTGTAAATTATATAATTTTGAGACAGACTTGAGACGAGTTCATTACTCTGTCATTGGACTGTAGGAATCATAAGAAATGCTCATCCTGTGTAGAATATACACATAAACTTACTGTAAACTAAAACTTTAAATTCAGTTGTTCATTTCCAAATTCTCTCTCTTCTTTCTCCCTACCTTTCCTCCCATTTTACTGTGCTCAGTGTCACTTATATGAGAAAAAAAACCCTATCTGTCTATATGTGGAACGTTGAAATCAAACCCGGCTTTATATTCCTTAACAGAAGTGTCGGACTGTGTCCCGGAGATAAAACGCGTTTAAGTTCTTTGGACGATCCTTCAAGCGCTGATCCAATAGTTCAATAGAACTCCACCATAAGAAAGCTAAGAAAAGTCTTTTCCCCCCATCCTCTTTCTCCCAAACAAAGAGTAACTGTATCCTTTTTGCCCAGACAAAACTGTAATCATTCCTATCTTAAAAGCCTGAAATGGTATACTATGGCAACCTGATCTGCAGGCCTGCAGGGAAAGAGAGGTATTGTGGAGGGTAGATGGGCCACTTAAACGCTCTGGCAGCCTGTTAAATGTTTGACTTTCAGTCAAGCGGGAGACGCGGCCCTTTGAGTTATTGATTCTCAATAATCCTTAAGGTCAGCATAGGGAATTGTGATCTATATTGGTGATGGCACGAAACAAAAACATCAGCAGGGAATCCATCAAACAAAATAGTCATGGAGTGTAACAGAGAGTGAGAATATATATCCAAACAAATTTAGGTCGGCCCACACCAAATCTTTGCCTACAGAATGACAGATTTCTAATTCACACGTCATAACTTAAAAATTAGTCATGTTGCCTTGGATATTTTAGTTGAAGAGCTAAAACTCATAAACGTAAATGTAAATAAATCATTCAAATTAAACTAGTTTTACAAGAACACATAACAAAATGACATTTAAACTAAAATTAGAATGAATACTGAAAATATAAAAATTAAAATCAATTCAAAATATTAATAAATATCATAATAGTATATAAATAATGCAAAAATATTAAAAGTTATGTTTTTTCACCCTCATGTTGTTCCAAACCCATAAGACTTTTGGAGTGAATATTTGGAGTGAATATATTTTTAAAATTCTCTCATGGCACACATGAAATGATGCAATAAACATCAATTTAACAATAAAAGATGTAACATAAAACCCTAAACCATCAGCTGTGATGTGTCACACAGGGATTCCTTGGAAAGTCAAGTTGCAGTTTTTCACTGTAACTTATAAGATCACTTAACATTTTTCCAAAAACTTAGTAACAGCATTTTACTGTAAAATCACAAGAAATTTCCCATTAATCAATTATAGTTTTTCAATGTATAGAGTATTTTGGACTAATTTGATCGTACTGTAATTTACCTATAAATGTAAAACCCAGTTGACCATATGTAAATCCATTTCGCAGATTTCATCTAACATGCTTCACTGAGTAAATTGTGGACCATCTAATAAATGTGATAAATCCTAGTGTTTATTTTACAGCTAGATAATGATCTTTTCGATTTCTAAAAGGCCAAAAATTCAGAACACTTGCCAAACAATGATTTGCAAAATACTGTTAGCTATAAAATGTAAAGGTAATAAAGTCCTTAACAGTCATGTCACCGATGACAACTCACAGTGCAAAGGTCCCGTCAAAGAGCTGCTGTTCAGTTCATTAACAGGCGCATTCTGTGGGAAACGTGTAAGAGGAAGTGTGATGATCGCACTCTGATTAATGCCTCCAAATGGGAAGTGTTGCCTTCATCTAGTGTGAGAATCTTCTAACAAGGAAACGCTCGATATCTGTGCCAGCCGTGGAATCGCGAAACAGCAAGAATGTCACTACTTCCACACCAAACTCATAGTGAACTATTTTTGTCTTTTACTTCACACAGACGGGCCACATTAGCTTAATCGCAGTTGTCAAACAAGAATCCAGCTTAGTGTGAGCAGCATCACTTCCTGCCGTTACCACAGTGACTCTATAGGCAATATTGGTTTTTGTGTAGGCGAAATCTTCCAAGCAAATATTTGCATGTAATTTGATTGAAGTTAGCATGCCGGGTTGTAGTTTTCATCTGGGTAAGAAAGGTCATCTCCTCCGCTCTGGACCCAAATCACTGCCAACACGAAGATCTCTACAGGCTGTGTGTTTGTAAACAAGTGTTGTTTGGGGATCCCTGCCGAGAAGCAAGATGAAAAACCTCTGGCAGAGCCAAGTGGCCCATCGGCCAAATCTAGGCCTGAGATATAAGTCCTGCCAACAGACTCTTGTGCCTATTAGCTACGAAATACAATCTGAACTCTTTGCCAAACATATCTGCCCTTATTTATATAAAATGTATTTATAATATATATATATATATATATATATATATATATATATATATATATAAGACCAAATTCTCGCCACAGATTCTAGGACAATGAAAAACATATTTTCCTAAACAGCATTTTTGTCTCGATTACCAAAAAAAATAAAAAATTCAAACAACACATCTTGAATTATATATCATTTATTATTATTTATTTATTTATTTATTTATTTTTAATTACAAATAATTACATTATTTAATTTACAAGTTTTGGATCTGATTTTTTTTTTTTTTTTTTTTTTTCAAAGACATTACAAAGGCTGCATTTATTTTGATCCATTTGATGCTACTTTTAGTTATTTACTCCCAAATAGTGGTTGTGTCACCATCTGCAGAGACTCAAACAATCCACTAACGGATGTGCTGAGTTTAGTAAAGCACAAGTGCTTACAGCCGCTTTTCTGAGAGGGTTTGAGAATACTTAGTGTCACAACTCTTTTCAGAATGATAGGTCATATACTCAGCTGTCATTGAGAAAATAGTCAAGGCTCACAAAATAATTCGGCAAAAAGAGCTCCACAAATGCCTCCACTCACACGTCTGTCGACATTTATCAGGGAAAGCACTTGAGAGGCATGCCAATACAACGCGCTAATCACTTGCACCTGCACACCATTCAGTTTGTTTTGAAATCCTGCTCGTTGAAAAACGCTAGAAATTAGTGAGCATTTGATCAACCTGTACAATCTGCTTCCAGTTCTAAAAATCTCCCCACTTCTGAAGTAAAAACAGAATTTATATCATCTACGTCTTTGCAAAGATTCACATTAGCGAGCTAGCATTCCGCACACAAGCTTTGTTGACTACGCGTGACAGCTCGCCTTGTGCTGCAGAAATGATCATTTTGCTTGTCATAATTAATAGTGTTTTAAAGAGCATAATTCCTCTGTTGATTTGAGAGTATCTTAATGAGCTGAGCAGATGTTGAAGTCGTCTCTTCAGGGGGAGATACTGTACCCTCACAGCCCTGGTGAAATAAATTAGCACCCTAAGACTGTTTCTGTACGCCTCGTAACCGCAGCTGCTGTGCTTTTGTGACAGAGATGCATCGGCATTGAAATGGGCACAAATATTACGTTAAATATTTCTACCTAAATTAGAATGCAGTGGTTGGATGTAAAGGTTGCAAAAGGCCTGAGAGTTTAGGATAATGGCTTACGCAAAGTGGAAATAAATGTTTTATGCCTTACGGCACCTGCAACACCTGCGTCTGTGATTGTGCTGCAGCGCTGCGGGTCTGTAAGCCTGAGGTTCTCCACCGCATTCGTATATTGATTTATAGGTCACTAGCGGTTTAGCATTGCTTTGATTGGCACAACATTAAATAGGGAAAATGGCTTATTAGCCAGCACTACACATGATTCCTGATATCCAGAAACTTGTTGTCTCTGAAACTTAAAAAAAGGATAAACTAAACATGTTTGTGCTGAAATCTGGGAAGGTCTTTCTTTAAAAAGGGTATTGCAGGCTTTTTTTTACAAATATAATCTGTTTTGATTATTTACTCATTGGCAAGATAATTATCAGGATGGAGTCATATTGAGTATAATGTATAAATGATTATAGTATTTATTAATGTTTTGACGGCTTTTTCAGTTTTCATTTTATTTTTTTATTAGGTTTGAGTCATTTTTTTAATAAAAATGTTTTAATAAAACAAATAAATAAACTGAAAAGCTATCAAAATATTTTTATTTCAGTAATTTAATACTTAATTATTTGAAATTAAGCTTAAATGAACAACTAACGGAAAAATTATTATTTTAAATAGTTTTAGTTAACAATAACACCTCTGATATTATGATAAATAAAACAAACCAACACTGTTTCCATCTTCAATCAAAATTTTGAGTTTAGTATTTTATACCATATATTAAAATGCCACACTTATGCTATTTTAAAGGATCTTAATTTTGTTTTGAAGGTCTCCTATAGTTTTAAATGTGTCTAATGTCAAAAAGGGCACTATAATTTGTAGCATCACTTCTTTTCTTACTGCAAAGGCTTCCTCAGAACTTGCTACACAGTGATATGAACAGTAACATTGGTGTCAATTTTACTCTAAGTGGATTTGCTTTCACAGCACAGAAAACAGCGTCTTCTTGACATGTCGACAACACAAACCAAACTCTTCCAGTCTCAGCTGAGGGCGGGTAAAAGCAAACATTATTCACGGACAGCCAATTAAGACCACATGCTGGCATTATGCAAATTTGTTACAAACCTACGTAGATTCGAGCAGAAGTACGACTGGAATTACTGACGACTCTCTTCAAGTAGTTCAGAATCGCTTCCTTCTTTTGGGAGACAAAAACTCATTTATGCTCTTTGATCTTTGCTGACCTTTTACATTCACAAACAGGTAAATTAGACACTACATGAAAGGGAATATCCGAGAGGAAAAAAAAACATAAGCGGACATTAAGACATTGTAGGAATATCCCAGAATGTGTTTCCTTTGATTGCTGGCCTATAAAAGATCTTCAAATGGAGCTATGCTTCAAACGAGGGAAGACAAACGCAAGATAATGGAAAAGTGATTTTCCGTCAGTCGACACAGTGGGAGCCTGTATTCCCCCTCAATATTCCAATAGCGATTCACGTTCAGACAGTCAAGCACCTTTGTGAGCACGTCTGGTCTCAGAACTCCAGCCAAACCTCTTGCTTAGCCTCCAGCCATCCAGTTCACATAAAACATGACCGCTACTCGACACATCAACCGAACGGATTATCCCGACCGCAGAGGCAAAGCATTCAGTATTTCGCTGCAACCTCCACTCAGCTCACCCAAATCCTTCATTTCAAAAGTGCCTTATCGACACTAACATTTCCACAATACGCACACACATTTATTATGGGCACACAGGAGTCCCCATGCCACTGTTTCTGGGCAATCCCCAGCAATTACAGACCCTCTTACAGATAAAGCAGATTACGCTTCAGTGTCCATTAGGGTCATCATTAGCTTAATGAAAAGTCAATGGCAGTCAGGAGAGGTGCAGCTCTATTGAAAAGGTTTTAGTGCCAGTTACCCTTGTTACCCCCATTCTTATCTGGGGAAAAGAAGTAACATGACAACCATGAAAATGATAGAAATGTCATAAATTGACTGTTCAGAGAGTATAAAAAATACTCTCATGTAATGAAATTTTCCTTTTTAAGGATTTACACTATTTATTTCTAGTATTATTGTGCACATTATTCTAAATTAAAATGTCTGTTTTCATGGTCTTTCTTTAAAATGGTACTGAGCAATGGTACTGAGCAATGTATGAAACTTGTATTGTGAGCACGTCCTGTGTTATTTGCCAATTCATGAAGAATCGCTTGTTTGTTTTCCTCACTTGTAAGTCGCTTTGGATAAAAGCGTCTGCTAAATGACTAAATGTAAATGTAAATGTAAATGTAAAATGTAATAACTTTTGCCAACTTTTGCTGAAATAATCCTTTTCTAATAATATAAGTAAAGCCATGTGGGTGGGGCAAATTAGATTAACCAATGCTATAACTGTATAGAAAAGAAAATTCATTTTTAATATTGCTTAATACTGTTTTTCTGCTGTTTTAAAACTTTCATACTTTTTTTTATAGAAAGATTAGGGTAACTGTAACAGTGGTAACAGTGGTTCTCAATCCTCATCCTGATGCCTCCCCTGCTTTTACACCGTACACTTGGTGAAACAACCCAGGGAGACGTACTGATCCGGAAAAACTTGACACAAAAACCCCCAAAAAAACCTGGCACAATTGGCAATGGATACACACGAACTGATAACACAAGCTTTTGCTTTCCACACCATCTTTAAAGGTCACCTGAAATTCTCAAAAGACTTCAGCATAAAACGTCAGCTTGACTCTACTCGGTTGAGCCTTCATCCTGTCACGTGATCGCACTTCGTGTCCACCTAAGTTAACGGCATTCACCGTGGTCGCTTTTCCGATGATGTACAACTCGCATTGACAGGGAAATATCTGATCTGTCTATTAATGAGCCTGAAACCAATCTGAGAATATCGGAAACCATGTGCTTTTTTTTCTGCTTTGCTTGCATATTTGTGGGTCATATCCGATCTGTGCCATATTGGAGGGGGAAAAAAAATCAGAATTGGGTCACTTGAACCATGTAATGTAAATGCGACTTTAATTATAATTGGACTTTGAGTTAATTTTGCACTGTTCTCAGTTCAGTTTCCTGTGTTTTCTTTGTTCATGCTCTTCTTTATGTGTAAATATAGCCCTCAGTTTCAGGGCCCTTTGTCAGTGGCTGTCCTGATCGTGTTTTTTGATTGAAGATCAATTAATTTCTCACTCTAAATTATTTCCAGCTAAATATTTTGTTTTAGTCTGATATGTCACACTGCACAAGTTAAATGAATTGCAAATGCTCTTGCAGACAGTATGAACTTTATCATGTTAGGCTTGAGCATGTAATAGGAACAATTCCAGAGGGACGAATCTACTCACCCGCTTGGTTGGTGGTGACATTGAGGGAGACATACTGGCGCAAAGGACCAGTTAGTTCTGACACGCCATTCACGGCCTCCACCTCAAAGGTGTAGTTGGTGTGAGCCAGGAGATCCACGACCATGACGGAGGCGTTTCTCAGGCCCGTCCGCTGAGGGAGAAATCGAACATGGCTTCCACACGGCTCATAGTTCCCCGAATCTGTGCTGATCTTACTGCACAGGATATTGTATCTAACATCTTTCCGGCCTCCTGTCTCTTCCGGGGCGCTCCACTCCAAGAAGACGCTGGTCTCGTTCACGTTGGAGATGGCGTTTCGTGGGGCGGAAGGGGGCTCTGCAAGATGATACAGTATCATGACTAAATTACAAACATTAGGAATATTGCACAACGGTACACATAACTGAAGTGGCACTTACTTGTGCAGGCCATATTGGCAGGGTCCGATTCGGTCCTGTAGTATCCCTCCTCACATTGACAGGAGGTGGAAGCCTCCACCTTAGTGAAACTTCTGGGAGGACATTTACTGCAGCTTTTTGTCTGAAGAGCTGATCGGTAAAAGCCCGGCTTACACACTGCAGAGATATCAAGCACAATACAGAGGTGATTACATTACCAATGCAGTCGATCAGTGCCTTTGTAATGCTTGTTCAGGGCTGATGAGAAAATTTAGTCATTAAAGTCAAACATCCAACAACTTCATTAAAAAGAGCAGGTGCTTATTTCAATAGAGAGCTGCTGGTTTGAACAGACAATGTGAATTAATAAGTTCAATTATTTTTACGTGTTAAGGATTTTAAATTCTTCACACACATTAACGCATCAACATTGACATCCCTAGAATACATCTTCAAACATTCACTCATGAAACTCCAGACTTTTCACAGAAACATGCTCAGAGAGCATTAAACCACAATTTACAATATCAAACCGACAAGTGGGACAAATGGAATCAGTGTATCTGGTTTTTGCAACTACTTAAATCCTTCTCAATTCAGGACAGGTGCTTATGCACAGCAGACACCCTGTCAGCACAAAATGCATTTAGATAATGTATTGCCATGGAGAGAGAGAGAGAGATAGATTATCAATGGCCTCGGCAGTCCAAAGTGCACACAAAGACATTAATTAAAGCCTCCCCGGTGTGCATTAAGAGGCAGACAGCAGAGGTGCGCTGTGAATTCAACCCAACTGAGCCACAGTGAGAACAGGCCGAGCTGAAACCAGCAGCTAACGTAGAATAATATGATATAATATCGTTCAACATTTAACTATTATTAATGGGCCATATTCAGCACTTCTGTAGTATTTTATGCTTTTCCCTAAAGTCCACTTAAGGCATATGCACCAAAACAGTTGCAGTTTCGCTGCTTTGCTTTAAATGTCAATATGAAATCTGTTCTGTTTATTATAAGTGTGCACTGTAAATGCTAAAGCTCATTAAAGTCTGGTGGATTCTGATTAGTTCTCATTAGCTGAAAAAAACAAACAAACAAAAAAAAAAAACACTAAAAAGTGTCCCTGTCAAGTTTCGGATAGATTTTAAAAATTCTTACGCTTGCCTACAAGGCCTTGTATGGTTTAGCACCACAATCTCTATGTGAACTTTTAACTGTTTACCCCCCAAGACGAAATCTACGCTCTTCTGATTCTGGCTTTTTAATTGTTCCTTCAACGCGTTTACGTTCCACGGGTGACCAGGCCTTCTCTTCTTTCTTCTTCTGTTGCTCCAAAACTGTGGAATTCTCTTCCCACTGAGATCAAACATGTTTTTAAATCTTCATTAAAACTTTTTTTTTTTTTTTGGCTAGCATTCAAATGAACAATCTGTTGTTATTTTAATGTCTCTTAAATTTTGTTGAGTAAAAGTGTTTCTATATTTATTTTTTATTTCAATGTATTTTATTTGTATGTTTTTGTAAAGCACTTTGAGATGCAACTTTTAAAGGCACTATATAAAATAAAGTTTATTATTATAATTATAATTATTATTATTATTATTATTATTATTATTATTGTTATTATAAAAGTGATTCTAATTATAGAATTATTCTGTTTTTACTGTTACAGCTGTGGTGTGGCCTTTTATTGTTACAGTCATTGTCCTTTGTATGAATGACCCTATACACTGATATCCTGTAACTGCTTAGACTAAATTCTAATTCTAGATTTACAAAGTAACTGGCAAGCATTTGTTGCTAAAATGACAAAAAATACTCAGGTACAGTCAATGTTTTGTTAAAACTTTGGGAGGGAAAGATATTCTGTGGTCATTTTCCCTGTTTATGAATAACCATTTCCTCTTCATCTGTTGCCAAATCGACCATTGCCAATGCAATGGCCTGCAGACAAGATTTGTTCAACTGTAGCTGCCTGTCTGAGGCCATAAATAGATCATCTTTGCCCCACCGGCGGCATTTAGACAAGACTGTCCTCGCATAAGCTAAGCGGACTGCTTGTTTTAGGTTAGTATGCTGAAAAATTGCACACTTAAAGGGATAGTTCACCCCAAAATGAAAATTCTGTCATCGTTTATTCACCCTCAGGTTGTTACAACCCTGTATGTTCTTTCTTCTGCTGAACACAAAATTGATATTTTGAAGAATCTCAGTAACCAAAAAGTTGATGGACACCATTGCATTTTAGAGTATGGGAGAAAAAAATACCATGGAAGTCAATGGGTCCCATTAACTGTATGGATACCGACATTCTTCAAAATATCTTCTTTTGTACAACTTGAACAACTTGAGGGTGAGTAAATGATGACAGAATTTTCTTTTTTTTTTCTTTTTTTTTTTTTTAAATAGCTGATTGGCCTCTGCTGATTCTATAGCTAGTGAGACATTTAAATAGTCTGGTTTAAAGTTTGCTGTAGGTAACTTCATCTGAAATCCTCCACCTCCCCAGCTCCACCTGCCTAGATCTGCTATGAGATTTATGTTCTTCTACGGCATATAGCAAGTGATGGCCATAGAATCACCAGTCAGAGTCAGATACAACTGGAATGGTTAGTGAATGATCCTTTCTGAGGGGTCATGAAACACTGAAGACTGGCGTAATAATGCTGGGGAAGTACATTCAGCCTATCGATTCAGCTACTTCATTTAAACATTTTGTCATCTGACCGTGATCCATTTAGAAGAGATGGCGAGTTGACAGATATAGAACACAATATGTCAAAATACATTTTTCCATATTTCACTCAACTCCACACTGCTTAATCCCCATAAATGACATGCAGCATTAAGATATAAAAGCCTGTGTTAATGGAAACGAAACAAGTTTTGATTAAATAAAGGATTGGTGCTGGGCTGCACTAATGGAGCTTGTAGGAACCTTTGATTGCATTACAGTCGGGTCCATCGGCCACACGTGTCTTTATTAAATGAACAGCGCAGGCGACAAGATTGTTCAACAGTTTATAATGAAGTCACGAGACAAGTATATATCTTTCCTGACATGCTGGGCTCAAACCAGCACAGAACTGATATTTAAAAATATCTAAAAATGCATATTTCACGAAATTGTTTCATGAGGCGTGCAGATGCCTGCTTGGAGATTAGAAAAAAAAATCATTCTGTTTACAAAAGTGCTTCAAGCAATAATCCAATAGCTCCAAAAGGGAGGATTTGGTAGTCTCATTTTATGTATTTATTTATTTTTCAAAGACCTTTTCCCTTTGCAAACCTCGCAGGGCTTTTTTTACAGTCAGTCACTGACTGATTTACTTAGACAGAATCTTGGACTCTTGTCATGCAACATTAGACCAGGAAACACAGCTAATTTTTTATTTATTATTTATTTATTTATTTTATTACTTTTTTTTTTTTTGCTGATTTCATTCTACTTATTGATTTAGCATAGATGTCTAACACTGAAAGCATTTTGATGTCTTTGTATTGATTTGTAAACTGAACATATAATCAGATTTTATCACACCAAGGCTTTATTGATTTGTTTTGAGCATTCATGACAAGCCTGTTAACAATAGCAAGAAAATAACAAAGCAGAAATTAAAGCATTCCCAAATGTTATTCTGCATAACAGAAACATTGTGTGGTTAATGGTGTAATATCAGAATTAAAACAATGATACTGGGTCATGAGCATTATCATTTGCAGTTTTCTCACAGTTTTCTATCTTTAGATATGAGAAACGGTTTGTTAGGTTTAGATAACATATCATTATTTCATTTCTATTTTTATTTTAATTCTCATTTAACTGCAAAAACGTTTCATCAATCATGTGTTAAATGGAGCTGACAGAATATTGGCAGCTAAAGCATGACAAACATATTAAATAAACAGAACAAAGTGTAGAAGTCTTCAGATGTGTGTGTTTGTAAAATCTGAGGAAATTAAGTTTTATTAAGAGTCAAAAAATTTAATCAAGTTAAAGATTCTATAAAGTAATCAAACCTAAACACAAAAATATCCTCATTGTATTAAGATAAGTGGAATTTAGTGTTCAGTTTTATTAAGTTATAGAATCTTTAACTTGATTTAATTGACTATATAGTTTATATAATTAAAATAACTAGCAGCAAAAAAGCAAATATATATATATATATATATATATATATATATATATATATATATATATATATATATAAAACTGTTCAGAATCAGATACTGTAATTAATGACCATTGACCTAGATATCTAAGATATCTTTGAGAATAGATTCTTGTCACAGATTTTTAGCCAACAAGCACATGTGAACACACACACACACACACACACACACACACACACACACACACACACACACACCTGCTAGTCAGCCGCCCTGTTTATCACCTCTCAATGGCTCAGGCTTTTGTGAGCTCGATTCATCACTGTCACCAGGCTCTTTCAATTCTGATGGGCACACACACACACACACACACACACACACACACTTATCGTTCTTCAGCTGGGTGGTAACTCAATCATCACCTCCAACACAAGAGAGTGAAAGATGTCACAGCATTTTTTTTTTTAATACCTGTGAAACTAGAAAAATGGCTTCATTTTTGTCATTGCTTCACTTATTAACTGGGCTGACATGCTTTAATTTGCATGAACATGGAATATGCAACTCACTCTCATTGTAATCGTAACTGTTTTACGTTTTGGCAAATTGGTCAATAATCTATATGAATTTGTAAAGTCTCGTTTGTGTATTTCGGTACGACCTGCTTACGCCCAGCTTACTTTTTTTTTCTAAAAATCATGAATTTTCATTAAAATTCATACAAAAATGCCACCTTGCAAAATAGTTACACTTTCCTGTGAGATTGGGTTGGAATATGACACAATTGCAGCAAATAAGGACATATTTATATGTTAAATAAACACTTATGTGGAATATATGATTGAACCAATGAGAAAGTACAGTTGGTGGAACCACACTTTTTGTAATGCACATTCCTCGCGTATTATACATTATTCCTCAGTGCATGTCATAACCCTCAATGTATACAGAAACAAAATATCAAACCATATCAAGCCGACTGAGATCTGCTTCATTATATCATCCATATACAGCTGCTCACCAACTCCAAACATTCACATAACCCAGAATTCCTCAACATCACATCACATCTAACCCAAACAACCACCCACAAACAATGACAGATGCTAAATATTATCTCACAATCCATTCAAGCAAAAACGTGGCCGTGAAATTTCTAAATAACTCTAGTGCACTTTGGCCTTGCTCGGTCTCAAATGCGATTTGATTTCAGCATGCTTGACTACAGCGTCTCATTGATGATGCAGGGATGATCACTACTCACAGTGGCAGGGAGTCTATCCGAAGTCGTAATGTGCTGTGCAAAAGGCTAATAGGTAATTAATATGCAGCAAACAGTGGTGGGCCTTGCAATTAACGAGCCGACAAAGATCTCAGTATGAGCGCCTCTAAAAGATAGACATTTTGAGACAAGAAGTGATGATTAATAAGGCTTTATATTTACCAGAGAGAGCAAGCTTTGATAGCAGATATGTCCCATAATTTGAAACCATGATGCTCACTATAAGATGCGAGGCAGAGTAGGTTAACGCTAATTGGTTGGAGATCATTAAGATGAAAGCGGTTGATAAATGCCCTGACACATAGATTTGATGCTAATTTAAACAGGAAGTTGAGTGGTTGACATGCATTTAATAAAGGGCAAAGAGAGCTAAATGTTAGAATAGATTGTCTGTTGCTTAATTGCTTGCGGTCAATTACTCTGTTCATAACACAACAAAACTCACCACTACCCTTGTGAAACAGAAGTACACGCTGGCATACTTTAAAGGTTCACTGTGTAATATTTAGGAGGATCTATTGACAGAAATGTAATAAAATATATATAAATATGTTTTCAGTTGTGTATAAAGACCGTTCTGTTTTTATTACCTTAGAATGAAACCTTGAACCTTGAATCCTTTGCACTTTGCACTTTACACTGCTGCTATGTAACACATTTTTTTCTTTTCATTTTTATTGAGATTTTATCTTATCTTTATATATTTATATTGTTTAAATTCTTAATTATGTTTAGCACTTATAATAATTGCACTATCTTGGAGTTGACCTGATTTACATTTCACTACTGGCTGTATATACTCTATACAACCGTGTATGTGACAAATAAAGAATCTTGAATCTTGAATCTTGAATCTCAAAATGCCTTAAATGCCGTTTTTATCTGCATACACTGTGGGTCCCCTTATATGTTAAGTCGCCATTTTGCACCGGCATGTTTCTATAGTAGCCCTAAATGGACAAACTGCTCTACAAAGTGCATTTCGTCACTATTTTGTTGTTGTTCTTATTCGTTAGTAGTAGTAGTAGTAGTAGTAGTAGTAGACGTAGTAGTTGTAGTCGTCGTCGTCGTCTGGTTTATTAGAAGCAGAGATCGTTCTTTGTTAGAAGTATGAAGAAATCTCATTGCTTGTCTGGCTACTCTCTGCTGTCTCAGCCAACGACATCTTTGTCCTGTGTCGGCCACCGTAGCTTCTCTATGTGCTTCGAAAGGCAGGGGTGAGCTGTTGGATTTGCAAACTCACCGCTAGCCGTAAATTTACAAGCCTGGTCTCATTGTTAATGTAGTATGTATTAATACGTAACTTTCAAAGACAAAAAACATACATTTTTGTATGTTTGGATAGGCGCTAAAGCGTACAATAAGGACGTATTGGCAGCATTTAAATGTTGCATTATTGCATTTTTACAGCGAAAAAACTTAAAATATTTACGAATCTTTCATGTCATAAAGATATATGTTTAATTTCCCTTTTATCATTTTATAGATAAATGTAAGATCCCTAAACCCCATCCCAAACCTAAACATACCAATTTACATAACATAATGGACAGAAATGTGTTGAAAAAAGACAAGAAAAAATATAGCATTAAAACGATATTTTGAGGCGCTAATCTTACACCTAACCCTAAACCGACCCATAACCATTTCTTAAAACAACATACTGTTAATAAAATAAAAGAATAACAGACAAGTATAATCACAGTAATTTATTTATTGTGAAAATGTCAAAATTGGTACCAAAACTAATTCAAATGATGATGAGTTGCAGTCGCAGTCCTCTCTGATGGAAATAGTTTTTTTTTTAGGGTACAGAGCAGAATTTAAATTATTAATTCATGAAAATATGAATCCGGCTTCTCTCCGTGACAGTACGCATTCGTTTCAAATATCAATCCACTGACACGCGGCATGTCGCAATGAAGCAGGTGAGAACCGATGAGCGTTCGATACCAGTGTCCCGTAAACCATGTCGTAAAACTTCTCGAGGTTTTCAAATTTGAATCATAACAAGATCATTTTCATTACTATTCAGTGACGCTGCTTCTATACTGAATCTACAGCATCACCACAAACTAAATTACATTTTAGTTGATTTGCAACTTGAAATGAAAAATGAATTGAAAGCAGTGTGAGAGAAAGACTGAGCACCATGAAAAAAATATATAAACATCTTATAATAATATATAGACATTAATAAATATCTTACACTACACAACATTTTTGTCTGTTACGATAGTCATGTTTGGACAAGAAATGTGTCAGACTACATGTTGTTTCCTAACCAATCACATCTTGCCCTCTTTAACAGGGTGTGTGATGTCATCATGAAGGCATCATTTTCATCGACTATAACTAAATAAAAAATAGTTTTGGATGACATAAACTATGACAAAAATCCACTGACGTGGTCGTCAACGAATAAAAATGAAACAAAAACTCGGTTATGTCTTAAGTGAACATAAACAGTTGGGAGAATACTATGTGTATCAGTGAATTGGATCCGTGAATTCGGCCTCAAACAGCCGAAAAACCTGCTGCCGTCTGTCATTAATCAAACAAAAGAAAAAGAGTAACTTTAGCTTTGATAATAACTAATAGCTTTATATGGGTTAACCAATATTTAATTTACACAAATACATTTGATTGAAAGAATGAAGAATGTTGTGTGGAAGTTGTTATAAAGAATTCAGAGGCCTTTATCATTAATTAAAAACAAGACCATATTCTTGTTTCTTTATGAGAAGTAGCTTTATTTAATTTTAAGATAAAGACATGTTAAATGTCACAGCATGTAAATCTGTGTCTGTAACACGTGTTCAAACCTTAATGTCATTGCATAAACAGGTTAATAGATGTTTTCTTCAGATGTATATAATGAGTTTTTAATTTTTTATTTTAAATGTTATAGAAATGCTTAATTCATTAAAATTTAACTAAACCTATTAGGGGTCTACTGTAGATTTAGCCAACTAAAACTAGACTAAAACTAAAACAATTCATGTGAATAAAATATGACTAAAACTATATTAAAATTTTCTGTCAAAATTAACACTGGTGTTTGCTTGATGCTAATTCCAGCTCTCACCAGGTTTCTGAAGCGCATCCACTATCGTTCAACAGCATTTGTCTTTTTTTCACTCTGTCATGGTAGTCCCTCGAGGAAACATCATAAAGGCAGGAGTATTGTTGCCATACTGTAGCTCCACAAACCTTTCCTCTATTGCATAATTCCACATAGCAACACCAATACTGTTGTATCTCTTTCATTTCTCCATGTTTGAAAGCCGTGTACGGAAAAGATTCTGTGCTCCATCAGTCAATCTCACAGATGTGACAGAACCTGTTATGGAGGGCCAAAAAAATTAAACATGCTAGTCTTCCTGTGGTGAAAAGTCTTTTGTCGTCCACTATGACACACTATATACGAGATGAAATGATCAATTCTTGTGCCCCAACACCCAATGTCGATGTCACCCAGTGTTTACGAATCACCACGACACCCTACATCAAACATTGTGCCAAGTAGTTCATGTAGTCTGAACCTGGCATTAGATAATAAATACATTTTTTTACTAGATTACTATACAAAAAAAAAAAAGTGAAGTGTAGCGTAACTCATGAATGACTAAATCTTTTAAGCTAGTCATTTTTGGTTAATCAAAGGCTTGAATTTCTAAGGTCAGTTTAAATCAACCTAAAAACTCACTGAATTGATCAGAACAGTTATTGACAAATTAATTGGAATGTGAGCCAGAATCACTAAATTCCTTATGATTCACATCTGAAATCTACAATATATTATTTAGAACAGGCAGGGAAGAAAAAATCAATGCAAAACAAAGACCAATGAGAAAACATAAACTTGCTTTTCCAAGAACGCATTTTAAAACAGAAACAGACAGCAAAATAAATTGTAACAATAGTACCCCAGATGGCTATCGACTATCGCGATAAACATCCTTTTCCTGTGTTTAACGCCCTGTGAGTGAACGGGACTTTAAACGAACACATTCACATGACAATATGCAAACATGATTGGCAGCGTCTAATGTTGGTCTTTGTGCTCGGCTATTGTCGAGGCCAAACTTGTGTATTTTTCCTCAATACTCTGTTTGAATAGCGGGGTGGATTTAAGTTGATTTATAGCATAGCAAATCTGCTATCTAAATTCCATTATGTCAATGACATCTAGTTGGACGTCTGCTAATACCCACAGCATGTCATCTCTGGCTGATGCCCGGCATAGGCAGGCACATCAAAATTGTCATTGTTGGGTTTTGTCATTCATTGTGAGATATGAAAAGCGCTTAGAAGGGATGTAATGCTAGAATAATTACAGCACAAAAAATACAAAAATTGCATTGTGAATAATCAATTAGATGTTCTCCATATTTGGTGCAAACTAAGCTCAAATCCTGCCATTATCTACACAAAATTATACACCATAAAATAACCAGTCTTAGGGTTAATGCATAAGATTAACATAAGACATCCAGAATTCACAGCTTCATACTTGAAAAATGACAACAAAGGAACAGCACTTGATGTTAGACTTCCAATTTAGAAACTGTGGAAATGTCAGGTTTCACTGAGAAATTGGTGTTAAAATTCACACAGCGCTGCGGTTTAGTTAATGATAAACTGTTTAAGCAAATAACATGCATTAACTGAGTTTAAATGACATTATAACATGGTCAGCAAATGTTTGCATAGACAGATGAGAAAAACAAGGTAAATTGTCTTCTCTTCTAATTTTATACCTGATAAACAAAATGGCAATTCTAGTGTCTGTTCCAATGTCAACTTCTAAAAGTTATAAGTAGGAATGTTTCAAATCTGACTAAAATGAAAAGCACATTTTATCAAAACAGGAATCGAAATCATCCAGTCAAAGCTAAAATTTCAAAGCAGTGATTAGCATTCCACAACTGTAGGTGCTGCTTGTAAAAGGAAAAAAAGAATTGTGTGCAGGTGTTCACAGGGAATATAATAGAGACAAAAATTGGACATAATTATAGATAATTGGAACATTTCTGTAATTTGATTTAATTCAGTTATTCTCAATTGGTGGGTTGCCACCCCAAAATAATGGATCACAGGTCTATTCTCATCAAGGACAGCAGAACAAAAAAAAAAAAAAACAACAACAATGCTAAATACAAATAATAAAGTGGCACTATTTACGCATTCTATAATCATGCACATGATAGTCTTATCAACTCTGCTTTCCTTTTCATTTGTATTCATTCATTTCATTTGCACTTGGCATTACAGCTAATTCTAATACTACAGGTGTTGGTGCTGTTTATTCCATGTGCCATCTAAATCATACTTCTGTTGTTGTTTTTTTACATTTACATACATTTCATGTCATATTAATTACTCGGCATATTGAGGAAGTTGGGCTTAAAAAAACATTTCAAATAATATTAAAAAAAACAATTTCATAATGTCTATTTACACCAAGTGTAAATAGCCTTGTTGGCAAATGCTTTACACTAGCTGCGCCCACTAATGTCTGGATGGGCCACTCAAGTTTTAAAAAGACACACAGAATTGAACGTCTTCAGTGGCGCAGCAGTGGCGAGTAAGGCTCGCAGACCTGGCTTTTAATGTGGGTTCAAAACGGCTCACATTTATTTCAATAAAAGTGTAAATAATGTTCTAAAAGAGGAAATAAACTGCAAATGAGTTTTAATACTATTAAAAGTGTTTATTGGGTAGAGTTAGGGGAAGGTGTAGGGAGGGTTTATATTCTCCCAATAAGGCATTAAATAATTATTAAATAATACTAATAACACATAATAATACATATAATCATTTACACTTTATGATATTATTGCATCTTAATTTACAAAAATACTTGGGTGCAAATATTATCTGCCAATATAAAGTATAGATAGCATCTAATTACTATTTATTCTTATTGCAAAGAACTGATACTTTTGCATATATCACTATTTTCAACTAGTGTAAAAAGCATATCGCTATAAAAATGCTGCTATTGTTATTTACTGTAAATAGAATATATTGCTATTTTCCCTAAGTGTAAATAGCATCTATCTCAGAGAAAATAGGCACTGCCAACAAATTTCCCAAAGCAAAATATGGTCACACTTTACATTAGGTGTCTTTAACTACTTATAATACTAATAATTGTTAGGTACAATGTTCTTATTGTGTTCATATTGTATTGCAAACCACTTTTGCTGTTATTGAGGTGGGATTAGGTTAAGGTTAGCACAGGTTTGGTGGTATGGGTAGGTTTAAGGGTGGGTTAAGGTGTAAAGGAAGGGTCAACAGTGTAATTATAGATATAATTACAGAAATTAATTACAGATGTAATTGCATGCAGGTCATTTTAAAAATTAGTACAATGTAAGAACATGTTTGTACACAGTGAGTGAATTGTATCAAACACTGTAAAATCTAAGTAGTTAGACTTACTTTAAAAAAAATAGAAATAGTATGTTGTAAGTATAGTTGCTTAGTAAGCTTAGTAAGTATAGTTGACTTACGCATGAGTTCTAGTGATTAAAAAAGAACTGTAGAGTGTACTTGATAGTTTACTTTAAATAACATTTAATTGTTACCATTGTTGTGTTTTGCATGCTGAATGTTGAAATCTGTGTGACTCAAATTTAGTCAATTGCAAGATATTGTCACACATTTAGAAGACTTGTATGAACCCAATTAAAGGTTTCACAAACTGTGTATGACATAAGTGCTATATGAATTATATTCATAATATATATATGAATTGTGATTTTTGATTGGGAAAAATAATGAATAAAAGTCAAACATGTCTGTAAACAACAAAAGCTTCTTAGTGTGTGTTGAACAAGGCAAAACCTGTGCTTGATTTGCATTAGCCTGCAACTCCAAAATAACCTCCAAAGACCTTGCATTTCTTTAGTGTCAATGCAGACCTAGTTTGCTCAAGAACAACACTTCAGTGTACTCAGATCAATGTTCACTCCAGAAACAGTGTCCTTGTACACATATACAAATAATACAAATCAATGTTAGACACGTTTGACCTATAAAGCACCTGCAACTGTGAAACTCGATGTCAACTCACATTGAGATTGTGAAGTAACTGTAGGATGTTATAAAGCTCACATGGTGTGCAGTAGGAAATGCTGAATTAAAAACAAACTGGTGCGGCTTCACACACAGCAGCGAGTGTGGACAGCTCTAGCTGTGTCATTTTCACTTGTGTGTGTGAAGCTGGCCTTCTTTTGCCAGCAGGGCCCACAGACTGGGTGAGAAGAAGACTCTCTGGATGAGGCTGTCATTTCCTGACTCTCAAGAATATCTGACGTTCCGCTTTCAGAGCGACAGTTTCTGCAGTCTGCACCAGTGGGTGAAATCACAGGTATAACGGCTTACAAATGAGCCCATAAAAAAACCCCATTAAATCCTCATACTGACGGCACAGGAAAATGTAGTCAATCACAATAAAATCACCTTCCTCCTAAAGTAGCAAGCCGTTTATGAACAGTGCGTTCAAATAAATCAATCACTAATTTAGTTTCTATACTTGTGTGGTATTACATGCCACAAACGATTGTGAAATGTGTCAGTTTATGTGAAAAATATCAAGAACAATTCAGCCAAAATAGAGAATTATATTATGATTTACTCTCCCTGATGTCATTACAAACCCGTATGACTTTCTTTCTTCTATGGAACACAAAAGACGTTTAGAAGAATGTTTATGCTGTTCTTCTCCACTCAACAAAAAACATACAACGGGGCTAAAGGCACACCTTAAGAAAAATGTGCTTTTCACTACTCGGTTGCAGAAAAAAATACATGTTTTTATTGAACATTGATGGAGGAACAGATTTTGTGTAAAAAATAAATCATAAAAGAGGTTTGTTTGTTTGTTGAAAAATCGTATAAATATATGAGTAGGCAAGGTGGGCCTTTTACCTCACACACGGGACCAGCACTGGACAAAAGGCAAATGCTTTAGCTTCATTACTCAGGTAGAAGTATAGATAATAGGGTTTAAAAAGACTTCTGTAGAGGTTGAAGTATCAACTCAAGCTTTTTACTCAAGTAAAAGTGTAAAAGTACTGGTTTCAAAACTACTTAAAGTATAAAAGTAAAAGTAATGCAAGGAAAAAAATGTCATAAAGGACAAAAGCTTCGGCTGCGCCACAGGGGCTATTGTGTACTACCCCACCTCACCAAAAAAACATTTTTCTAAAGGCCATAATGACGATAATGAAAAATGATACCGGGTATGGCCAGTGATGTATAAGGGTTGGCTGGTCATCCTGGCTACAACCTCCTCACTGGTGCTTGGTTAGGACATTTTGCTTGAGTTCTCTTCTTGAGTCTCTGCCACAGACATCTTCGTTCTTGGCTACATACGTCTGCTATGTCCAGTGTTGGAGGTAACGTTAGCCACATACGCTAATTTCTTCAAACGTCTCTCTACCGAAGTACCTACTGTAGCTTCATTTGCAGAGGAAGAAGAGAAAGCACCCGTTTGATAAATGAGCCAGTAGTGGAGAAATAATAACTTTTAAGAAATAATCTTTTTTGAGTAATGACCCCAACACTGGTTATGTCCTTGCTGGAGTGTGACGTGATTTGTGTCATGTGCAGGTGCGATGGATCGCGTACAAAACAATAGGGTGTCGGAATGGTACATGTTTATACTTCTCATCCAACCGCGATCAAATTCACTCTATCCGGATGGCGCGATTCATCTGGATAGGTTTTTTTTTTTTTTTTTGAATGATGACAAGCCGGAATGAAAACAAGACAAAATGAAATAGGATTAACGAGACTATTTTTAAAATGTAGAGACTATCAGTAGAAAGTACAGATAATTGCGTGAAAATGTAAGGAGTAGAAGTAAAAAGTGGGCTGAAAAATAATTACTCCAGTAAAGTATAGATATCCAAAATTTCTACTTAAGTAAGGTGACGAAGTACTTGTACTTGCTAAAGTAAAGTGGTTTTAATAATGTCTAAGTTAATACTTGTTCAGAACAATCACTTTATTATTTTCTTTATTATTATAAAATAATAATAATAATTAAAGATTCTGAAAACATTAAATGAGACCCCATAACAATTAAATATAGTTTTACAGTAGTAACAAATAATAATTTTATTTGATTTTATGATATGACTATTATCCTATTTTTAAATATGATGGTTTCAGTATAAATATGTTGATTATGTCTAAGGTGGACACATAACTTAATATATGATATTAGCAATCTGAATATAATCATGTCATATTAACAAATGGATAAGTCAGCCAGCTATAGCAAAATAACCATCAATATATATTGCAGAAAAAAAAAAACATGTCAGATTATTTCCAATATCGTGCAGCCCTGTTTCAAATTTGAAAAAAAAAATAAAATAAATAAATAACAGCATGAATATTCTTCAAAATTTGTTATACTGTGTGTCACAAAAAAAAGAAAGCCATGTGGATTTGGAACAATATGAGGCTGAATACATTTTTGGTTGAGCTTTTCCTTTAAAAATCTGTGACATATTAATCTGTCACAATGTATTAACAGGTTTGATATTCCCAGACAAACATCCTCCACATTTCACTAAAACCCAGCCAGTCCGTGTCTCCTGATGCTGTTAGTATGACGCTCTCTCCAAAATATCTTTGTCTTGGGTACGTTTCCACAGTAGCTCAATCCCTTGGTATGTAGCGAGTGACCGGATCGAGTTTGACATTTGCAGCAGTAACGGCTGACAGGAATGAAAATAGAGGGAGATCATTGGAGATCCAGCTCTTTCTGAAAGCTTCCGCCCAGGAGAGCCCGACTGAATTCCACAGAGGGCTGAACGCCATTCCATCCACCCCCTCCTGTTTTCCAGGCCATCATTCTGTGTTTTTCTTCTTCACTCACACCTCCACAGGCCTAGCAGGACAGTCCTTGCCAATTAGTTTGCTATGTCCACCACTGTTCATTTGTATAAGATGTGGACTGGCATTTAATTTTGGTGCAAATGACATGAATTTTCAGTTCAACCATGTTTAATATGGGTACTTCAAAAAGCAGATTCCTTCCGCTCTGTGTCCAGTGTTGATTTTCCGTCAGAGATCCATTAAGAATTGTATGAAGACATGCTAGTATTACATTACATTAACACTCTGGGTTTAGGCTAAATACTTTGTTGGTCAACTTGGCATATAAATATATTCATCAGAAACTACTGAAATAAAATTTGGATTTAATTCAACTGGGAGGATGTACTTTTCAGAGTCAAATGTATGCCAAATGTAATTGCTAACAAAAATGAATCATCACAAAAGAAAACATAATGTACCAAAAAAAAAGAAAATGTTTTGTAAACAAAAAAAAAAAAAGAATCACAAAATATAAATAATAATCAAAAATAAAAAATATATTTGATAGCAAAAAATCAATGATTGCTATAAAAGAAGGTTGGGAACTTTGATCTTTTTTTTTTACTCTCTGAAACAGAATTTTAGAATTAATGCAACACAAATATTTAGTGATGATACCTAATAATTCGTTTGCAATCCTCCTTTTAATCTGCGTTTCAGCCACATGTAAACTTGTGATACAGTTTATCAAAATTTTTGTTTGCTCAATTTTTTTTTTTGCAATACCTTATTGAATTGCAAATATGTGGCATGAATTTTACTCCATATTACTTTAAGTACATGTGTTAAATGTAAAAAAAATTGACACCAGTCAAATTAAATTAACTGCTCAAAATATGTTAATTTGGTAATCTGTTAATAATCTGCAGCAATTGTTGGCAGAAACACTTTTGCTGAAATTGAGGTGGGATACGGGTTAGGGACAGGTCTGATAGGTTTCGGTAGGTTTAAGGCTAGGTTAAGGTGTATGGGATGGGTCAACACAGTGTAATTACAAATGTAATTACATCTGTAATTAGAAATTATATACAGATGTAACTACATGCAGGTATTTTTTTTTTTTTTTTTTAAATGTAAGTGCAATGTAAAAACATGTATGTACACAATGAGTGCATTGTATCAACTGATTGATTTAAATGTAAGTACATAGAAGTTAAGGCCACCTAATATAAAGTGGGACCAAAATAACTACATCTTTTCTTTTCTCTGATGATGTGTTTACAGCAAGAGGGTAGGACAACCTGTCACTCACATGAGATCCACCAATAGCAACCATCCAATCAATTCCCCATGGACAAAATTAAGTCCCGCCCTACATTTCTTCTTGTTCCAGAAACCGTTTCACTCTGATATACGTCACAATAGGGAAGAAAAGACTATTGCAACTTCCATGTCATGCTGACTTTAAGGCCTTTCCTGCTGGGTAATCGCACAAAATTTAATAGGCCTACTACAATCTGTCATAGTTCAGCTCAGATGATCTATTCTATTCCGTTCTGTTCTATTCTGTTCTGTTCTATTCTATTCTATTCTATTCTATTCTATATGCATGTGGAACAAATTCTCCTCTTAGCCATCAACCTCTGCATTATTTATTTTCTGCTCTGATAAAATGTCCTTGTTTATTTGACAAACTGAATGTATTCACTGTGTCTCCCTAAAGAGCCAGACAGCCCCTTTCCTCTTTATCTCAGGTGACTGTCATGTTTACATTAATTTTATAATTGCTTGCACAAAACATCTGAATAGAAACAGCACTGCACATCCACACCCACAGCTCCGAATGCTCGCTGTACCATTATGCCAGCTGAATTGCAGGCCGTCCTCCAGACAAAAGCATTGAAAGCATTTCCGACACTTTGTCGCCTGGTCTGCTTGGCAACCTGGCCAACTGCACAAACCAACTCCCTCTAAAGCTTGCATTGCAGAAGCACTGGACATTCCCTCCGGACAGCTCCATGGAAATTAATTCGCAAAGAAATATTACACTGCTCTCAAAAAAGAATCTTTATCGCAAAGCGCCAACTCTGGCAGCAGACAAAGGAAGCAATCTGAGGAGAGGAGGAAGAGGATGAAGGCGCTGTTTCATTCACAGGACACACTGTCCTCCTCCAGCACTGGAGCGTGGACCCCTCTATCACTTCCTGTCTTTTCCATCCAAGCCATCATTATATCCTCTGGGCTCCAGTGGTGTGGATGGGGGTTGGGTAAAGCCATCATAACTAAGACTATAACGGCAGAGAAAACAGTGCCTCATGTATAACTGGAAGAGTATTGATTAAACGGTAATCTAACTCAAAATTGGAATTCTTTTTACTATTTAACCATTTGTATAAACCATATATATTCAGTAGGACAGAAAAAAGAAAAATAACAAGAATCTTTACATCGCTCTTTTCCATACAACAACAGCTCATAGTGATCATGTCTTTCAAGCTACAAAAAAAACAGCATTAAAGTCTGATAGTCTGTACAATTTTTCCCATTGTGCATTCTATTGCAAGTCTTCTGAAGTAATATGATATGTTTGTCTGAGGAACAGTTAGAAATGTAAGTCACTATTTACCAACAAAGATCTAACCGAGGCTGATTAAGCTATAAGCTAACTGAAGACTAGAAAAATTAGAAACGGATGACACGGTCTGTGAAACAATATTTCCTGTAGAATTTCTGTTTCTGAGATGAAACGAGACACTGCAAGATCTGCTACCTCTGTGTTTGCATCTCAAGAAAGCAAACGCATGGTTCACAGGGAATGAAAATCAACAGTATTTTCATCATCCTGCAACTTAACTTGCTAAATGATGAATCACTTTAAATTTTAATAGTGTTGACGATCAAAGACTGACTGTGGTTGCTACAGAAACCAAAGTCAGAATGCTGCATATATTTGCCAACTTATGAACAGAAAGGTTAATGTATTTAGAAGAATGCAATCTTTGAGAGCAACATTAATTGTTTTGAACAGCATCTAAACTATTTAGGAGAACTGCCACTAAAGAGGGGAAAAAAGACTGGCTATTAGTGAAAGAAAGGTAAGGTTTTTCTTCTTTTGGTAAATGCAGAAAGTTTATGTACACTTTACTTGTCATTATTACATGTTTTAAGTCTGGCATTATATAACACACTCGCCCACTGACAGCTAATATTGAGGCTGCTTGGATTAACTAAACAACAATTTATTTCACAATGCATCTTTTGGATGTCTAATTATCAAATTTCAGTATTTGATTTAATTTTCATTCATATTGTGGAGCACATTCAGTGTTTTATGTATTTATTTAGTTAGAAAAATCCAGTTTTAATTCCTTTTTAAGCTTTTGCTTAATTTTGTTATTGAGTTTTTAATTGTTGTTTTAAAAGCCCCCCCCCCCATTTGAACTTTTTTTCTATCATTTTATGGTATTCAATATCTGTTTATATACAATAATTATGTCTAAATTAGGCAAATTTCCAAATGATGCACTCTTAGCACTGTACAGTACATGAGCTTCCGTATTTGAGTTTTCTCACCATTTCAGCATGGTGACAATTTCACTTATACTCAAAGAATGACACACATTTCTATAGTTACAGAGTGAAAATGTTTTCTAAGACATTTCTACAGACTGATCCATTATGGTTTGACTATGCTGTTTCATGGAACACACTGAACCCACCAAAAATGTTCCTGTCAAATACAAAGACATTTTCTTTGAAAAAGTTAGGGTTAGGGTAACTTTCAAACTAGACTGTCTAAAGTTTGTTGCTGTATAAGTAAATGTTGTGGTTGAAAAAAAAATAATAATAATGGACACAACAGTGTCAGGCATGAAGTGGACTACTATCAAGGTAGGTTGATTGTCTTCTTCTAGTCAGTGAATCATTTGCTCGTAATTCTTACACCTTCTGACAGCAGTTCTTCTACCATCACACTTCCTCCATTTCCTGCACACCTCTCACCACTGAGTCAAGTAAATCCTTCTGAGCATTCTGAGAAAGTATATTAAATGCCTGCAGTTCATGTTACCATTATGGTAAATATACACACTACCATTATAAACATCTCAAATATAAACTCTGCCTGCCATAATACATGAGAAATTAAAACCATAAAATCACTAGATTGTGAAATGAATGTCATAGTCTACCCACGCCACACAAAGAGGTCAGGTTTTCATCAGTGTCTGTGACATTCAGAGACGCAGTTCAAGGGGAATATGTCACACATGTGCGGCATCGGCAGCGCTGGCATTTGCATAATAATGAAGATGTTCACCAACCTTGACAGGAGCCATTAACTTCCTCATGGCCTGCCTGGCACATGCACCTCCCAATGGGCACCAGCCACTCCCCCTCGGCACTGCAATGCATTCTGGGAAGTTCATCAGCCACCGAGTTGTTGACGCAGGTTCCTGGCACCTCCAGAAGCTGGGAGGAATCTGCCCCGGTTATAGTATCCGGGAAGAGCGCCAAATTCCTGACAACAAAAGGACACTTTTTGTAGAAGACACGGACGGACACGAGCGCAATGCATGCGCCCAGGTCTTGGAAAGCCAGGTAGAAGCCTTTCTTGGTCAGCGGGCCCACATCCCTAACTTCCGTGTTCAGCTTCATGACCCTGTCTCCGAGATCAAGCTCTGTAAAGCTCTCGTCGGCTGCGATGGTGTCGATTTTTGTATATTGGCTTTCCCGAATATTCCTTCTCTCCTCGTCGTTGGTTTCATAATAGTAGACATTGAAAGTCTCCTTGCACGTGCCCAGACCTCCGGGGAGACTATTGCAGTCCCGTAGAGTGAACTTGAGCTCCACGAACACGCGCTGAGCACCTTGGTTTAATATCCAGTTTGTCTGCAACCAGTTGTTCTGGTTGTGCTCCATCACCTTACACACCTGGTATGTGTGGATGGGTGCATAGTTCTCGTCCACCTCTCCGATTTCTTCCCACTAAAACACAAGGAGAGAAAAGGCAGATTAACCTGTTAAGTACTGCGTAATATTAATTAACAACATGTACTTACTATAGGGTTAGGAATTGGTTTAGTGTTAGTTGCATGTAATTATGCATAATTTACTGTTATTACTACAGCAAGTACATGTAACAAGTGTGTAACAAGGACGGAACACTAAAATTAAGTGATAGCAAATTTTGTATATATATTTGTGTGTGTGTATATATTTGTGTGTGTATATATATATAAATAAATGTTTAGTACAGTACATTTGCTTTACAGTAAACGTTTCTATAACTTTTTTTACACTTTCATTTTTTAAGGGCTTTCACGTCAAGTACAACCATTTAAGTTTGACTAGTGCATTTACACATCTATACTGTATATAATATATAATATAGCTCAAAAAGGAAGGGTGACAGTTAGCCCTCATGTTGTTTTTGGATCATTTTGACCCGGAAAGGATTTTTTTTGTCCCGAAAATGTTATTTAATGTTAACACATTGGACTAAAACTTACTGACTTTGCTCTTACAGGGTACCCTTCCCTTACCCTTCCCTCAGTTTTTGGGATAATTTTTGTACATTTTGGGGATTTTTTCCCCACCTAGTTACACTTGTGATGTTCCAGGCCCACAAAAAAATAGTGGTTGCACTTTATTTTAAGATGTCTTTGTTACACTGTAATATTAAGTAACTACATGTACTTAATATAGGTTTAGGATTAGGGTTTGGTTTGGTTTAGGGTTAGGGTTAGGGTTTGGTTGAAAATAATTATGCATAATTTATAGTTGTTACAATAGTATCTACATGTAACATATGTAATATCACTTTTATCACAAAATAAAAATAAAAAATGGAATAATTAATGGAAATTATGGGCAAATAAAAAAAGAGAATCCAGCATGTCGACGAGAGAGATGAAAAAACAAAAACTTCTGTTCTGAACTTGATGGTTGTACTAATTGTACACAGCAACTTATTTGACAATACAAGTGTAAAATATCACAAGAATAAAATTTGCATTGAGGATAGAGAATAAACACATATAATAAATAAATAGGCTACTGTCCTGAGACTTTACCTTGAAAATAGAGCAATCCTATTGGGCCTAGATAGTAGGCTATTATTATTTTATTTTTTAGTCATTTAGTCAACAAAAATGTTTCAAGTCGTTTTAAAGCTTCAGCCAACACTGATTTGTTTGATGGCATACGGATCTATTTTGAAATTTGTTGTTTTTCTTTTGTTGTTTTATCATTTATCCATTGGTTATCATTGTCAGTCATCTCAGTTTCATGAGTGATTCACAAAACTTAAGTAAAATAAAGTAAAATAAAGACTGTCAAACCCAACATCAGTTAAGTTGCTCTTAATATGTAATATTTATATTGTTGTTATCATTAAGTATCAATTAATAAATTAACACAGCCTAATACTAATAAAAATAACTGAAAATTAATGACAAAGATCAATAAATGTACATTTCAAACTAAATATGTTGGCTTGGCTCAAGTGAGGTCTCGAACTGAGATCTCTTATAGCACAGCTGCATAGATGTGTCCACTAGCCTGTTTTCAGGCCAGTTTTTGACATACTGTACTGTTTGAATACATTATAAACAGCAAATGCTTAGGCCTACATGAATGCTTACATTTACTACACGTAGTTATGTGAATGTGATTTTTTAAAATCTTATTGATAGTATTTTTTTAACTGCTACTCACGAAAACGTGCTGTGATACGTACACTCCATAACATGTGAAAATCTATGGCTATGGCTTAGCGGTCAAGAGCAGAAATGAATTTCCTGCCACAAAACAAGGTGGTACCCGCGGCGACAAAAAATGCATTCTGGTTGAATACCATGTGTAAATAGTTTCCACAATATAAATATTGCTATACACTACCTTTCTTTCCTTGATTTCTGAAGGATCATGTGACACTGAACATTGTAATAATACATTACTGTTTTTGATCAAATTATTGCAGCCTGGGTGATCATTAGAGACTTTATCAAAACATTACCAAATCTTAATTATTGCTATTTAATAATATTTGTTGATTTTATATAATAATTGATGTCTCTATTTTCAGCTAATGGCTGGCTCTGGGACAAGAGCAAAACAATAAAATATATACATAAAAGACATTTCTAAAATAGCAAGCCATTGTAGAGTAAGAAAAACCATTAAACACTGTACTGAGGACTTGTAATTAAGAGTATGTTAGGTTTGTTTTGCAATTGTATTGTAACACAATACTGGACGACAACCTCTGAAGAACACTGTGGCATCCATTCACACACCACAACCACCACATCTAACAAAAAATGGCTATATGTTTTGCTGTCCGTAGAGATGCTCAATAACAATACATCAGGTGGCAGAGCGATTGGAAAAACAATCTGCCAGCTATAATCTACACAGTCAGGAGACTTGTAACATGGCAGTTAACAAAGCAAGACCTCAGAATGCACCCCGAGGGCCCGAGCGGCCCTTCAGCGCTCTTCAAAAGCACAGTCAATGACCAGAGAGACCCTCCCGAGGCCTCATATTACCTCTGCCTGACACTCTCTGAATATGAGCGATTGTGAGCTTTGTGGACAGTAGAAGAACTGAAATCTGGACCACTGGGAGTCATACAGCGTGTGTTAATAGTTGAGTCTCGCGGTTCACGCACTGGAAACACGCTGGCTCTTTCGTAGGTGTTACTGTTAGAAGGAGCACAAATTATGAAGTTCTATGTTGGCAGTAATTTGCTTCTAATTTATTAAATTCAAAGTCATAACTGTTTTAAAGTATATTAAATACATCAGGCACATGGCCTCTATCTATATATTCTAGTCCTTGACTTTGAAATTGAAATTTGAAATTGTATACTATACATAATCAATTGTTGCCCTTGTGAAAAAGAAGTCAATTTTAGCATACTTTAAAACAAAAAGTATTGATGTAAATAATAGATTTTAAAGAACATACTTCAGTGCGACATAATAACATGAAAATGTAGAATAGTTTAAATTTTCAATTAACTGAACTCTCAATGCCTTTTTGACCCTCTCCTGTAGGATTTTGTTCCTCGTCTGGTGCTGTCCTTCCATGGATGTTACGGATTTGCTTGTTGTCAGTTTTGTTTGCCTTCCTTGCCCGTGTCTGGATTTATCAGTTTTATCACCTGTATGGATTTACTTTTACTTCAGTATGTTTATTTGAATTCATATTTGCTGCATCTGGATCCTACTCTCGTTTCTCTGAGCCACCAACACAGAACAACATACAAGGAACATGAGAAACACTGGGGTGTATATATTATTGATGCAAAGTCCAATTCATTTCCGCGAACCGGTTCTTTTTGGACAGTTTGGCTCAATGAACCGGTTCAAAAGACGATTCATAGCTTCCTGACCATGATTTCTCAACAACTCAGTGTCATGTTATATTAATGAAACGTGAAATATGTTCTACATGTCAAAAGTATATAAAGAATAAACTCATTGATTTGTACTTAACAACTTAAAATATCATCTGCATGCACAATAAACCATAGTAAAATTTATTTACATCTCTTGACAAAAAGGTTTTTGAATACATATATAGTGAGGAATGAGGTAGATTCCGTTTGTCAAAACACACAGTATAAAACAGAGCTGCGCAGGATATTGTTCAGTTACAGGTAAATGTTAACAAGATTTTAGCTAGGAAATCAGTGTCTGTGCTGTGGAAAAGCACATTCAATAATTCATTGGTATTATGAACCACTCAATGAATTCATTCAAAGCACGTAATCACCCATTCTGCAGCTAAGAAAGATACGCATTACTTCTTTCAATCAATGTTCAATGAAATATTGTCATGAAATTGTTTATATACACTGTGTTGTATCTTACATAAAATACTGACATGAGCTGTATCCAATTTCAAAGTCTCATTTTAAGCACAAACACACACATATATATATATATATATATATATATATATATATATATATATATATATATATATATATATAATCTGCCTTTTAAGACAACATCCTAACTGAAATGAAACCTCTTAAGCGACTGATTTGGAATATGCATGAAGACTAAACTAATTCCAACAGAGTTTGGGTTAGCATGTTGCTACGCTAACACTGTAATACTCTAATGGAACATTTCAGTTTCACTCCAGTCAGCCAAACGTCCATATTACCATCTGAATTTTACTCGAGCAGAGGTGATCATATTCAGCTATAGAGCCCTTTGGTGATGCATCACTACCACAATGATACAGAAAAGTGTGTGTCACAGATTTCTCCAATATGAGTCACTGTGGCCATGATCTGGTAAATTACATTGGCAAAGCTGCAATTTAGGGAAAGCTGCCATTTGAAATGAAACTGGGCCTGTGCGAATTTGGATCATGCAGATATCCAAGGGCGTTCAGATATTCGTTCCAAGCTCTCATGTGAAAATGCATTACTAATACCAGGCACCCGGGACGACAACAGTTCTGACACATGGATGAAGACGAATAGATAATTCTAAAAGGCCTTCATTGCAAAACACATTGAAAAGGAGATTGCACAAGGATGTGTGTCACAGCTGTGTGGTGATAACATCGTTTCAGGCCAAAGATTGAAATGGCACACCTGGACATCATAGCAGTCATTTTTGTTAGCCATGTTAATGCATGCATAAAAAATAAATAAACAAATAAATAAACTTTAAATTAAAAAAATTCTGACAATCCCTGACCACTTTATTTATATACTATATAAATCTGAAATTGAATTCCTTAATGTGATTTAAATGTTTTAATCAAAATAATAAAGTATTTTTGTTCTTATAATCTTTGTACTTTCTCTTAGATTATTCTGATTGGGAATATGCAATTTATTAATTCCAACAGAGTTGGTGAGAGTTGGCATGTTGCTGAGCTATATTAAGCATAAAAACACAGATATTAAGAAACATAATACATTTGCAACTACATTGATCTAATTTTATTTATACTGTTCTTATTGTGGGAATGCCTTCTCAATGAAGGATTTACACGCAAAATTTGGTAAATAGCTGTTATGGGTAAATAACTAAAAAGAATAACAAAGTGTAGTAAACAATTTTGTTTGTTTTGCACAACAAACCAGTGTATTTATAATTATGATAACAAATTAAAATAATATAACAAATACCAGTTTGCAATAGCATAGCGAAGTGATTGTAAAACTAAAGCCTCGCAAATGCAAGTTAAAAAATGGCAGCATACGCTTTTACGTTGAAAGGTGGATAATTAGTTTTCAATATTTTTAATAATACAATGCATCTCCCTCTTCTTTCCTTCCTCTGAACTTTCTCTCAGGGTATATAGATATCTTCAAAACTTCAACTTTTTTGAATATTTACTCAACGCTCTGTTGTTTAACATGAGTAGTCAAACGTCACAATAGTGACAAAATGAAATAGGAAAGTGAACTTCTGTTTGCTGGAGTTCCACGGCAACTCTCTCAAATGCTGCTTGTGTAAAATGAAAAAAATAAAATAAAATAAAAACATAAAAGTAATTATATTACAAGTTTAGTCTTGGGTCTGACATCGGCTCTGTTCTGGGGTGAGGGAATAAATCCAATTAGTGCCGATGAATCAAGGGGAGGTTAACAGACTGGGTTTGACTTTAAGATAGCTTAAAACCAGATGGTGTATTTAGTGCAAAGAAAAAAAGAAACTACCGGAGTTATTTAGCCTAAATACTGAACATTTGTTTCAAAGTTCTCTAGTGTGCTTTTATTGTATGAAGAAAACTAGTCTACTAAACACCCCTTGTGTTTCACTGAAGAAGGTCTAGAATGACAGCAGAGCGAGGGTGACAGACGTATCATTTTTGTGAAAAATTTAAAGGGATAGTCACCCAAAAGTGAAAATTTAGATTAACCAACATGTAGTTCCAAACCTATAATAATTATGATCATATGTGAAACACAAATGGCAATATTTCTGATAAATTTCTTTCGCTCCACTGAAAGTCTATAACACCAAAACTTAAAAAAGTTAATAAAGATTTCGCAATGTGTAAAGCATTACAATCCAAGTCTTCTGAAGAGACACGATTGCTTTACATGATGAACAGATTTCTATGTCCCTTGTTGGCAGAGGCTATTTATACTAACTCCGCTCACCACTTTCTGATTCAGCCAAACAAAATTACAAAATAAATCCCACTGATAACATGAGCAGTGGCGTGGAGAGTAAGGGCTCGTTCACATTGAACGCATTTTTGCTTTGAAAAAGGTCTCAAGACGCATTTTTTAAAAGTTGAACTGATTTTAACTTGAGCAACGTGTTTTTATAATGCCATGTAATGCACGAGATGCTGCAAAAAACACAAGATGCGAGTGCAATTGTTTTGCACGTCCGTCTAGCGCGTGTTTACATAGGAAAACAATGGAAAAGTAGCACATTGGAATGGAAAACGCATTCTGTGTGATCAGCCCCTAAGGCGGGTTTTGGCCTTACTAAAAATTATACACTGAATATTTTATTATTTCATACTGTTAAATACTACAATACACTGATGTGCAAATAGTATCTGCCACTATTTGCACTAAGTATAAATAGCTAACTAAATAATGTCATTGTCACTTAGTGTAAATAGCATCTATCACTTTGTTCAAATAGCCTCTGCCTTAAAAATATCTTTAAGTGTCTAAGATGAACGAAAGTCTAATGGGTTTTCATGCAGGATGAGTAATTTATGACATCATTTTCATTTTTGG